>MU278366.1:88263-426183 GCA_022385755.1 Trametopsis cervina | reverse complement strand
CAGCACATTGTCAGGAGACCATGGAGAATAAGGGCTCGCCGCGGGTGTGGCGACGACGAGAAGTTTGACCATATTGCGCTCACTGCGCTCCGTTCCTCCACCGGCAGAGCATCGAGGGCCTAGGTAATGCAATCAAGTCAGTTATAGCATACAAACAGATATGGTAATGGCAATAAGGGGTATCGCTCTCGCCAGTACGTAAGGTGCGCTCTTAGAGACGTATATCCGAGTAAATAAAGTCAGGAGCCTGACACACCGACGAGTCATGCGCTGAACTCAAATCCAACGTAACACAGGGTCCAACTGATGAGACCTGGTACCATCGCAGTGCTTGACTCGATGGAGCAACCCATAACCCAAGCCCAGAGATATCCACTCCTTCGTGGGCTTTTATGAGCCTCAGCTGCCGAATGTCAAAAGAAAAATAGTAGCAAGTGCTGACTATCCTCCAGATTGAACTATCGCTATGCTGGGCCACGCCCATCAAGAAGGAGGCGAGAAGTGGTTATGGGCTAAAGGAGATTCGGATGTGTATCCGGACGAACAGAATTGCGAGCCTGACAAACCACCGAGTCATGCGCTGAACCCAAATTGAAAGGTGACACGGGCCCAGATGCACGAGACATGGTCCATCGCAGTGGTTGGCTCGATGTAGTATCCGAGCGTCGCGAGGCACGATATCCACGGAAGAAAGCATGATGAAGCAGTCCAAGACGGGGCACTCACCTGCTGCAGCTTCAAATTTGTTCCCTCGTCTGCCATCCTCTGGTGGCGAACGCATAACTTCCTTCCCGGCGGCGGTGCAACCTGAGCATACCCCTCCCGATCCTTCGATTCCTCCAGCTGTCTTGCAGAGGGGACGAGTGCTTCAAAAGATGTGACGGGTGGCAAAGGAGGCTGCGCAGGACTGGGAGAACGGTAGGGTGAGTCAGAACCTTTGGCGAGTTTTGCAGGGGGTATTGTATCGCAGACATAACCTGTGGGCTGAGTCGAGGTGGAGGACATTGTCCTGTAGGACGAGGTGGTGAAAGAGGAAGATGAGGGGCGCGTACTAGGTCCGCTATACATAGTTTGGATGCTTTGGTGTGGGATAAGCATTTGCGTTCAAGTGCTCAGAAAGATGAACGCACTTGCACAACTCGCGTTAAGACCACGAACAAGCACGTCTTCACTTATCTAATGATCACGTGATTTGATTTAAACTTTCGATTATGGGCGCTAGTAGTCCAGAGCTACGCCCGCTGGCCAACGTCAAATATTCGCGCGTGGTGGCCAGGTTGACAATGTATTTTACTTTACTTTGACATGTACGGCTAACCCGAGTACACAATGCAGCATAACACCAGCGAAAAAGAACACATGTCGATGATCAATAGGGGAACAAACTGAAGGGGAGAAGAGTGTGAAGCTGTTTGTGTGAGTGGGGGGAAAACAAGCGTCCATAGGGCGAACAGCGATCAAGCAAGTGGCCACTGAGAAAGAGTGGCTGCCCACTGAGGCGACAAGAAACGCTAAGGAGACAGACAGTGGGATGGGGAAGAAGGTCGTACGTATACTGGTTACACACAAACAACACACATCGCATATCATATAATAGAACGACGGACGACGAATAACAGCAAACAGCACAGCACAGCTCTCACTCTTCAGCACTCCCTGGCTGCCATATGACATGTGCTTGCGGGTGAGCAAAGCTTGCAATTGAGGGCCCTGAAGGCGTGACATGTTGCTACATGGATTTAACCTCAGTCAAGGGTAATCCTGATTGACTCCAGAGGTATGGGCTGGAAGTTGTCCAACTGGATCGAGCGGGAGGCCAGCTCTGGCTCGCAATGCGTTGGCACGAGCTGTCGAATGAGATCAGGCCGAACGGAGAGCTCTGCAACGCAATCGTCGTCGTCAGTGATGGACCCACAATGACAAACTGAGCACGCAAGGCGTCCCGCTCTATTGACACCATCGCAGTGCTCAAGGTACTCACCCTCTCGCGTGAAATTGAACAAGACAGGGAAATCCTTGCCGTTGGGCATTCTCGCGCCTTCCACCCTCAACTCGTCGAAGAACGGATGACACATAGCTTCCACTGCACTCAGACGCGCCTCCGGTGTGTATTCCAGCAGTTTGGAAACGAGATCAATCGCCTCTGGGGATGTCCGGGGTCGGAACACCTGGAAATGACATCGATCAATGTCGCACATGTCGAGAATGCAGTACAGGACCCACCTTCGAGAACGGGTGCGGCTTGATCTGAGGGAACTTGTGTTCCATGTAATTCGGGTTCATCGTCTTAATCTGCTCGCGCGATGGTGTGCCGAGGACCTTGATGATCTCCACAAGCTGGTCGATGCCACTTTCGCCCGGGAACAACGGTTGACCAAGCATCAGCTCCGCCATGACGCAACCAGTCGACCAAATATCTACGCACACGACATTTTGTGAGACACACACTCAGATCTAACAGCAAGAAACGCACCGATGTTGGTCGTGTAGTTGGTCGCGCCAAAAATGAGCTCGGGCGCTCGATAATAACGGGAACAGATATAGCTGACGTTGGGCTCTCCAGCGACGAGGATCTTTGCAGAACCAAAATCACACAACTTCAGGACACCGGTGGCGGGGTTCAGAAGTAGGTTCTGTGGCTTGATGTCTCGGTGACAGATTCCCACTGAATGGATGTACATCAACGAGCGGAGCAATTGGTACATGTACAACTTGATTTGGAGCATGGGCATGGGCTGCTTCAGCTTTGCATAGTGGCGACTGGCGCGGTAGACGGTTTCGGGCACGTATTCGAGGACGAGGTTGAGGTACACCTCGTCTTTCTTTGGCGACAGCCAGCGTCAGTAGCGATCCTCCCAGACGTTTCGATTGTCTGCCGAAGCAGATAGCCCAAAACGCGGTGACTATGACACGCACCTTCTCCCCACTGGAGTAGAAGAATGCCTTCAGATCGACAACATTGGGATGGGAAACCAGCCTCATGATCTGCAGTTCACGGTTCTTGAACCGCTTGTCTTGTAGAACTTTCTTGATCGCAATGTCCGGGTTCGGATCGTCCAAAAGGCGTGCTTGGAAGACGATACCGAAAGAGCCGTTTCCGACGACCTTGCAATTCGTATAGGAGAGATCTCGCTGGTCGCCGGACTTGCCGTCGGATGCAACGACCTTGACCACCTTCCGAGGGTCCTCGACTGCTAGGAGAGGAAGGGGTCCGCGAGACGGAATCAGCGATTGTGAAGACATTGATCACTGGGGATAGTAGAGGGGTGGATGAGAGAGAAAAAACACGAGGGCGAGAACGGGCGAGAGCCCTGAATATGGTACTGGGAAAGCTTGTTGTATAGAGGGGCATGTGGCCAGGCGCGAACGGAGGATTGCGAGTATGAATACGGTACGTACCAGTGACCTTGACGCCGTTTATGGGGCCGTGCTGAGCCATTTGTGATGCAGGAAGAGTCGGAGGATGTTACGGATACAGTTTGGTTTGAGTTGTCTTTGACGAGTCGAGCTGCGGCGTCTGACGAGCAGATGATGAGGTTTGGCTTATGCGTGAGATCGTCGTGGGTGTGTTTGATAAGCAGATGGAACGTGATGATTGGAGACGGAAGGAGAGCAGGGTCGTCGAGGAGGACAGTGAGCACGGAGTTGGAGGGCGAAAGGAACTCTGGAGAGGAGCTTGGAGAGAGAGAAAGAGCGCGGGAACTGAGCGGGGTCTGGTGATCACACGTCCGCAAAACACTCAACAACAAACATCCGCCCAGTCGCCCGCCGCCGCTCGTCGCCCAGCACGGCTTTCTCTCCTGAACCACATCGTGCTCTCGTCTTTTGCTCGTGTATGCGCGGCCTGTGCTGCAGTTGACAGCGACCGACGCGTCCCGCCCACTCAAGATGCGCAACCCAGCACGTCCGCCCGATCAAAACGAGATTTGGCAAAGGCGATGCAATCGATATTACTCGCGACCCTGCAGCTACGTATGCACTCTACACCCGTCTCGCCACTGCACAACGCTGATATCTTTTGTTACGGCGCAGCGAATAGCAATCTATGCTACAAGTGGTCGTGGTTGCTCTGTGCTCACGCGCCCATATCGTAGCCAGACTGTGCCAGGCTCGGACCAAGCCATCTCGCCACTTCGGGACCCGTCTGCCAGTGGCTGTTGATACCTTGACATCCGGATCCTGCTTAACAAAATTTCACCCCAATACCCAGCTACAAGCAACAAGCCGAGGTATTATTGTCCAGATGAACAAACGCTGCAGCCCAACCGTAGCTTGCTTTCACTCCACACTTGATCCGCAAGCCGAATGTCGCTTCCCCTGCGCGGTACGCTCGCTTTAGGCCCGGTCAAAGGGGGTTCGCTTCAAGAGCCTAATGAAGGTTGCGTGGCTTTCGATAGAGGGCGAGCTTACTTCGTCGCCACCTCGCAACACGTTAGCCTTATCTCAGCCAATTACTGCGGGGTTGCGGCAGTCGTGTCATGCTCACATGTCCTGCTGCTATCGTGGTATCGCCATACCCAACACCACAGGCTAACAAAACTGAATGCCCGTGGGATAAAGAGCAAAGAGTGGAAGAGTGGCGACCTTCCATGTACCTTTAGGCTGCGAACTCATGTATAAATGTTGCGAGCGGTCGGCCGTTTCGTTTAATGAAGAAGTGCGCCTGATACCGGACACATGTCGTTCCATTGGAGAGATACATATCAATAAGGATACAAATCACGATCACATACAAGAAAATGAATACAACACACGAGCTTTCATCCAACAGGTAAAGGTACATCACGAAGTCTTCTCGCTGATGCTATCCGGCATAATATCTTCCTTCATGTCCATAATGCCTAGCCCATAAGCCGGAGGTGTATGAGGCAATGTAACATGTTCGTCTTCACGCGACCCGAACCAAGAAGAAAGGCCCCAGAAGGGCTGACGCGCCGCATTCATGGTAAACTTGCTGATTTCCGACGGCTGCGGTGTATTTGTCGGAACATGAGACACAGCCAATGGAGAGCCCGGCAAGACATCCGCCAGCTGAGATATACGGTCTTTGTAAGATGAGTTCGCAGGACTCAGCGGGGTTCTGGTTGGCTTGCCCGAGAGCCTTGCATTGTCCGATCGCAGTTGGGAGACTTCAGCCTGGAGGAACGCAAGGTGCCCTTCTGCGCGAGCGACACGGTCCTCAAGAGCCTCTTTCTCGATCTTCAGATGGAGTGCTGTAGAACGCGCAGCCACAAGGTCTTGTTCAGCTGCTTTCCCCCGTTCGATTTGTTCCAGTTGTCCGACGATCCGTTCTACAGATAGACCGAGTCGCTTTTCTGCACGACCAAGCTTCTTGTCCAGTACGATTTCTCCAACAACCGAGTCAAGGAGTTGGAGGACGTGGACCTGCTCCGTCCCGTCTTGATGTATCAGCAGAAGATGTTGAAGAATGGACAACAGGAACGTCTCGGCCTTCTCTGATCCCTTCATCTTCGCGCTCAATGCATTGCAAACGTCGCCCAGATTAGTCAGGTCGCAAGTATTTATGCGATGCATACGTTCGTCCAGACTCCGTTCATCTTCTTCGAGTGTCTGTTGGAACAGCTCCAGTTGTTTATCGATGATGGCGATGCCAAAACTACGAGCCAATTTGATGATGGTACCAAGGCCACAAGTCTCCATTTGAGAGCGATAGTGCAGACGGACGTCCAGATCGTCAATAGCCTGCATGATGCCGTTCATCAACAGGATGTTTGACAGCTGTATGGGAGGTCAGTACGCTTGCACAGATGGGGTTTTGTCTTCGCAAGGTGACCATACCAGATATTCAGTAAGCGCACCATCGGGCTCCCTAGTTTTCTTGAGCTGCTCGCTGGCACCCACGCGCGATCCCATTTTGCCTCGACCAGCCAAGACAGTTTGCAGAGACTTGAACCAGAATGCGTAAGGATTTGCAGGTTCGTCATTGTCCTCGCTAAGAGATTCAAGCCCACTGATCACAGTTTGGCAATTTGCACCGTCGTTCCAGTATACCAAGAATACCAAGATGTCCAGAAGATAGCGGCGGGTAGACAAGTTCGGAGTATCCAGAGCAGAAGCGATATGGGTAACAGTCTCGTTGGCTCCTTCAGATAGTGCAATAGCCGTCGTAGACTAAAAGATGTGAGAAATGAGTTGTGCGACGACGTTGTTTGTTACATGTAGAACGTACACGGTGATTGAGAATGAACATGAGGCACTTGACGACCTCGAGCTCAATCCCTGAATCAGGGCCTTTTCTGTTAGAGTGAAACATCCAGCGCGCAAGGACAGACATTCCTCCAAGTTCAACGAAATGCTGAATCCATCTTGCCAGCTGTGAGTCCGGATTGTGCATGTGCGTGAGGTTCAACACGTACTCAACATCTTTCCCTTGTAGCAAAGCTTGCAGCGCCCCTAGCTGTTTGCTTGTGACAGTTTTATCGTGTATTTTCTTGACATACCATTCAGGAGACGTTGCCAGTGGAGGAGGGGCCAGTCTAGCCTTGCGGTCACTCGGGGCAGCAGAATATGGACGAGGACTAGTAGAGCGCATAGATGTATTGGAACCCGAGGGAGCAAGAGAAGATCCAGTAAAGCGGTCACTAGAAGGGCTTATAGACTCATCAGAAGTTTCCGGGCTGAGTGTCTTGACATCGCGACTGAAGGTGGGGATGCCCTTGCTGGAGATGTTCCGTTTCGACCGGTCAAGAGGCTTGTTGGCCATAGTGTACGACACGCGAAAGTATATCAAAGGTCTTTCAGGATGCGTCAAAGACGAATGGGTCCTGCACAAGACGATGAAGGCAGTGTGATGGTGCCAACACGAACAACAAGATGGGAGACGGAGAGAAGGATAGAGCAACAGCTGTGTAACACTGGTTTGTTACTTGATTTAGATGTATGACTTGTCGGTAACGCCAAGTACTTACTGCATTAGCTTTTATATAGGCAAGTAACAGATGCCGTCCTTAGGTTGATTGATCGGCAAGCGCTTGGAACGCGACCGTTGCTCGGGAAGCAGGCATCTTCACTTTCGTGCTGACCCCCACAGGTTCTCCTTTCTCTCTTTACGTCCGCGCCACAAATCCTTCAACTCAGGGTTTGCAGATGAACGTCTTAACGCTGACGACTCTGAAATAATAGATCGCGCTTTTCCACCACGTTCTCTCCGGCAGAGAGGTTCACCGCAACATCCTTACAAGCTTCGTTCCTCAACTCATCACGATACCCCCCATATACCCTCATTTGCGCCGTTTACCACCTACTCCCTGCACTATCTATAGTCAGTCATGGACACCTTCTTTGGCAAGAAGAAGTCACGCCCGCGGAACTCGTCTATTTCAGACCTCGGCGATCGAGCTGTACCATACCACAAATTGGCTCCTACCCAACGCTCGCCCATTCAAGCGGGGGGCATGTCGCCACCTCTAAGGCCGAATCCTATGCCTGTAATATCAGCGCCGATGACGAACCCCACATTGACCGCGAACGGGACTGAACTCAATAAATATGCTATGGACAGGCAGCGGCAAGTTCGGGAGCAGGCCTATCGCACTGCGAGTCCTAATCCACGTCCTGAGTCACCCACCGCGTCTATCTCATCCAGCTTCTATAACGACACAGAGAGCTCAAGATCTAGGACTAGCACAAGCACGAGGCGAACCCGCGCGAGCGAGAATGCATACACTTCAACAGACGCAGCAACTTCCGTTCCTACTTCACCTGGGAGTATGAGTAGATCGTTCGACCTCCCTTCGGTCTCGAGGCCCATGTCGACTGCAACCGCGAATGGCGATGATAGAAGGAGCTCTCGATACACACCGACGCTTGGCACGGTAGACTCCCGCCATTCTCACCTATCCAGTATCACGTCGCACCTGTCGAGGTTCGGACCGACCGAAGAGTTCGTGTTTCCTCGTCCGAGCGATGAAGAAATTGAAGCTTTGTTCGAGAACGTCCGTCAGAGTCGTGGGCTTGGTGAGATCAACCTCCCGATAGAACACAAATGGAACATTGTGTATAGCGATGAACAAGTACGATGGAAGGAGGGGAGACAGAAAGAGGAGCAGCAGAGGAAGCAAATCGAGTCACGTACACCGCTAACCCTTATAGAGCAAACCCCGGAATGGTATCTTCGCAAGTTCCTGGACCATACCATTACTGCGAAACAAGCAGCGGGATTACAAGTGTCTTTAAGATCTAAGGAGGTCAAGTGCGTATGATCGATATTCGACCAATCTCAATAGACTCACATCTATGTACTCTAATTGTAGTTGGTTTGAGCAATTCGTGGAGTTGAGGGGCACGCCGGTGTTAGCCAAGACACTGAATCATATCAGTAAGAAGGCCTTGCAACGGTACGATACCCTCAAGTATACTACTTCTTCGTTTAATTGATAATTTTGCAGTCGCAAAGATGATATCGATATTGAGTATGAAATCGCCAAGACTATCAAGTGGATTCTCAACTCTGCAGTCAGTGCCTCGGTTTCTGGCGTGTTACATCTTATTAAGGGTTTCCTAGTTCGGCGCGGAAGATGCTCTGTCGCATACAAATATTGTCACTCAAATTGCAAGCGCGCTCAACTCGCCGCACCTCCCTACCAGGAAGCTCATTCTTGATATTCTTGTCTTCGTTGTCTATTGGGAGGAAGGACGACTGTACGACCTCGTCATCGAAGGATTGAAGAGTCTCAGTCAAGAAAACCATGAGTCTGGCGGGTGTTATGCATTCTGGTTCAAGTCACTGGAACAAAGCTTGGTCGGCCGAGGGAGGATGGGCACCTTGGTTGGTGCTAGTGAAGAAGTGAAGAAGAGCGGAGGTGTAGACCCATCGCTCAACGAGTACACGGTCAGCTGAATATCTGGGGATTTTCTAACCCGTCTGACATTGCGCTTGTTGCAGACAACGAATTTCTTCTTGATCAATGGCATACTCGACGCTATAGACGATGTAGACCTGCGTGTTCACCACCGCTCGCTCATGGAGGCTTCTGGGCTGGCCAACATCATGGCAATTGCCCGTGGATTCCAAGTTGACGCCATCGAAAAGCAGCTGAACATACTCCAGGAGACTCTCGATGACATTGAGAGGAAGCTCAAGGAGCAGATGGATCAGGCGATATTGAGGGATCTTGCGAATCCTGAGGATGTCTACAATGCTCTCATAGCGAAGACCAGCGACTCGAAGGCTAAGGACTATTTATTGTCGATGATGCAACATCTGCTGCTTGTTCGAGAAGACGGACCGGCTCTTGTGCATCACTTTCAGCTCATCGACTCCATGGTCGCCGACCTGGTGATGGACAAGAAACTGGGTGGGGCGGAGCAGCGTCTTGGTCTTTCTGTCGAGCGTATCATTGCACAGTTCAACGAAGCAGACCGAAATCAGCACACAGAGGATGAGCTCGCCCAGGCTCGTACAACTGCGCTCCATCTGCGGTTACAGAAAGAAGTGTTAGAGGAGGAGCTGAGTAAAGCTGGGGGCGGACTTGTCGGGGAGCTCAAAGATAAGATATCCACTCTTGAGCAGAAGTTGGCTGTGTCTCGAGATAATACCTCTAAGCTGCAGGGACAACTTGAATCGCAGAAGTCTGGTTATGAGGAACAGATCGCTCAACTAGAGTCGCAAATACTGGAACTCTTCCGCATGCTGAAGGAGGTTCACAAAGGTGTCGACAAGATTATGGAGACATCTGGTGGAATGGATAGGAAGACATTGATCGATACTCTAGAGCGGCATCTACAGCGCGACAAAACCATCAGTATTCTTGAAGGACGAGCCAAAGAAAAGAAGAAAAAGGGTTCTGGTGACGGTTCCGGCGAAGAGTCTGATAGTACCGCGGATGAGGGTGGAACTCCAACTAAGACTGGTAGTCTTCGTCGACGACAAGCGTCCACGAAGCGAAGAACTGGCAAAGCCGCTGGTGTTCGCGCGTCGGAAGCCATAAACGGTCGTACCTCTCAGTTCATGGACGCAGATGACGCCGAGGCACAGGAGCAGATACAACAACAGCTCGCCCAAGGCGTCAAGATCGTCAGTATTTCATTGTTCAATATCCGATATTCTGACATTGAACCGCTTTGTAGTATCCTCCTCGAGATGGTCCTTCGTATAGTCCTAGAAGCATCCGTGGCTCCCCGCGACCGAAGGATCTGCCTCGCTCACAGCTGGGCGAGTATGCTACCCCGATGGCCAATGGCATGCTTACTACCCGGGGAGATGACCTAGGCGACCTGAGTGACGTCTCTGCTGGTGAGACAGAAGATCAGGAAGGCGACAGTATCAGACGGTCACGGTCTACCAGGAGTGCTTCGTCAATATTAACCGACGCTACATCCGTAGCATCTGCAACATCAGTGAAGCCCGTACCAGGCTCATTGGCAGCTGAACTACGTCGACAGCTTACTTTGAAGGGCAGACCACCGTCAGAACCTAGCCCATTATCATCCCCTACATTACCTACACTGCCAGAAGAGACTGACACTAATGGCGACGCTATGCCTCCCCCGCCTCCCCCTCCTCCTCCACCACCACCGCCGCCCCCTCCACCAATGCCCGGTATGGGGATGGCCTTTTCTCCTCCTCCCCCTCCCCCACCACCACCACCGCCGCCCCCACCTCCGCCCCCACCCCCTTCGGGAGCTGTTCGAATCCCAGGGGCTCCACCCCCACCCCCTCCTCCGCCCCCTCCTCCCGGAGCTGGCTTCGGTGTACCCACGCTTATGTCTGGTGCCCCTCCTCCCCCTCCTCCGCCGCCTCGCAGCGGGTTCTCCACACCCTCCGGACCGTCCCTGCCTGGTTCCGCACGTGCTTCTACTTATCTCGGTGTGCAGCTGAACAATCTGCTCGCCGCTCGCAAAGACATCGCAATCACTCCGAACACTAAGATGAAGCAGCTGCAATGGGACAAGCTACCTCAGCAACAAGTGTCAAAGACTGTGTTCAATGATGAAGCGAACGAGAAGGAACAGGAGTGGATAAAGCAGTTCCAGATGGATGGAGTGTGGATGGAGATGGAGGATGACTTCAAGGCTAAGCAGCTTGTGATCAACCTAATGGGTGAGCGCCGCCTCATTTCTTTCACATGTCGGATTTTGAGCTCATCGTACATCTTAGCTCAACAGAAACGAGCAGAGCTGAAGAGTGTGCTCGATCCACAGACCAAGAAGCGGGTTGGTAAGTAGGGCCGTGTTGTTACATCGCGCATAAAGTATTCACGTTGTTTCAGAAATCCTAATCCAGACTGTCAAAAGGCTGGAGCCAGAAGAGATTGCTATGAAGATCAGAGACTTCGATCAAGATGTTTGCTCAGAGGTATTCTTAAGCGAACTGAGACCTGTTCTGCCCAATCCCGAACAGGTGAACTTATAGTCTCACCATGAGATTTACAGCCATGCTGACCGCTTTTCTAGGTTGGCAAGCTTAACGTCTACCGCAACGCTCCGCCGGAGGAATTGGCCACCCTTCACCCTTCCGATCGTCTCATGGTACAGCTTATCAAGATTGACCGTCTTGGTCCTCGAATCGAGGGCATGCTTTACAAGCGCAAATTCGACGAAAGTTGGACCTTGTTGGACGACGTAAGCTACATAACCTCTCCTGCGAACATAACTGAACTCTCTCCTGTAGAGTGCTAAGAAGCTATCAGAAGCTGGCGAAGCCTTGCTGAATGCGAAACATTTTAAGGAACTACTCAGTGTAGGCAATCTTAACAAGCGTCCATGAACTAATCTGACGTTCGCATTCTAGCTCATTCTCCTCATCGGTAACTACATGAACGGCACTGGCGTCAAGGGTGGTGCATTCGGTTTCCGCGTCAGCAGCATCAATAAGGTAATAATAGCTCGTATTGTTCCTCAGATAATACAGTGTGTCTAACTTCTTGTGGCAGCTTGTTGACACTAAATCGTTGCACAACACCACATTGCTCCACTTCTTGGAACGTACAGTGTACAAACATTTCCCTGATATGGAGAAGTTCTTAGATGAGCTGGCTGCCCCTGCTGAAGCATACCGAGGTGTGTGAATTGTGTATGGCGAGAGATACACCATTAACCCTTGTTTTTCCCAGTTGGCATTCAAGATGTTCGAAAGCAGCTAACCGAGCTGCGAGAAGGTCTCAAGCGTATTCGCCAAGAGCTCACGGACCACTTCTCAGACATGGAGATCAACGATCGGTACGGCAAGCAAATGTGGAATTTCGTTGGGAAATCCACTGGTCAACTCGAGGATCTTGTTGACGACGTGAACCATGCCGAGTCCACTTTCAACGAGGTTGTGAAGTATTACGGAGAAGATGAGCGCAACATGAGCTCTTCCGAGTTCTACGGCATCTTCAAGACTTTCGTCACATCTTACCGGGTGAGTGTCTGCCAATGTGGTTTCCACGATCTGCGCATTAATAGTAGTCTTTGGGGCAGAAATGCAAAATGGACAATCAGACCCTTGCAGAGGAGAAAGCAGCCATGGAGAAACGGAAGCAGGCAGCTGAAGAGGCCAAGGCCAACCGAGACAAGGCGAAGGAGGCAGCTGCGGCCGACGAAGCAGAGAACTCCGCCGTACTCGATACCTTGCTGGAGAAACTGCGTAACGGCGATAATGTCGGCCGCAAGGCACGAAGGGCTCGTCCAAGTGCAGCAAAACGTCCTACAGGTTCACTGAACTTGGATGCGGAGAGCCTACTATCCGCCGGCAAGACGGGCAGCGATACTGCCGATCTTGCTTTGAATATGCTTGCACAGTTGAAGTCCGATGGTTTCGACGCAATAACGCCTCCGATCGCTTCCTCTGCACCGCAACGACGTTCGAGACGAAGGCCATCAACGTCAGCATTCCGAGGTATCACTGAGGATATTGAAGGGTCAACTCTGTTATTACGGGATATCATAGCCTCGGCCACGGAGGATGAGCTGTCTGTCGATGAAGCCTCTGGGAATGCAAGCACCGCAGAGATAGGGGATCACGAACCTGAGATTGATAGCAGCCGACCTGATGACGAGACATGATGCGCACGATGGACAGTTAAACGAGTCTGGTTTTATTCTCTTCGTTAGGTCGACAATTGCTCTGATGTTGTCTCGCATTTACTTTCACACCGCATATGTTTATTTGTTGTATTGACTTACATACATTTTCTTTGTATTGGATAGTTTCTCACTCTCTGGACTCTACGCTGGCTGTAGTTGGTGGTAGACTTTGAGAATATATTACGGTCCCGAACTTATTACCCACTTTGCATATGTCTATGCCCAAACGTCTGTCAAGATTTCGCTCTGCAGATCTCGCTGGCCTCGCCGTTCTAACTCTCGTTTACCTTCACCCTACCGGTGACTGCCCGTGAAGTAGCAACAAGCAGCCTAGCTGAGCCAATTGATCCACTGTTCACTCTTGCGGGTAATAGCGTCGGAGAGTATCTTGGCTATCACCCTATGTGTCTGTTCTGATGGGTGTACTTCGTCATACCTATGAATCCGCAGGTTACTATTGCAACCACTAGGAGGAATGCAATTACAATCCTACGCCGTAACTTTACTTACCACATGAAGCTATCCCTCTCCGTACCTTCAGCGGTCGTGCAATCGACACCCACAGGGCAGGAATGGACGCAGCCGGTCACGTTGAAAGGAGCAGTGCCGTTCAGATATTTCTGCGGGTGGTCATGGATATCTTCGAACAATCCATAGGATGAGAACAGTCCTGCAAAGTAGATGAGCTGTTGTGAGCAGCTTTGGAGTGCAGAGACGCACCAATGTGAGCGCCTGGAAGCTCGGTATGCGCCAGGTTCTGCAAATAAAGGCTTACAAGCTCATTGTACGCGGCAATGGACTGTTTGATCGCGATGTTCCATTCTGTAGTGTTATGCGGTATAAGCCAATATCCATTTAAGTATCCGTCGGCCTGATACTGAACGGAATACTGCAACGGAGCAGCCTACTCAAACGACCATAGTCAGACCATTGCCCACATCACATCAGAACGGATATTGTCCTACATTCTGGATGATAAAATTACGGCCTCCAACATCGTAAATCGCCTTAATCCAGTCCAACGGACATCTAGAGACGTCCACGATAGTTGTGTTAGGAGGATTCAGCCCAACCAGCAGGCCCTCGGGTCCGAGGTCATTCGTTCCGATCCACAGAGTGTAGATGGTGCTGTCAGGGTCCAAATACAGCCCACTGGCAGTATCATTGAAGTACGCCGGTAGCTCATCCTCTAGGATCCCAGGACCCCTCGTCGAGCGGGGTGTGAGCTTCTCGCTGCACACGGCACTATTCTTGGCATACGGGTGCAAGCTGAAGTTGCCATATGCAGCAGCATACTGTGGCCAGAGGAGAGGAGAGCCATTGCTATAACTGTTGACATCGCTGAAGCTATCCCCGAAAGTGACCAGGTTCTTAATAGATCCAGCTGGGGGCCCAAGAGCAGGAGCAAATAGGCTAGGTAGCGGAATGCGCATCGTAAGAAACGTATCCTGGATGGTTTCACAGGAGGAACCCTCACCTGGCTGTATATTCAGTCTTAGACTACGAGGTCCAGCAAAGGAGAACATAGCACATCGTCTGTTAGTGATCCTGTTAGTTGGTGTTGAAGATGTGAGAACATACTGTCCGATGAGTCTGAGATATCAGTTGCAACCTGTAGAGGCATATCGTGGTCAAAGCTGTGATTGCAAGCGATGCGCATCGTTGGCGAAGTAAGAAGTGGCTCGCCCAAGGCATCGTCTCAACATCTCGATCTGAGTTGGCGCCTGAGAGGTTGGAGTTTCCCCCAGCCGCATGTTTGCCTCGAGACAATGATCCAAACACAACATCTCCAGATGTGATGTTACACCATATACAGTTGCTTTACGAGACATCGCCATTGTGTGATGGGGATTATTGATCAATAAATCAGAAATCATCACCCTCAAGAGTCCTTAACACCTGGACGGCACCGCACTGAAATCCGACCTAACTGAGCCAGGTAATCCACTCCTCGCTCTTACGAGTGATAGCATCCGTAAGTGCTCTAGCCACCACCCTATCCGTCTGCTCAGAAGGGTGCAGTTCATCGTACCTGAACGCAGAAATGTCCAAAAGCCTTGGATGAGGACTGCGGGCCATACAGGGAAATGGGTATACACTCACCACATATAGCTATCCCTATCCGTGCCGTTGACGATAGTACAAGTACCATCTACGGGGCAAGAATGGATACAACCAGTCACATTAAGTGGAGCAGTCCCATTCAAGTATCGCTGCGGGTTGGCGTGGATGTCCATAAAGAGGGCATACGAAGAAAACACCCCTGGAACCAGAGTCAGTCCGCGTGTGCACTCTACCAGTTGCAGGAACATACCAATATGCGTGTCGGGCAGGGTCGGTGTTAAATTTTGCAGCATGAACTTGGTGAGCTGGTTATACGCAGCGACGAACTGCGTGATCATGATGTTCCACTCGGTCGTGTTGTGCGGGATCGGATAATAACCAGTGAGATACCCACCAGCCTGGTACTCAATGGCGTACTGCAAGGGAACGACCTGTTAACCTGTCAGCTTGTCCCCGCATAAAACAAACGCGCGGGTGACTTACGTTCTGAATTATGAAGTTGCGTCCGCCGTGGCTATGGATCTCCTTGATCCACTCCAACGGACAGGCAGCGAGGTCGACCAAAGTCGTACCTGGCGCATCGTGCCCTGTCACCGTCGTGTCAGAACCAAGATCATTTGTGCCAATCCAAAGAGTATAAACGGTCTCCTGGGGATCCAACGAGAGGCCCGAAGATGCGTTGCTGAAGTATGCTGGTAGTTCGTCCTGGAGGATACCAGGACCGGGTGTACGGGGCGTCATAGTCGAGTTACAAACAGCGCTGTTCTTCGCGTACGGGAACAGACTGAAGTTACCGTACATGGCAGCATATTGTGGCCATAATAGAGCGGAGCCGTCGCTGGCGCTATTGATGTCGCTGTAGCTGTCTCCGAAGGTGACGAGGTTCTTGATAGACCCTGCGGGAGGACCCAGTGCGAGCGCGAGTTGGCTACAAAGGAGGATGCGCAAGAGAAAGGAGAACATCGCGGATGGTTTGCGTGATGCATTGCTCACCTGCCTGTGTCTCTGAATTTATACCGCACAGGCCGGCGAAGTAACATGCAGCTTACAAGGCGTACGGTCAACGTCCTCATACCGCATGGCTACTCACTCACCCATATCTGCTCACAATGACCAGTAGTGTATCTGTACCAAAGCTGTCAGAGCTCAGAAGAACCAAAACAGGATGGCAACGCACGACTGATCAGTACAGCAGAGAAACCGTCGCCAAAAAGATCAAGACCGCGCTCACCCGCTCAGGCCGAGGAAGATCATAACTAAATTTATACAGAGGTACACATACAAGGTGTCCCCATCTGCCGCTTCTGTCTGTACATTGTGAGAGCGGTGCATACACGCATGGCCGAAAAAAAGAAGTTAGAAAACTATACACCCGCCAGTCGATGATAGAAAGCCGTGTCGGGCCACGACCGCACCATGCGCTCGTCAACGTCTGCCGTGGACCACGAGTTCAGGAGTGCTGCTTCATATGACGTGGTCCCATAAGGGCGCATTTCGACTCGTCTGCAGAACAATAGCAGGGAACCAGCGGTATCCCCGTATAGCGCACGGAGAGCCAACTAGCGAGACCGCTTCTCGAATGCGAACGCGATATAAATGTCTGTTGATGGAGGCATGAGCGGCATGTCACATGAACAATAGGCGCAGACAACGCACTCGCAGCCTCCCACTGGTCTTCATCCATCTGGCTCTCGCCGTTGGCATCCACAACCCTCATATTCTGCAACAGAGGGCCGAACTCTTTGTGGTCTTCATTCTCCGCAAACACCTCATGGAACTCCTTCACGTAAACGGGGACAAGACCATATTCATCGGCCAACCTGGATCTCGGTGAAACGGTGTTACCCTAAGATGCTGCACAATGACTTACTTCACGAAGTTGTCCCAGTGTACTACGTACTCTGGAACATTGTCCACGGCGTCCACGAGGTTGAACCAGTACCGGTGACCATACAACGGACGGCTTCGGTCTTCAAATCTGATCGAATACACACTGTTTCCGAAAGTCAAGGATTCGTCGTCCTTAGGGATGGAGTCCAGGTGGTCCCTAAAACGATGTGCTCAGCGTTCGTCCCACCGACTTATCATATGGCGATAAACTTACAACAGCCAAGTTGCGTTTGGGGTTGTGCCGATGAACGTGCCTCCCGGTCGCAACCATGCGCTAACGTTCTCCATCATGGTACGCGCCTTCTGCTCGCTTTCGAATGCGTAGTGCATACAGAACTGCATCGAGACTACGTCAAACGGTTTGCCTGAAGGCGGGAGGATGATGTCAGGGAGCGCAGCGCTTAGTGACGTCGCATAACAGTCCGCGGCCGTGAAGTATGCTGAGAATTTCGGCATGCGAAGCTCGTCGTATCGCTTCCGTGCTTGGTCGATTGAGACAGAGGCAATATCTGTTATCATTCTCGTAAGTTGCCGTGGGACAAGCAGAACACATGCAACCGACCAACTGCCACATATTCACGGATTCTTGCTTTGTTCCATTTGATGAGGTCGCCACCTTTGCCGCAACCCATATCGAGGACCTTTCCAGAGCCTCGGGGAGGACCGCGCATACTTCGTGGTCCGGCAACGTGTTTTAATGGCCCAGCGTTCTCGCTGGCCGCAAGCGTAGGGTGTGCTCGACTGGTGATGAGCACACTCTTCACCCAGTTGTTGAAGTTCTTCAGGCCAATGATGGGCGAGTCTTTTCGCTGCTTGATATCCACCTCCGGACGAGCATTGTCTGCAAAATGATGATGAGTAAACTCATGGGAAAGGAAAGATAATCAGACGTACAGTGCCCGGCGATCAGCCCTACATCTCTGGTCTTCTTCGACGGATACTGCTCTGTCTCTCCTTCACGTTTTCTCTTATGCTGTCTCAATAGCTGACTTCCCATTCCAACAAAAGTCCTATTTACACAGTCAGCATGCCAAACACGATGAAGTCGCTACACAAACGTACCGCGAACGCTCCAGCTCGGCAGGAGATAATGGTACAAGTACAGAACCCGCAGGGGTAATACGGTTCCTAGGAGCATAGGGTATATTCGAACGAGGAAACATGGGTATACTGGCAGATGGCTGAGAATGCGAAGGTGTTTTTGTAGTAGGCTGATGTGGTTCCGGCTTTGGCGGTAGGGGTAGTGGCGCGGAAACCACCGGTGAGGGTACAGGAGGGGGTGGCATCTGTACCGAGCTAGGCGGTTTGCGATCCCCACGTTTCACCGTTGCAGGCGAGACAGGCCGGGGTGCCGCAGAGGAACCTGAGGTGGAAGGACGAGAGGTAGGCGATCGAGGTGGCGGGGGCATGGTACTGGTACTGGTCGTATTCATGATCGCAAAAGGCGATGCTGGCGAGCGCGTCCGCGGAGATGGGGACGAATGGGGTAGCTCCATATTCTGCCCCGAGGATATGAGGGGGGAACGTGTAGGAGGGGTGAAATATGATACTGAGCCTTCCCGCTCGCGCGAAATATCGGAGGCACCAGACGATCGTCTCCTTGGTGTGCTCACGAAGGGCTGCTGGTCATTACCACCCTCTGATGCAAAGAGGTCAGAGGACGAGGAATTAGCCGTCGACGGCCGTGAGCGTGAAGACGGCATTACGCCTGGAAGTGCAATAGTGGGGGATCCTGGTGGCTGCGGGAAGCCAGGCAAGGCCAGACCACCATGAGGAGAGGCGGTCGGATGGCGGCGAGACTCTTGTGCATTGTTACTGGGGAAAGCCAATGGAGAACGGGTCGTAGGGAAATAACTTGCACTTCCGTCTCTCGCTAGTTGGCCATCCTTCTCGATAGCAGAACTCCGTCTCCGGAGAGGCGAGACATGTGACAATTGTTCATTGAAGCTTATTGACTGCTCATCTGGATGAAGCAGATGCGCAAACGAGCTTGGAGTACGAGGAGTTGTGGGTGTGAAGAGTGACTGAGATGGTTCGGGCGGAGGTCCATCGTTCAGAAGTACCGCAAGATCGGTGGCACGTCGTGTGATAGGACTTGGGGCAGAGATATTTGACTCGGAGCCGGACGATCCAGGTTGAGGGTTCGCAAACGAGTTCGAGGGAAGGTCGAGGCGAAACGGAAGAGGTTTCGTCTGTGTGACCGGTGAGTTGAGGACAGCGTCTCGCACTGGGTCAAATGCGGGCATTAGCGATGTTTCAAGGCAGCTGAAGGATTACAGTTGGGTCGTGCGTGTGCAAAATTAAAGAACAGAAGTAGAGTACCGGCGGGCCTCGTCGTGGAGGGGCGTGAACGTTCAAGTCAATGTGAAAGGAAGGATGAGAGCGATGAAGGCGTGTACAGACGCTCGTGATTTCCGTGTGTGCAATAGTAGTGTGGCTGCACAGCTACCCACGACTAGTACTTACATGGTGTATACAACCTTCCGCGACAATGCAGCCTGATCTGGTGTTACATTCCTACACATCTACTGTCCAGCTTAATTGACCTGCCTGTCTTCCATATTGTTTCACGGAGTTGGTGGTCGCTATAATCTTGATCCCCATTACTGGGTGCACCTCAGCGGCTTTCAATTATGAACGTGGTAAAACTGACATGAGGTGCGCAGAGACCGAAGATATGCCATCGTGAACACAACGAAACATTCATAGGACGAGATCGTTCTCGTCGTTGACAAACTGCAGTCAGTTCTAGGCGATGATACAGTGGCATTAATGGATCGTCAAGAATATACACAGAAGGGGATGCAGGAATCAAGTGGAATAGGTTACGGACATATCAACTCCATGAGAAAACGGTTAGATGGGAGTACGTGGTACACTAGTCTGGCAGAGCCAGAAGGGAAGAGAAACTGGAAGCAATGTAAGATCGAAGACGGCTGGATCCAGGCGGTCGAAACATTCCAGGACAGAAAAGACGGGAGATATGAGAGCAGGTGAATACCCATTGACAGTTTACTCTTGTCCAAAGCCGACAGTTTCCCTGCACAGATATTAGCAAATTGTGTAAGACAATACGTCAAACGCTACTCACTCAACAGCCAATGTCAGCTTCTGCTCCAAGGTCGCGTAGTCCCTGTACGGCGGTAAGTCGATACGGTTGAAACAAGTGTGACTCTTCGGCAATTGACTCGGATCTCCCGACTTCTCAATGGTGAATCGACGAGGACCATCAGACCCTTGTAGATCCTTGAAACCATTGACAGGGATACGCGAGGTACCAGTGGCGAATTGGAGCAAGCGCGACTTGCGCTCAGGCGGCCAGCTGCGTACACATTTCCAGAACCACTGCACAACTTCATCGTTGACTTCGTAGCCGCGGTAGTCCGTGAACTTGGCCCAGTCATCGCTGCGAACAGATATGAGATCGTGAAATAACAGCGCCCGACGGGAAAAACTTACACATCGATCTCAGACATACCACCTATCAGCAACTCAAGTTCGCGCTCATCAAAGACGTTGATGAGGTCCTGAGGGATAAGCTCGCTGAAGCCAGACATGAAGGCGTCAAATTGTTCCTTCACGCGGCGGGAGATACGGTACTCGACGACGCAGTTGACGTAGTCTTTCTTGTTCTCCTCCGTGACCGGGATGCTTTCACCATCAGGCTTGAGCTCGACAGTGACCATCTCGCCGAAACGCTCCTCCGTAGTGGTGAAGGTTTCATCGATGATGTCGGTGATGTCGTTCTCGCTATTCAAATGAGCTGATTAGTAACATTGTTCACGGAACGCCGGATGGATATTTGAACACTTACAGCATCCAAGTCAACCCACGATGGAGTTCGGCATCCACACTCTCCAGATCCGCCAGTGTTACTTTCTTCTTCAAGATCATCTTGTAGAAGGCGGTAATGAAGTAGGCATCGAGGAATCGACGATGGAAGATACCCAGACCAAGACATCTGCCGATGAACTTGAAGTAGTTCAAATGCTCGGGATTGACGCCGGATGCGGGATTGATCTGCAGGGTGTAGTTGTCGTGTGCAGAATACTCGAACAGACAGTAGAAGGGGTTGAACATCTCGTGAGACAACAGGAAGAAGAATTCACTGTAGGTCAGGTCAGCATGAATGTCTCATAAGTCATCGGGTCGGGCTTACCGAGAAAGACCACCGTAATCGAGGCCGTCCTCTCCGTCGAACTTAATCATGAGACGCTTCTTCAAATCATTGGGGGTTTGCCTCATGATCTCCGCGTAACTATCCTCAAAGATATGGTTTCGGCGGACCTTGATTTGACAGTTACCAGGCTGCGCACGCATTGCAGGCTGGCTACGGAAGTAGATGAGCTTCCTCCTGAAGTCACGCTTGTACTGAGGAACATTCGCGTCGAGCGTCGACGGCATACGGGGGTCATCCCATGTGGTCGTCTTGGTGTTATGGTCGACGAAGTAAACACGAGCAGTGGATGTGAGACGCATCTCCCAGCCAGAGGGCAATGGTCCGAGCTGGGAGATTGTTTGCGGTTGGAGAGCTGTGTTCTGCCCGTTGGGGCCCATAACGCGAATGACGGTCTGCCGACGAGGATCCACCCATGTCGTCGTGCGCGTGTTGTGGTCGACATAGTAGGGGCGGCCTTCTGGGGTGTAGCGCTCTTCCCATCCGGAGGGAAGGGGACCGGCGCCACCAGATGTCGTGTTGGTGCTTGCGGCGAGCGCAGCAGCAGCCGTGTTGGTCGCCACAGCAGATCCAGATCGATTGACTCCTCCCGACGCCTCGAGCATGTCGTCGACGAGGATACGACGGTTGTGTTGGTCTCGAGCAGCATTCGTGTCTCCCTCTTGGGTGTGAGTGTTCGTGGTCTGGTTTGCGGAAGGTCTGTTCCATGTAGTACTGCGAGTGTTGTGATCTACGTAGTACGTGCGACCGAGGGGGTCGATACGACGTTCCCAGCCGTCTGGCAGAGGGCCGTACTGATCTTCATGAGGGTTGAAGTTGCGCATCTGTGCGTTGTTGTTAGAGGCTGCTTGAGCGTTAGCAGAAGCATTTGTGGTTGCCTGTGCGGGCTGAGCGGCTACCACGGAGCCGGTGGAGACCGGCCGTGCTTCGGTGGGAGCCAGAGGAGGATTCACTTCTGCCTCGGGTGGGCTAACCGGGGCCACAGAAGGAGTAGGCATAGTTACACGGGCACCGTCGGGACTAGTGGTAGAGGCGGTGGCTGAGGGAGTACGAGACAAAGAGGTGTTGCCGGCGGCAAGGCTGCTATTTGTTGTGCTGATGGACATTGACGAGTTGTCCAAATTCATCGCGGATAGTCCCTGAGTTGCACCGTCAACTTGACCAGTGTTGGCATTATTAATCGGCTGGCTGATATTCGTCGAAAGATAGATGATCAGTTTGCCATGAACCACCAGGTTGTCATTTGACTTCTTCAGATCCAGAGTGAGCATCTCTGCGGATGGCGTCAGGTCCCTGTGGTAAAGCGAGCCAAATACCACATACCATGCCCGCCCAGCTCCAAATCAATCACGTCACTAACTCGCACATTCACAACCCCGAGGAAACCTTGGTCCCTTTTCTTGAACTTGCGTTGATCGAAAATCTGCACAGCAATGACAGAGGAATCCTTGACAGTACTGGAGAGGAATAAGGAGAGCATGATATTGAAGTCAGGCGGTACTTACATGTCGAAACTTTCGTTCCAATACGGGTTCAGAGTCTTCTTGATAGCAGTGGTAGTGTGCGTCTGCTCCGCGTCGACGGTGATCACTGCGAAGGGATCTGGGAGACGAAACACTTCACGCTTGGACAGACCATCAGCGGCCACCACTAAGCCAAGTTCAATGCCAAGTCTGAGCGAATACAACGACTAGAAACGTACCTGTAATCCTGATCTTTTTCCTGCTGCGGGTGTTAGTGGTTGGGTGCATACCTCACAAGGGCGAAGGACGTACGGAGCGCCTTGAGAGGCAGACATGGTGGTCTAACGAAGGATGTTTCCCCAATATCTATGTATATATATCTGGAGAGAGATTGTGAGCCAGCTCGACACGAAGGGCGACGACCAGAGTGAGGGCGATGACCAAGAACGCTGAGCGAGGACCTATGAGCCGAAAGTAGCACGGCGTTTGCCGTCAGGAGCGCTGGTCTCCACGAACCAAGTATAGACAGACGCCAGCCTCCGAACCTTGCGTGGCGCTGGTTTCTGGTGGCTGAACACGAACGGCCGACACGCACAGTAGCGGAAACCTCTCTATACAGTATGTCACATTCATGGTAGCACGTTTAATCCAGAAATACCCTAATGCTAGAAAGGCATCAAGCCACTTAGCCGCGTACGTCGGTATGGGTTAGGCGTATTATTAGTAGGTGCCAGTGAACTACACATGCAGTTGTGTACTGACAAGTGTCCGAAGATGTCCCCTTCTATGCACATGCGAAGCGCATGTATGCCTGCGTATGATCGTAGCAGAGCTCAGCAATGAAACTGCGCAGGGCTCTGCTCAGTCTGACACCCGCAGTGCCCTTCGTACATGTTGCTATAGGATCAGAGCGCATAATTTAGAGCTCTATTATATATGCGCGGCCGAGATATCCGACCTCTCAGACACCAGAGAGGCGCAAGTGCCGTCGTCACAAGTTCCGCCAATGCAATTGAGAGGGAAGTATATCCAACCTACAAGACCCTAAACCCCTCTGTAAGTCATCCTTATAGAACACACAACCCTTCCCTCACAGGTGGTAGGAGGCCTCGCTGAGTGCAGGCAGCTCAAGCGCCTGAAATGAGGAGGAAGAGACTCCGAAGCCGATGTTGCGTTAAGCACGAATGCTACATGAAATTACCCTTGCGCAATAGACACGCAATACATCGCGTTCAGATGCTCAGAAAGAGCAGTCTTGTACTGCGTGTACAGGCAATCGCACTGCAGAGAACCTAAATGCTGCGCCGCAAGCTATCCAGACCGAAGCCGAATACATTACTTATCGCCAGCTGTATCACGTATGTTTCCTACAAACTCCACCAGCTGTACCGCAGCTGACAGAGTTTGAACGCCACGCAGCTAGCACTGACTGAAGGTAAAGAATAACACCAGCCAATGTGCAGACACGAAGCAAGCACTGTACGGACGCCCAAATTACCTCTACACATGAGTCACAAACTCCATTCTATGAGTCTAACATTGCAGGGTGTGCCCCTAAAGCATCGAGCGGGAGGGGCCTGAACTAGCAGAAACGAAGCGGACGTGAAGTCCATTGGGCCGGGCGATAACGTCGACCACGAAGCGAACATTGCTATCGTTTGTTACCCAACATGACGGCTATGGAAGCCAATACCGGGACGAAGCCTTGGGTCTCAAAATAATGGCTAACAGAGCCAGAGTTTGTTTGCACGGATATGACTGCGAAGAGAGCGTCCAGAGGGCGAAGAGCTCATGGGGCCACTACAGCATCCATGGCTAGGGCTACTTCACAAAATCCTCGATATTACACCGAGGACTCGTGCAGGAGGCCTCCACGCCGGGTATGAAGTGAGCACCTTAGAAGTTCAGGGCTGTGTTCATGAGAGCTAATAGATCGTGGGCAGCAACTATGCGTTCATACTTAAGTTCAACGAACGTTGGCAAACAGGCGGTAGAGTCAAGGAAAGGTCGTGCATTGAAATTTTTGTTTGCTCGTCTCATACTGCTATATATTGTTCATTGATATACAAAAATATATTTGTAGTTCGGTCCGTAGATGACTATGGGCAAACTCTCATCGCGTCTGACACGACAGCCCACAACATTCGCAGGCGGAACACATCTGAATTGATAGAACTGTCATCAGGAGTCGTTCTTCTGGTGTGCGGAACACTCACTGGAGAGAAGCGTTGTGAGAGTAAAGATAGCGATCGTAGAAGGCAAGAACACCGCGAAGGTGCGAAGACAATCCAAAAATTGAAGAAGCCGTTGAACCCGGCCAGGGATGCTAGCGCACTCTCGAAAGCTCATTCGCTTTCCCTCGCACCTACACCGTCCCAAAGGACCGGCCACGCGCACTTTCTACACGGCCTTTGCTCCATAGGCATCCTCCTAATGCACAAAGACTTCAGAGGACACCACCACACCCCTTTCGCATGCAGTGTTGCAGCAAACTCCTTCATCCCTACCCATCTGCTTCCGACATGCACATCCGTTGGATGCGACGGTGGCAAGAAGTCCTTCTGCATATCGCATGTCCTGTGGTATCCCTGAATCTCGGTCCACCCCAACACCAACGAGAACAATGACTACAGACTCTTCCGCTCGTCGCCTCGGGACGCATACCACCGTGAACCAATTCATCTCCCTGTGCGTGGAATACCCAATGACACTCGTGACTCCCCTGCACATGGCGCACAGATGCACTTCTAACCAGTCAAACTCCGCTGCTCGCCTCCAGTAGTTTCCTCAAGGATAACTCTCGCCTGACACCCCTCTGTCCACCCGGTATCACAGTCGACTAGTCAATTGCACAGCCCACCTTCAGAGAAGGCCTTTTCCGACGTCGAACTCGAGAACGAATCTCTATTATGGCATCCCGAGGGAACCACAATCTCGACGCCGAGCGGGAGGAATTGTTGAACTGAGAAGACTGGACCCTTTGAGCAGACTTCAATGATGCGAGGGGATGGAATCCTATAAAGGACTAGCAGAAGGGTGTAAGGAGAGCAGGGTTTAACCGGGTCGAACAAAGTGATCCGTTTGCACAGAAACAGAGAGAATAGAGCTTCCCTTGTCAAAGGACATGCAGGAGAACGAACAGCGCACTAAGCAATATGATCCACAGAGACGAGTCTTCGCAGAATTGATGAAGCCCGAGCCACGGAACCCGCAAGCACCGAAGCAGGGAGAATCCAGAGCAGAACACGCGTAGAGGCCGAAGGTGAGCACTACTGTCAAGCCAAACCGCGTCGCCGGATGCGTATGCCACAAACGAGAAGATCAGGAGGTAAGTGCGCCAAAGAATTGAGAAGGGGTGCGAAGGCCAAGATACTGATGCACGAGGTGTATAGGCGTCCAGCCTTTCTGTAGTTGAAAGGGCAGGATGGTTGAGGGATGCGCTACATGTGTCAGGTACGGTTCTTCGCCACACGCTCTGTGCCCAAAGCAAAATCCCAGATCTCAAATGACAAACATACCTCTGCCTGCAACCTGCCTGCCTGTACGTCACCCTTTTGACGTTCCAATCCCGGTGGTCGCCACTTCAGGATCCCCCGATTGCACATGAGCCACGTAGCCACGTAGGTTTCGCATTACAGCGCACGCCGGCGACTTACGCATTTCAGACTCCCTCCTTGCAACGCACCCGTTACGCCCGGGGAGACGCGACGGGAAACGCTGCAATGGTCTGCGGCAAGCGGAAATTACGAAAAACTTTGCCGGGGTTGAGCATAACGGCCCTAACAGCCAGCTCGGGAATGTGAGTCAAGAGACTCGGGCTGCAGGTAATTTATGCGTAGGCTTGCATGTTGAGTCCTAATGCGTGGACAAATACCGGCCAACGAGAACGCAATCAACAGCGCTAGGTTACAAGAGGCGAGTGACAGAGCAACATCAGGTGAATGGCCTCGACCAGCGAGGCCTGTGCGTTTGCCTGCCTTCGAACGACGTCCTTGGAGGAGCAGGCGGGATGTGCGTGAATCACTATCCAGCTACTTCATTGCCCATAAGTTACCGCGACGTGCCTCGACCACGAAGCCCATGGCCACAGCTCCAAACAATGCCGCAAAACACTCGTGCGTTCCGGCATAGCCTTCCTCAGTCGCATTACACGACTCAGGGTCCCGAGGCCACGCTAGCAGAGGTCTGTGTGTGAGCACTGTCGGAGAGTGGCTGGTTCATGGGACTAGGTGGCTTCCGGAGGCACGTTGAAGACAGAAAGTAGCTGGGTCATCGCGATCGAGTGTGCCCAGAACTGCTCGAGGAAAACGTTGCGAATGATCACTGCATTCGAGTACCCATCCGCACCACCGTGATCACGTCTCGCTGACAGTAAAGGCTCCAGCTGCTCGAGGCACCTTGTCCACGCATCAGATACTCGCAAGACGATTGGAGATACGCAACAGCCCCATTGGCACTTAGGTTAGATCGCACCCTTGGTTAGAAGGTGAGAAGAAGTTGGCTGAGGCGGCGATGCAACGAGGGTGAAGAGCGGCCAGGACTGAAACAAGGTACCCGGAGCGTTGAGGGCTTTTGGCAGGGCAAGGCTACTGACCGAGGGCTTGCTGAGGATCTATAGAGGGAAGTCGCGAGGAGAGTGAGTGACAGGAGGAAAGTGGCCAAGCGCCCCGTCAGCGCGTTATATGTTAGCGAGCACGTGATCGCGTACTCAGCCGAGCTTCGCCATCAAAATCAGAGATCCAACTCGGACATCCAAGTAATGCGGTAGTAGAAAGTAGAGTAGTTCTTGTCCTTGCAATACAGAGAGCACCCTTTTAATGGCCACTGCGAACAACATTAACATGAAGGTCCAATAAAAGCAGATTATGCAATCTAAATTACAGATGCTGGCAGAGCAACCGGGAGACCCGACACAGAAACCGAAGACAAGCGATACAAGATATCCTATACTACCAACGCGGCCAGCCTGCGAAGGTGTGCTACATTCAAGTACGCAGGTACATAAGTCTCCAAGCCGGAAACCTCGCGAGGCAAGGGGAGTTCATAAGCACCGACTTCGTCCGTCTCTGGCGGCAGAAGTAGGTGATCGTTACGGTCATTAGCTTGGACACGAGACGCTACCACGCTGAGGATCTCAGGGGTTATAGGCGACTGTATACTCTAGGTAAGCAATATAATATGCCACAGGGTCTTTGAATCGTACCTCGTAGTCGGCGACATAATAGTTTGCACACATGCGTTGAATTTGTGATGGCGTGAGCATCCAGCACACATCATAGATAATCTCTATATCTGAGGGAGTGGACTAATGGACGGTCAGTCTTCTGATTGGTGGACATGTCATTGTAACAAACCTTCTTGAGTTGTAGCAATTTGGTGGCCTGCATCAAATGTTCTAGCTGGAGAGTGCCTTCTGGCATATCGTGAGACTTGCACCACTCTTCAATACGAGTAATGTTGTATTGTATTTGCATGGCTGCATAGTAGCAAATTCAGTATGTGGAAATATTTTTGGATGACATTACTGACCGCGTTTCCAGGAAGAGAAGTTACGTCTCATGAGCAAGTCGTTGAAACTCGTCACACCAATGAGCTTGAGAAGCTCCGTCGTGACTTGTTGCACAACCGACTCTTCCATGTAGTAGCACTTCAGACTCCGCCATACCTTGTTTAGGAGGTTGAGAATGTCGTCCATGCTGAAGGCAGGCGTCGTGTTTGTGTTCATGAGACGATTGAAGAACCGAGCTCCGCCTTCGTTAGATGTAAAGCCTGGTAATGACTGGCTCTCGATGAGCGCAGGGATGACCATCTTGGAAAGTCGCTTTTTGGTCTCGGACATCCAGGTGTGGTAGATGTTGTACTCGAGACTGTCAAGATCGTGCTTCACAACAGAAACCAGACGTTCGTAGTCTTCCCATTCGAAGGGCCTCATAGCGTTCTCCTCGCCTGGACCGATTCCTTGAAGCATGTCGGTCTCGGCTATGCAAATGAACGAGAGTATCTCGTGAACGTTTGACAGCCAGAAGATGCCAGGTTGAATCGCGTCTTCGCCGGAGAAGGACTATATGGCACGAGCGTCAGTAATATGTAAAGGTCAGGTTTACGGTGCGTACCATGACATGAGACTGGATGGTCTGCATGACGTTGGCGAGGAAGCGCTCGCTCTCTTGAATAAGTCCATACTTCCACATCTCGTTTGTGGTGAGACTGATAAGATTCGCAGGGAAGAGGACTTCCTTGACAACTGGCGGGTTGTTGGGGCTGAGCGGAGGGATCTTCAGGCCGCGAATGAGGCCATCGAGCACATCCTCGTCCAAGTGACGACCATCTTGCATGAGGCGAATCTTCTCTTCTGCCGGGTCATCGTAAATATTCGACAAGCCGTTGCCACGGAATCGAGGAAGTCCATCTTCGGCGTTGTATGCGACGGAAACGGCACGTGGATTTGCGGCCTGGTTGCGCTTCGCGGACATCATCATCTCATCTGACGACGTGCGATGTTCTGAGGGAGATATCGCGTAGACGCCAGCAGAGCTATGTCTTCGCTGGTGACCACGACCATTGGTAACGGGTGGCGCACCATTCGCAGCAGCATTGCCATTAACGGGCTCGCCGAGACGAAGGTTGGGCGCGAATGTAGGAGACACGGGCTCGAGCCGTCCGGATTTGCTGGTAAGAGCGTTGAGAGCATTTGCCCTGTTGAGCTGCTCGCGCAAGCTGCTAACCTCGTTCTTGAGGGTGAGGATAACGGAGCTATCGTCGGCGTTGCGCACTGGCACGGCATCAAGCGCCTTCTGCTGGGTCTCAAGCTGCGCGGCGTGACGCAAAACGTCCGCAGTAAGCTTCTGGATGGTGTCTTCCTTTTCTGCCGCGCGGGCAAGAGCTTCCTCCAGGCGCTGTTCCACATCGGCTTTCTTGACAAGTAGTTCGTCGCGCTCGGAAAGTTGGCTTTGCACCTCCAGCAAGGTCGCTTGTGCCGACTTGGCACGGCTGTCCGCCTCGTCGTGACGAGACGTCATGTTCTGCAATTGCTTCTCGATTTCGCGGAGCTGCACCTCCAGGCCCTTCTTTTCTTCTGTGCGCTTCTGCAGCGACTGTGTCAACTCCACGACCTTGTTCTCCAGACGATATGAGATCTCCTTGAACTTAGATACGGAGCGAGCTTCTGCCTTGAGGGCTTTCAGCTCTTTCCGCGCCAGTCGACGACGCATGCAAGATTGGATGTAAATGACATGCTTGACGTCAGCTCGGTAGGCTCGGCGAGATATACTAGGTTGTGATTTCAGCCCCAATTTCATCTGATCAACAAGAAGATATGGCACTTACAGACCACGGATCAAGCTTTGTAGCGACGTGACGGCGTGCTTGAGTCGAGTCTCCTTGTATACAAGGCGAGCTTGGGCACCGCGCACACCTTCAGGGGATTATCAGTGACCGCGACTTGACAAGTCAGCCTATGTAAACTTACAGCTTTGGAAGCGGACAATGGCACTTCTGATCTCGAGGAAGTTTCGTCGTTGGACGTATCTGCGAATGGCACATTGCAAACGCGTAGCCGCAAGCGTCTTCCGCACGCCTTCGACAAACTTGCGGGCCAAGATACCACGCCACCAGGTCTGGATCTTGATCGTGGCATTCCGCAGAGCCTGGTACTTCACCACAGCCATCTTTCGCCGCATATTCTTCTGCACAATTGTGACAAGTGCGTTGAGACGTCCGGAGCGAAGCGATTCCAGTGCAGCCAGCATACCAGCTCGGAAGAAGATCTTTGTCAGACCCGACTGATACTTGTCTGGGTCGTTGATAGTTCTCTCGAGGATCAAGTTGCATAGCGGCTGCAACTCCAAATTCTGGATCATCGGACCCCACTCGGTCGACTTCACGAGCATGTAGTACCTAGCAACATATATCAGTTCCACAGTAAAGCAGCTAATTCAGATGCTTGGCGAACCGGTCAGCAAACTCCTCGTATGTCCACCGTGTAGGATAACCTGCACAACTGATACGAATTGTTTCGAGAACACCACAAGCACGGAGCTGTCCAAGGACCTGAGCGGGCGTAAACTCCCAAGCCTTCTTTTGCTCGTTCGGCTTGATACAACGAATGTAATGGACATTTGTCATGCCAAGCGTTTCCATAAGGCTGTTGAGAGATGCCTTGAAGATCGACGCTTGAGTGGGCTTGCGAACAACTCCTCCTGGCTTTTTCGAGGCGGTAGTCGCTTGGGTCACCATGGATGCCCTACCTGGGTCGGGAATGATTGAATGACGCTTGTTCCCGCTTTCAGATACAGTAGGAGAACCAGGCGGAGCGTCTGAAGGCTTCGTCGCGGCGAATGACGCGTCAAGCACCTCCTTGAGGAAACTGTTCTTCGTCGCAAGGAGCAAAGCCATGTGTTCGTCAGGGACCGTGTCACGATTCTTCTCCAAGAACCCTTCGACCTCGTACGTGACATCCAGGGCATAGTGGGCAATGGTGAATGCTGAGTTTCCGAACCGGGGCTTCTTGAAAACGTCCTTCGTTTCGGGTTTGACTAGCTGGTTGTTCAGCTTCTGGAGGAACGATGGGTCTGTACCGGCAGGGAGACGAGACTCTTCGTCCAACAACGCCAGAACACCCAATTTGCCTTCGATCACGTCTATGCACGGTTGATTGTCAGAGAAGTCAATGAATGTCCAGTTGATCTTCTCGCGGACGTATTCTTCCTGCTCGAGTTTGAAGACATGGGCGTTGAACTGTGATGCTTGTGTCAGAAACACCCTCAGGGCAAAGATTAGGCAAGGATCATGTGCATACCTCTTGCTGCAACTTCTCGTTGGCGTAGTTGATGCTGAATTGTTCGAAAGAGTTCTGGCCATAGAGTTAGCTACGAGGGAGAAGATCTTTTGAGTAGAGTGCATTACCTTCTTGAAGTGCTCGAAACCGTAAATATCCAAAACACCAATGAACATCTCTGCCTTCTCCGCCGCCTCGCCGTTTTCACCCGCCAAACTCTCATTGACAATAGCAACGAGCCACTCGAAGATGCAAGCGTACACAAACTTGGAGACACTGTCACGGACAACCGTAGCCTGCGCCGCATTCAACGAGGTCACGATCTTCTCCGAACGCGTTGTGATCTGCTTTTTGATCGTCCACTTCTTGAACTCGGCCAACGGTACACCGAGGAACCGCGTCGCTTGTTGAAGGGCAGGATCTGCGTCGTCAATGTTCGAGTCGCTGCGCGATGCTGTGACTGTGACGTTTCCGAGGTGAAGCAGGGCAGCCAAGAGCTTGAACACAGCCCATTGCTTCTCAATTCGAATACCAATCGTCGACAGAGCCGTCTGGGTGGTTCTGAACTCCTCAGCGTCGTCGACGCCATTGATAGGTGTCGATTGCGGACCGCCTTGCTTCAGATAATGGAATTTCGTGATGTCCGAGTCCAACCCAAGATCCTTGCGCTCCTTCAGAGGTGCACCGGCACACAGCTGGTAGAAGATGTGGTAATTCCGCTCGGTGAGAGGCTGGAACACGACACGAGAGCGCTCTAGCAGGTATGTCCGTATGCGGGCGCCTACAATCTCTTGCCTGCCGTCGAAGAGGATCTGAAGGAGGGGAGATTAGCGGGGAGATCATGGCGCCACGCCCGCACTGACCTGAATGTATTTACCGAACCGCGACGAGTTATCGTTACGCGTCGTTTTGGCGTTACCGAATGCCTCGAGAACGGGATTCGTAGCAAGGATCTGTCGCTCAACCTCGCTAGAGTCGTCCAGCGATGTCTTCATCTTGCCCTTATCTGACCCCGGCGGGTTGACGGACGCGATGTAACGCATGATAAACTTGGCCGATTCTGTCTTGCCTGCACCACTGGGGATGCGCATCATACATTACTTCCTTGTTCCATCTATCAGATGCTAGTAGACGCACCTCTCGCCCGAAACGATGATAGTCTGGCCTGTACCATCTCTACTCATGGCAGTATACGCGTCCTCTGCAATAGCGAACAAATGGGGTTCAAGCTCCCCGCGCTTCCTGCCATTATATGCTTGGATAATTTCGGGTCCATAAAGGGTGACGCGTTGGAACGGGTTCATGGCTATGAGCACGATTCCACTATAGGTGTATATACTATGCTGGGCATAACGGTTTCGGATCGTGTGCAGGACTGGGAAACGACTCGATCAGCCGGTTTGCGATAAAATCCAATACACTTTGCTCACCGGAGGGTTCGTTAAGATGAGACAAAGTGGCCAAATCATCAGCCGTCTCCAGTAGCGGTGGGTTGCGTAGCGGGGGCAGGTCTTCTCGCCCATCCTTGATTTCCTTCACAGTCGTGTTCACAACCGTTTCCTGCACGAAAAAAGCCGTCGATCCCGTCAGTTCACTTCGGCAGCTAAACGTGCGGGCGCACTCACCCTGCCGCGTTCATCGACGAACACGAGCTTCACAGCGTCATCGGGGCTCCTCGTAACAGACGTTACCTCCCCGGAAATCCAGCTAACGTCCTTGTCAGGGAACCAGACCTTGGTGCCCTTGCTGTATATGTTTTCCGCCATAGCGGGTGGACGGAGGAGTACACAGTGCCTGTCGCAACGATGCCAGATATTGGTAGTAGGCTCTTATCCCGTTTCGGCGAGGGAATTCGCACGATCACTTGAAAGTTGAAACACTCCAGACGCCCATATCAGTTTGGAACATAGCCTTGGCGATCCGCGCGGAGCCGCCGCCACCTAATAGGCAGGGTTTGAAGTCAACTACAACAGCTATACGTCTGCCAACTGTCTGTCAAATGCTGGAAGTCCATTGCTGTATACTTTGTTGTTTCCATCTTCGAAATCCCTGATTGATGCTTGGGCTGTCAGCATATTTCGAGGATGTACACCGGCGGGGCCGTGACTGACGGTGATCGACAGCAGTTTACTTCCGTGTTACCAGGCAGGCGATGACTGCTTTGAAATCGAAGGACGCACAAGTGCCTACTTCACTATGATTTCTGCTTATCACGTTAAGGGAAGTGCAGCACAAATAATCGAAAAATTTCCAGAGAACTACAACACCACTAGAAATACAAAGAGCTGGTGGACAGCACTCCTTTCATAATAACTCGTATAATACTCCGGCCTTAGGTGCCGACACTGACACCGAGGTCATACCACCAAGATCCAAGGAACACCAGTTTAACTGGTGGTCACGGTCAAAAGCACCGCGTTTCCATCGACAGCAATGCCTAAAGAATAACATGCAGTTGAGTGGCTGGGTTTATCAACGATGTGCGAACATCTTACCGTGGTTAACGCCGTTAGATCCTGCGGGCATCACTCCGGACAGTACTTGAGAGGTTGTCGTATATGTGACACCCTGGAATGAGTGGGTGCCAACTGCAGCTTTTACGAGGGCATCCCTATAGATAATACACGTAAGTGCAAGGGTTTGAATATTTCCTGTCTCCTGTGCTTACCTGCCGACGTTGTACCCATTAGGAGAGATGGTGTGACCCTGGGACAGGTCTTCCTCCTGTGATGCACTGGCGTTACGTCAGCGTTAGTGAAGCGTGAAAGAGCATAAGTTCAACGTACGCCAGGAACAAGGCACCAGTGTTCGCGGCGGGCCCGTTTTGAATGAACACCCTACAGAAGAGAACAAATCAGCAACTGACGCTTGCGAGGAAGCCACTCGGCGCTCACCTGAAGTGGTTTCCTCCGGTGAGACTTTCCAAGCAGGAACCGAAGACGGAATTTCCGAAATCCTGACGGATCTCCACGGTCTGATTCACGAGACCATTGCCATCGCCCAGGTTGGCGCTCTGGGGATCGCCCTGGTGCAGACCCAGGCATTCCTGTGAGCTATAACGAGGGATTAATTGACGCAAAAGATGTAGGCCACCGCAACGTACAAGTCGAAAGACTTGACGTAGTTCATGAAACCTTGGCCTTTGAGATCGAGAACCGTCGGTGAGCTCAGTCCAGAGACAACAACCTAAGTGATGTAATAGTCAGGGATTAGTTGAGTAGGTGGTGACAAAGGGAGCAGTACATTCAGCGGTTCGCCTAGGTCGCTTCCCGGGTTGTGGTCCAACCAGGTCCCTCCGCCCGTCGTGGGATCAACGAAAGCTACCGAGGCCCTGCGCGAGGGGGCAGCGACGACAGCGACGGCCACGAAGAGAGCAGGAAGCAGGCGGAACATCATGGTTAAGGATGTGAGCGGGGAGGAGCGCGAGCGAGCTGCCTGTACACCGACGATGGAGTGTGCTTTAAATACACTTCCCCGACCCCCCCTATGGGAAAGGATTATCTTGGGCGTGCTTCCGACGCATGGTGCCTACAACGTCTCCCTGGACGAAGCTCGTCTGTGAGAGCGATGATGCGACCGGCGCCGCGCAAAAAGCGGCATGTTGCTGTGGCCCGGGAGCAAATCACTGCCCAGAACGAGTCGTCGTGCGTCGAGTAATCACAAGGCTGGCTTCCAATACGAAACTGTTCGTTCTTCTGCAGTGCGCAACAGTCAAAAGCCCGCATGGATGGTCGGGCTGGCACACATGGACAAGATGTGTGACCCGCCAACGTGCGTATCGAATAGATGTTGGAAGCTTCAGCTAGGTTCCTTACCCACAGGTTGTTCAGTAAGAAGGAAAGTATGATGAACTTCTGATCTGCTTACCTGCTCCTGATGGCGGTCACTTCTTGTGTGCTCCCGCGCGTCTGCAGTAAGCCATCCCGGTCGTACATGCACACCGCGGCGACATTGAGTGCTCGCTGAGTACAAACAGCTCCATGTACTTCACATGGGCTACACAGCTACATCCTGACAACCTATGTCACAAAGTTGACGGTCGGAAGGCGCTGCAGCTCCCGCATCAAGGTGCACTGATGCTTACTATCGGAGGGCTCGTCGCAAGTGCAAACCCCGGGGGTGTGAAACACAGCGGGGCCACCGGTTACCTGAGAAACACGAGCCAGGAATAGGAGCTATGAACGTGTAGGGGCGATGCGCATGACGCCCTTCAGTTTGACTGCTCACCACCTTTGAGGCCGTAGTTCCCACTGCTGCTTGATCTCTTGAGTCGGTACCAATGTCTTGAGCCACTTCGTCTCACTACTACTGCGGAGAACATTCAGTATATGTCTTCAATGCAGCTGGCCATAATAGCACAAGGCATTCGCTTCATTGGGTATACTTCACAGCGTCCTGGACCAAACTGCTCAATCTCAGCGACCCCGTGGCCAAAGCACCAAACTAACTCCTGCGTGCACGTCGAAGTGTCCGTCAAACCGCCCAGCTATTACAAAAGAGAGGCTCAACCTGCCGTATGCAATATCTGCCACGTTCGAGAGGCATATGGATATTGCAGCGGGATCCCTTACTTCCAATGTTGGCCCAGTGCTTTGATCCTGATTATTGAATCAGCGATATATGGAGAATTGACGAGAGCCACCGTGTTCTACCCTGCAATGTACACGGTTCTTGAAGGGTTGACGAGAGACTAGGATGTATGGAATCGGCAAGCACTGGCGTTTGAAAGGTCGACTGGAGTTTTCATAAAGCATACACGAGCTGATTGCACCACGTCATTCATGGGTCACCGTTGCAAGATAAAATGATAGTTGCAGCCCGCATCGAGTGAGTCTTGCAACACTCATGAACGTCGGTGGTGATATGAAGTCCGACTGAGAGATGCATACAGCGCCGCTCTCAAACATGAGATAACGTGCTATCGAATTATAACGCAGCCAAGCGAAAAAAGAATATGTGCCCCATGGCTAAGTTGGTCAAAGCGTCCGACTGTTAATCGGAAGGTCCTGAGTTCGAGCCTCAGTGGGGCAGACCTTTTGTCCTTATGCACTGTGGACATGGATTTTCGCGATGCGAGACGTTTCGCCCTACCTGGATGTCTGGTAGCCTTCACGGAAACCATCCGTATTTGTTGGCCAAGTACCTTGAATGCACTGGAGGAATTTTGCACCTACCTGTGATGGGACCCTCGTGGTTGTTTGACCGGTCTAGTTCGCTAGCACAGTAGAGTTTGCCCAGACTATGACCGGACCAGACAGTATTTACTGGGTTCCATACAAGGCTCCGCTCTTTTTCCAGCCTCCAACCATCCCATGGCCAACTTACATCTCTCCGTTTTCCTCTACACACCGCAGTGTTCCGCGAGGCTTTTCGAACATTGCGGACTTACAGACGCTTAGAAAGGAAAGCCACGTGGTCTGAGTGAACGTTCGGGCAGATTCGATGGGATTCCAGTCACCGCGCTTCGGACGGCCAACTTACCTATCGCAGTTCATAGCCACTCATTTTATTTGGAGGCTCTGCACTTGCTTACGCACCGACCACCATCTCTCTCCTCCTCACCTCTGATCTATCCACGTTCTCCATCCTAGCAGCGTCCAGCGCATTCGCAAAGCATGGTCCAGGAAACGTAGGTCGAAAAACTGTGCTGCACTGATGATCGCTAAGCTGAACCGATTGCAATATTTAGGAAATTCTACGATTTGCTTGAAGTCTCTCCGGATGCTTCAGAGTCCGACTTGAAAAAGGCGTACAGGAAAAAGTGGGTACCATTCACGCGTGCCCAGCAGCTTGGTGCTCATTACTCGTCACCAGAGCCCTGCGCCTGCACCCAGACAAGGGTGGCGACCCCGAACTCTTCAAAGAGGTAACACATGCGTACGTAGCTGTGTGGCGTCAATGCTATGCGTGATTGGCATGGGCGTGCTGACGCGGCTTTGCGCAGCTATGAGGTTCTCTCCGACCCGCAAAAGCGGAGTATCTACGATGCCCGAGGAGAGGCAGGTCTGAGCGAGCAGGGCGGAATGGGCGGCATGGATCCCCAGGTACGTGACACATCCGATCACGCAAAAAAGTATCAATACTGATATCGCGCGGCATCTTTTAGGATCTTTTCAGTCAGCTCTTTGGCGGTGGAGGTTTCTTCGGTGGCGGACCCTCACGGCAATCCGGTCCCCGCAAAACAAAGGATCTTGTTCACCGCGTCACTGTCTCTCTCGAAGACCTCTACAAGGGCAAGGTTTCCAAACTCGCTCTCACGCGCAATGTTATTTGTGGAAAGTGTAACGGCAAGGGTGGCAAGGAGGGTGCTGTCCGGGAGTGCGACCGCTGCAATGGTCGCGGTATCCGCATCATCATGCGACAGATGGGTCCGATGATCCAGCAGATCCAGCAGGCTTGCGATGACTGTTCGGGAACTGGTGAAATTATCAACAACAAGGACAGGTGCAAGCAATGTAACGGCAAGAAGGTCGTCTCGGAGAAGAAGATGCTGGAGGTGCATATCGATAAGGGCATGAAAAATGGACAGACGATCACCTTCCGTGGAGAGAGCGATCAAGCACCAGGTGTTATTCCGGGAGACGTTGTTATCGTGGTAGAGGAGAAGCCGCATGACCGATTCCTTCGTCAAGAGAACGATCTCAGCACAGATGTTGAGCTCGATTTGCTGACAGCGTTGGGCGGCGGTCAATTCACTATCAAGCACCTGGATGACCGTGCGCTGGTAGTAAACATCCCGCCAGGAGAGGTGATCAAGCATAGTGAGTTACATTTCGCTGCCCTTATAGTTATATATGATAATTGACACTCTATGTCACAGATGACGTGAAGCGCATTCCCGGCGAAGGTATGCCCTCACAACGGCATCATGAACCTGGTGACCTCGTCATCAAGTTCTCAATCAAGTTCCCCGACTCGCTCTCACCTGACGTTATCCCCATTCTCGAGCGCGCGCTCCCGCCCAGGAAGCCTGTGGAGAAGTTCAGCAAGTCGACGCTGCTCGAGGAGGTCGAACTTGTGGACGCGGATGCCCGACAGACGAGGCGTGCGGCTGCTTCGGACGCGATGGATGAAGATGAGGACGGTGCGGAGGGCGAGCCGCGGGTACAGTGCTCGAACCAGTAGGCTGAACGATGGTTTTCATCGCCGTCACGCCTCATCATCCCGCTCTTCACTGCCGCCATCGCCGCCCTCATCGCCACCCACTCCACTCCTTACCGCAACTAATGTAGAATTACCTTGTAGGCGTAGAGGCAGGCAGACGAACTGTCTTTTCTCCTCCATCGCATTGGTTTCTCCCCTCATCCCCTCATTTCCGCGCATGTATCCCAAGATGTCGTGTTGTGTTTGTAGCGCTTGCACCTGTCCCTTGTCCTGTTCCCTTACCCCACATTCCCTCGTCATGGATTTGCTCTTTGTTGCTGCTTGCTTCCCGCTGTTGCATTCTGCCTCGCTGCGCACAAGTACCCTACACTTATCCCGCCGTAGTCGCAATCCCACATACTCAGATTAGAGGTTTCTACATGGCTATTACACTGTACAGAATATATTGCGGCATATTCCCCGATAAAGAAAACGAATTGTTGATGCGGAAATAGAAGTGGAAGTGGCCATCGCGTGTGCGCTGTTCCCGCCTCGGTGGAAGGCAGGAACTGCAGCCATTCCTACCATTTGGTCTATACAAAGATCAATATGAATGTGAATGTGAAGACGGAACAGGAACATACCTCTGGGTTCTTCTTAAACTCTTCGTATAAGTCCCGGTTGAAGAAGCTGACTTCGGTCTCGTTCTCTGAGAGTCATGGGTCAGCCCGTCGATGTAAAGGAAATGGAACGACCATGCGTACCGAAACCATAGTCCGCTAGTAGCTTCGAGTCATCTTGCAATATCCAGTCGTCGTGATCAAGGTTAATGATCAAGTTTGTCGTCTGTGCAGTGATGAAGGGATACTTTAGAGTCTCCTCGAATATGGCAGTCAGATCTAGTGCACACCTTTGCACCATGTGCCTTTGTGTATAGCTTCATTGTGTCTGTGATATCCGTAAGTCGACGCGCAGGCTGAAAAGGTGTTTCCGGCACTCACCAAGCTGGACATTGTAGTACGGCTTCCATCCCGGTTGTGTCTTTATCGCTATGAAATAGTCAACATGCCGCAGAGGAACCTACTCCGGCAGACGACAAACCTTGTCTCGCCAGATCCTTCAGTTGTCCGACTGTTGTTGTTTCACAATTGATGTTGTGAAGAATGAGATGTTTCTCGGTCCGGAACTGGAATGATTTGACGATCCTGACCGTGAGCGTCGCCTGGGTCCTCGGTATCGCCTCGTTCGTCAACACTTCCGTTTCAGTCGCCATCGTGGGTTTGGGTTCGAGTTCGAGGGGAAGAAAATGCAGTTCGCGAAGTTGTTGTGTGAACTGCGACGTCGTTTATGGTGGGGAGAGGTCAAGTACGTCGTGTGCACTCGAATCTTCCGCATCCGATTCGGATCATGTACGCAAACATCGATTCCAGGGCATTCTGCGCTGTATGCGCTGAATTTGTTCGTGCGACTACATCCGAGCTATTTGTGCGAGCCTGGTGGCCACCAGCTGCGCCTGGCCAGAAGAAGGATATTGTTAGTAACAGAGAGAGTTGAAGGGACCGGCGAGCTTCTTTCGCTGCCCCTTGCGGCAAGATCAACGCTTGTGACGACTAGTTCTTCCGTCTCTACCACCACCTTCGGATCAGCATTCACAGCGGTCCCTTTCGGCCACTCGCCTTTCACTCGCAATGCCGCCTCGAATAGCAGCGAGCTCAGCTCGCCGCCGTCTCCCTGCCAGGTTCAGCACCGCGGCAGCCTCATCTGACCAGCTTTCCGAGGTTTTCCCGCAGCCTGCGTCAGTATTTTACCCCCAGATCTCGACTTAGGTCATCAAACAGACATATAAGCTGCCGTGAGAGCTCTTGGGACACGGATTCCCCCTCCAGCTCCTTACATCATTTATTATTCGTCTCGCAACCTCAGGGACTTGCCCAGCGACCACCATGTCCAGGGACTTTCTGCAGGCATCCATCCCGGACCTCGTCAAGAAGTTGACGACCGATGAGAAAATCTCCCTTCTCGGCGCGCCCAACTGGTGGAATACCACCGCTATCGAGAGACTGGGCATACCAGCCGTGCGCATGAGCGACGGGCCAAACGTGAGTGCGCATACACCCACAACTACAAGTGTGCTAATTACGTGATGTAGGGTGTCCGTGGCTCCTCCCACTTTGTATCGACACCTGCGCAATGTCTTCCGGTCAGTGCACCCGCTTGTGCCTGAGACGCCGTGCTCATAAGGAACCCCACAGTGTGCGACGTCGATGGCGTCGACATTTGACCCTGAGATGATACATGAAGTAGGCGCGCTGCTCGCGGCCGAAGCCAAAGTAAAGTCCTCCGTCGTCCTGCTCGCCCCAACGTGCAACATCCAGCGCACGCCGCTCGGGGGCCGTGCGTTCGAGTCATTCTCCGAGGACCCCCATCTGTCCGGTAAGTGCCAGCGTAATCTCCACTGCATCAATCTGTATCAAACCGTCCCACTTTAGGAATTATCGCCGCGGCGTACGTGAATGGTCTGCAGGCCAATGGCGTCGCTGCGACCATCAAGCATTTCGTGGGCAACGACCAGGAGCACGAACGCACCGCTGCCGACTCGGTCGTGTCTGATCGTGCTCTCCGCGAAATCTACTTGTACCCGTGCGCATGGATTGACCGTCGCTCACCCTCTTCCGTTCTTGAATGCGCCATTCTAGGTTCATGCTTGCGCAGAAGTTGGCCAAGCCGTGGGCGTTTATGACTTCGTAGGTGCTATATCTTACGTACAAGAACTCGTTGCTGAATCTGGGACGTAATCGCATAGATATGGCCGTCTTCACGGCGTGCATACATCAGAGAGCAAATGGTTGATCACTGACCTGCTCCGTAAGGAATGGGGTTTCGATGGCCCCGTTATCAGCGATTGGTTTGTGCATGCACTTCATCGTCTCGGTCGCTGCTGATAATCCATTTCATCAGGTATGGCACATACAGCGTTGACTTGGCTATCAACGCTGGAATGGAGCTCGAGATGCCCGGTCCTCCGCGCTGGCGTACACCGCTGCTTGTCACACACATGCTCAGCGCCCAGAAGGTCCTCGTTTCGACGATAGACCAGCGCGTCACCACGCTGTTGGAGTTCGTACAACGCCAAGCGAGGCGCAACCCCGAGGTTGTCTTCGGGGACGGCAAAGAAGGCTCCCGCGATAGCCAGGAGACGCGTGACTTTACTCGCAAGCTGGCTGCTGACGGTATGGTTCTGTTGAAGAACGAGAATTCGGTGCTACCGGTGCAGCCGTGTAAGGCCAAGAAAGTCGCCATCATCGGTCCCAACGCGAAGGAAAGAGTTATTTCTGGCGGAGGATCTGCGCAGCTCAAAGCCAGTTATGTGATCACTCCATACGACGGTCTTACCTCGAATGCACCTAAGGGTGTTGAGTTCGACTACCACGTCGGATGCTACGGTAAGTGGCGATTTGTATAAATTTCAGGAGAGCGATACTGATAGTGTGTCTTAGCGCACAAATATCTTCCGACCCTGGAGAACTACCTGACGACACCTGACGGCCAGCCGGGCTGGGCATGTAGCTTCTATGCGCACGACGAGAACAACAACCCGACAGGCGACTCCGTGGCCGACTTTGTGTTGTTGGACACGCGCGTGAAGCTGAACGATTTCCTGCCCGCGGGCCTCTCGTCCGAGTGGACGATCAAGCTGAACGGGAAATTGACGTTTGATAAGACAGCGGAGTACGAGCTCGGGCTGACCGTCGCGGGTCGCGCTAAGCTGTTCGTCAACGGCAAGCTGACCATCGATAACTGGACGAAGCAGCGACCTGGAGAGTTCTTCTACGGGTGAGTCTGTGTGCGGGCGCATATATTGAGTCGACAGCTGAGATGGCCACAGACAGGGTACGGTTGAGGAGAAAGCGGTGATCAAGATGGAGGCGGGTAAATCCGTCGACGTGCGTGTTGAGTATACCAACACGAAGCCTCCGACGGGCCCTGAAGCAGACCGGTCGCAACCGGCTCTTATGCGCGGCGTGGTAAGTGGAGCACCTCTTCTCGTATATGTAGAGCTGACGGGTCTTTCAGCGGTTTGGCGGTTGCGAAAAGATCGACGCTGATAAGGCTCTCGATGCGGCAGTCGAGCTTGCTTCCAAGTCCGACGTCGTGATCGTAGTTGTAGGTCTCTCGCCAGAATGGGAGGCCGAGGGTTTCGACAGGCCAACGCTGGATATGCCTGGCCGACAGAACGAGTTGATCGCCCGCGTTGCGAAGGCGAACCCGAACACTGTCGTAGTTCTGCAAGCAGTAAGCCATATCTTTATGCTCTAAAACTGTGCCTCCGCTGACTGGTTTTCTAGGGCTCAGCCGTAAGCATGCCCTGGTTGAACGACGTGAACGGTGTCATCCAGGCCTGGTATTCAGGAAATGAAGTAGGAAACGCCCTGTCGGATATTATTTACGGCAAGGTTAACCCCTCCGGCCGCCTCGTCCTGACCCTGCCTGAGCGTGAAGAGGACACCCCGGCGTACCTCAACACCCGCAGCGAGAACGGCAAGATTTATTACCGAGAGGATCTGTACGTCGGATACAAGTGGTATCAAGCGAGGAGCATCAAGCCGTTGTTCCCCTTCGGGTGAGTCTCCTCTACCTAGATGCACTTCATGAGTAACTCATCCGGTCATTCAGCCACGGCCTGTCGTACACCGATTTCGACTTCTCCAACTTGAAATTGTCCCCTGTATCTTCACATGACGCGTCCTTCTCACTGGATGCCTCTGTCACAGTGAAGAACATCGGGTCTGTTGCCGGCTCAGAAGTAGTGCAACTCTACATTACTATTCCTGAGATTGGCCTGTCGACGCCGAAGCTCCAGCTGCGCGGGTTCGCCAAAGCGAAGGACCTCGCCCCAGGCGCGTCGGCGGCGGTCAGCATACACCTCGACAAGTATGCGGTGTCGTATTGGGATGCCGTGCAGGACGCGTGGAAGGCGCAGGCTGGGACTTACGAAGTCCTGGTAGGCAAGAGCAGCGACAATATCGTGTTAAAGAGCGAGTTCGAGCTGAAGGAGGACTTCAGCTGGACTGGTTTGTAGATGTTAGAGCATGTGTTTTAAGCGATGTAAGTTACTATGAACGTATTCTATGGTTGTGATCAGACCCAGTGCTGTATGGGGGCATATCTAACCGATCAGGAGGATTATTCACTGCAATACGCAGGGTGTAGACGGTATACTCATGCTGCTCATCTGTTCGAACTCAAGCTGATTCATTCCAACCGTTTAGTGCAGGTGAGGACGTTTCCGAAACAATGGTCGAACGATCGAGTTCGGCTCAGAACACTGACCAAAATGGGAACTCTCGTCGTCGAAGAGGCCGTGTCTGACGTCAGGCTTTCTTCAGATATATAAACGACATAAAGTCCCATATCTCACCAGACCTTCTCCAGTTACCGTCACCACAGGCATGCCGGTCATGCCCCCCACTGTCGCTAAATCCTCCCTCCTCCCCAGCCGTGGTACCATGTATGTTCCCCCCTTCAAAGCTCTGCGTGTTGCCTTCTGGTATGGCATAATAGCGGGGATCGTTTCCTGCGTCCTCTCGTGGTCCGGCCCCAGCTTTGGTTACATCTTCGCTCCACTCCGAGGTCTCAGCCCCCGTCTTCTATCCTACCACGTCTGGTATACCCCCGTCAAACCATGGAATAATTTCTCCGATGAGCATGAAAACGAGCCTATAGATTACCATTTGCTCACTTCCATCGTCCTGGTGTTGTTCGTGGTGTTCGTGACGCCCGTGGTACTCATAGCCTACGTGAGGCCCACTGCGCATTCTCGTCTAGTTTTTGCATTGAAATAAGCGCTGTAGATATGCTACGGCATGCTGAAGGACACGCCGAAGCATCCAAAGCGGGAGCCGGCCACCTTCCATCGCACATGTAAAGTAAACTTCCTTGTTGATATTCCTAACAACGACGCTCACAATAGTCACGACCGCCTTCATCTCAACTTCGGCGACATAGTCCGACGCTGCTTCCCTCCAACTGTTCTGCACCTAGGACAGCCTAGGAATGCACGCTTGTTCTCGCATCGCTTCCCCGAGAATTATCTCCTCCACGCCGAGTTCCTCAAAACCTATGTCCTGCGAACAGACTTTGTTTGTGATGCCACGCCGAATGGATTCCTTATGAAGGCCCGATGTCTAGGCTCGATCTGCAGGTTCATGGTCAAGTTTGTCGAGAAGACACGTATCCCTCAGGATGGATGGGTGGAGGGCGTCCTCGGACGGGTCCCGCAGGAGATAGTGCTGGCCTCCTCTATAGGACACCCGTACATAACTGACGGCGAGGAAAAGTTCTTCGAAGACGCAACCTACGTTTACATTGTGAGTTGTTCTGATGCTTACTTGTCGTTTGTGAACTAACGTCGTTATACTTTAGGTCCAGGAAATCCACGGGCCTAAGTGGTTCCCCGGTGGCGGTAACGGTAACACCGTACAGGACTTCATGCAGTACCGACGCATCCTTTCACAGGATATTGCAAGAGATATCTTCAAACAACTCGCTTCTGCTGTCGCCATTCTCCACGTTGGGGGCGTCTCGCATTGTGACCTGAGGTTGATAAACATTTCCATCGACGAAGGCTTAAGGGTGAGCTCTCCACTCTTCGCGTTGCACGATGCTAACCCTGTGTTTGATTTCAAGGTGAAGATCATAGACTTCGGAAACGCTGTCAGAGATTCATTTGTGCAGCACGACTATGAAGACTTTGAGGGAAATATGAACTACGCGCCACCTGAGGTTCAGGATCGAGGGACCTATCAGACCGCGCAGGCAGACGTGTGGAGTCTGGGTGTTATCCTCTCTGAGATGGTTACAAACCAATTTATCCTCGAACCTATGAGGCAAGCTCCCGACGTTATAGCTTATAATATTGGGCACGTGTGCAATGATGGGGCCCTCTCATCACTGCTCGGGCAACTGCTCTGTGTGGATCCAAAGGAGCGTATTACGATGATGGGTGTTATTGAACATCCGTGGTTGTGTCCGCAGGGCCGTCAAGAAAGAGGGCGAAGGCGAGCATGAATGTTGCAACGGCGTAACCCTGAAGATATGAGAAAGGCCAGTCGGCGCAAAGCGCTGCTTCATGTTCGTACGGCTCTTAGAATCTGCGGGCGGGGCTTGGGCAACATTGGGTATCGTGGGCTATAGTGAGAGTATAATACAATGAACACCAACTATTCTTCTGCAATAGTGTTTCAGTGACGAAGGGTGAGCTGACAGCCGTCTTCGATCTGGTCCACCAATAGTTTGTCATTTTGCAGAGCGGCGGAGCTATCCGACTCGGGCTTGCAAAGGTACAACGGCTTCGCACGCGTTAGAATTCGACAGGCAGAGGCTGACGTTGCAACATACCACTGTATTAGATGACAAGCCGAAATGGCTTGCGAGGATGTCGACTGCTTTCCCAGTGCCCATCGTCTGTCGAGAGCTCCTTAAACGGACATGGGGAAAGAAAAACAACGCTATGCTTTACCTTCTGGAACCAAAACACTTTCTCGTTATCCTGGTCTTCGCCTGAGACTTTCACATGTAGCCTTTCACCTATTGGGACGTTCTTGTTCTGGTCTTTCGGATCGGCAGGCTGCGCACGATGCCTCATCTTCATGAGTTCTACTTGACGAAGCTGAGCCGCCTTCTTCGGATTGGAAGAGGCGGCTGCAGGAGGCTTCCTCTTAGCAGGAATACTAGACGAGATGCTGCCCGCGGTATCTGCAGATGACTTCGCGGGGAATATCTGCGCAAGAATAGCTTTTGCAGCCGCATTTCGTGGGGGTGGCTGCGCTGGGTCAGGGCCTGTACATAAGTGAGCAGCTGGTGTACGATGGCTGCTATGCCTCAGATGCCAGACGTCACACAGAAATCGCGAGTAATTGCACACCTAGCGCAGAACGCTTGCTTGCACCGTTCACAGACAGCGGGTGTTCTTCCCTTCGTGTCGGAGCTATCGGCTACGAAAGCCTCTAAACTTGGTCTGTTACATTTCTGTGCAGCGCATTTCTGAAGCTTGTGCTCTGACGCAGTAGGCGTTGTAGCCACTTCTGTCTGCAGAAGAGCGCATGAATGAGCCTCGGGAGAGATGTGATCCTTGCAGAAGAGACTGTCGCATCGACAACGAATGGGGAGGAAATCATTGATATTGCAGGTCTGTAGAGCGCAATGAGCACCTATTTGTGGGAGAGACATGACTCGAGACTTGGGATTTTGGGATTATGTACGCGACCGACGGTGGTCGTCTGAACTGAAGGAACGAAATGGGCGTTTACGCGGTGTCGTCACTGGGCTCTGGTCCCGACTTGGCAGGCCAATACACCTTCCACCGCAGCCACCATGAACATCATCGTAAGCAGTTGTGTCGCCAGTGATACATCCCTCTGACATGTATCTACACCCAGGATACGCTATTTGGGAGGACAGTCACCCCCGCTGAGCGACTGCGCCAGCATCAGCGGGCCCTCGCGAAAGCCCAGCGCGAACTCGACCGCGAACGGACAAAGCTCGAGCAGCAGGAGAAGAAGCTTGTAGCAGACATCAAGCGAAGTGCGAAGGCAGGACAATTGGTGAGTTCCATATATCCCTCTTCTGTCCAAGGAGGACGGTCTGATCAGATAGGGTTGTATAGAACGCATGTAAAGTCATGGCGAAGGATCTCGTTCGCACAAGGCGATACGTGCAGAAGTTCTATCAAATGCGGACGCAGTTGCAAGCGGTTGGTTTACGAATACAGACTCTCCGCAGTAACCAGCAAATGGCGGATGCGATGCGCGGTGCGACACGCGTGAGTACCTAATGTTTCGTTATCAAAGCCTTCGGGCTCACGTCGACGTTGTTTCCTTATCATAGGCAATGGGTGCCATGAACCGCGGTCTAAACCTTCCGCAAATCCAACGAATTATGCACGAGTTTGAGAAGGAGAGTGCGACAATGGACATGAAAGAAGAGATGATGTCGGATGCGGTGGACGATGTCATGGACGAAGGACTCGAAGATGAAGAAGAGGAAGGAGACAAGATTCTCAAGCAGGTGCTAGACGAAATAGGTGTTGACCTCTCACAACAGGTATACCCATTACACTTAACTGCTGCGTATATCGAAACTCACTCGCGCATTCAGCTCACGGATGCGCCTACCGGCTTGGTCATATCGTCGCCGCTTACGGAGTCGCGGCAGGCTGTTCCAATCGGAGAGGGTGGCCCATCCGGGGACCACGGTGGCGGTGGCGGGGGTATAACGACGGACGAAGACGCCTTACAAGCCCGCTTGGATGCCTTGCGGCGATGATGACCGTGCACCTCCAAGATACCCTTACATACCATATGAATTTGCTTTCTCAACTTGATATCTGTACCTTTAGGCAAAGTTGAATATATAGTAGACAGCAGAAGAAGAAATAAATTAAGACAAGGCCACAGGAGTTGTGGGGATCCAAATATCAAGATTCACACTCGCAACGCCACAATGAGACGAGCTTCTTGCTCATTGAGCTTCCAAGTGATACCAGATCCATTGTAGAATTCGTCAATATCTTCCTCCTGAACATCCGACATCAGTATCAAGTCGTTGATTTCAGCTATAACACTTACAGAATCCAGATTCAACAGAGTCGATATCTGCTGCAGTCGCAAGAACTTCTCTCGGACGTCACCAAACGCAGTCTGCGATGACAAATACGTCGTGACGGCGCGCAAATCTCTGTCAAATCGAATTGCACCAAGCTGACAAAATATCATCAGCACATCACGGAGGGATATGGGTATGCATATCTTACCTCAGTATATTTGAGAGCCGTGACGAACTTCTCCCAGGGGCGTACAAGGACGTCGAGTGCCAGGCCAAAGAATAGTCGGAAGTTGCTCTCTGTGAACGTGTCCTGGAACCTGAGTGAGCGATAATCTCACTACACTACATCAATCAACTTTACCTTGTACCCTTCGACCAGACCTTCCCAGGCTTTTATGAACCGTTTGCGGACGACATCGTTGTATTCCGCAGTAGCATAAGAGTCATCGTCGAGAACGTATGACACGTCCTTGTAAACGTCTGGAATGAACATCCGAAGTTTGGGGCGGAGCAGTTGGTTGAAGAGCTGCTCGATTCCGGCCTAGTAATAACGATGCGCTCAGCTCGGTGAACAAGAGGCGAGAAAGGCCACTTACGCGCAGCGTGGATCGGAATCGAGGTACAAGGTTTGTAAATGATGATATGCTCGTTTTGACAGCTTCTACCTCAGCGTCGAGGAAGTTTTGCGCGATGGCGTCAGAAGCCACCAAGTCTTTGATCAGTCGCTCCATATGCGAGGAGGAAATGTCCAAATCATTGAGTAGAATCTGTTGACTTCTCAGCTTCATGCACACCGTAGCGAGAACGAGACACTCACAATGAAAGCCTGTCGACTTTCCTTCTCGGCCCTTGCAGCAGTCCCTGAGCCACCTGTCCTATACACATCGTCGAGTTTCTTCTTGATCACCCCCGCGTAGTCACGGTCCATAACCTCGCGGAGCAGCTCGGACGTCTTCTCCACGATTTTTGGGTCCCCCGAAGAAAGCAATCTGGACAATACGATTTTCAGGATGTAGAACGCATCGTCAGGGGTGGTTGTTATCGCAGGGTTCTGTGTTAGGTCCGGTTTGGACAGACTATGGGCCTAGCCGATGGCGTGAGACGAGCAAGGCGAACATCTCGCATAGTCCTGCGTACCTTGTCAATAATCGTCCGCGCGTACCACAGCTCGAGGGGTATGTAATATGTCTCCAGTGTGTCATGTATCAGCTGCCGAGTAGCACATGAATCTACGGCTTTGATCACTTCGTCCGTATCTTTGACATCTTGGACATTTTGCTGAAACTCGGCAGCGATAGTGGACTTGGGAGGTACGTCCTCTATTGTTTTCTCATCGTCGGCGTCCTCTTCTTCCTCCTGAGGTTGTGCACGGATTGTCAGTTCTACGCCATCTCGATGACTCTCCGAATGATATACATTACCTCCAATCGGTCATACAAGAATTTGCGGAACAAGCTCCATCTCCCTCCCATGCCAGACACCTCTGTCAGAACCTTGTCAATATCTCTGGCATCGACGACATCCTCCTCTGCGGCGCCCATTGTCGAGACTGCTCGTCGCAGAGGGGGCGCTGACGTCGTAGAGAGAGCTTGGAACGTTGGATTGGCGACATCTGACAACTGGGTGAAGGTCCGTCAAACCAAGGCAATAGGTTGTACGTGGATATGGACGAGTCTCACCTTTCTCTTCATCGACCGCTCCTCGACCCAGTTGTCTATAAGACTCTTCGTCACCCGGTCTGACTCCTGGAGCAGCCGTTCAAGCACGGTAGCCATCTTTCCCGCACCGTAATACTTCTCAACCACAGGTTGGTGTTGGTCGACTATCATAGCGATGCTCTCGAACAGAGCAGTCAGTGCCGTGATGAAATACAACGGAGAGGAAGCTACAATAGCTCATAAGTATCAAAGCAACGCAAGCAATAGTGAGACATGCACTCACTCTTCGCCGATGCCGGTGCGCGAATCTTCACGAGGTCAACCACAAAGGATGCATAGGCTTGTAAGCCCTCCGTCTCCCACCCAATCGCAGGGAACAGTTTGAAGAACCGACTCGTAGCAGCAGCATCGCGGGATGTCGACGCCTGCTCGAACTGCTCGCGGAATATGTTGAGCAATTGCTCACGCGCCGTCTGCAGAGCCTGCGCAGGGGGCAATGGGTTTTCTGCTGTGGGCTGAATTCAGCCTATGAGAGCTGGTGGCGACATGCGGTGCTGGGGTACTCACAACAGCGGTTTCGGCGAACGGACCAGAGGTCACGTCCAGCGGTATGCTCATTGCACGGGCGCAGTGTCGGGTGGCAGACTCCCAGTCCTGCGATTCCATCGCATACTGCAGTGCTGCGAGTGAAGTCTGAACAAACGCAGAGACATGCACACGGTGAATAGGGTGCAATGTGGACAGATCCACGAGCAGTACACACCTTAAGCTCCATAACTTGCCCAACCCTTTCCCCAGCCTCCCGCACGCGTTTCATCTCCTCGTCCAGCAATCGAACGCGTCCTCCTACACGATCCGCCGTTTTGGCCGTGGCGGACACGGTCCCCGAGAGCAGAGCGGCTTCATCGTATAGCTCATTCAGCCGAGGAACCAGAGAATGTAGGCGGGTCAGAGAGTCGACAATGGGCTGTTTGTCCGCGAGAAGCTCTGTTAGAGAGGTAGACACCTCAGTCTCCTCTTGCTCGAGTATAGAAAGAGATGAGAGTATGTCAGGTAGTGTTGTTAGCGTTCGCGGGTCGGGTCGTTGAGACTCTGTCGAATGCTCCGGTTCTATCGCCATATTGTCGTGCCTACGTGTTGGCAGAGTTATGAGAAGTGCATGGTACGTCGAGAAGCTCGGAACGCCAGATATGCACTCTCCGTTACGATTGTATCGCCGTAGATGTATGGGCGCCTGTTTAGGTACTGACGTTCATGGTAAGTATCTCGGCCAACTCGCGATCCACCCATATTCATAAATTGACCAATAATGCAACACCAATACATCTTACATACTCTTCCTACTTCTCCTATACAGATACATCGCCTACATTATACACTCCGGTGCGGTCTATACTCCTTTACTGACATCGGGATATACGTCGAACCTCCGCTGTGTGGTTACAGGAATACCTGCACGTGCTGAAGTAAAGACCTCTGGGTCTAAGAGAGCATACCATAAGCAATGCTGGGGGCGAATGCATATAATATTTAACATACCGATGTGTGTATATACTATGTCTTCATCATGCTCCGTCTCGACGAGCACCTTTCCCCTGCAATACTTCGTATCAGTAAATAATTGATTAAAGACAGCAGAAAAGCGTACATAGGGTCTACCACTAGCGAGTGACCCCACTGATAAAGGTCAGTCAGCGACTTGTGGAAAGATATGTGTTCACAGGAACGTACCGCATGATAGCCGGCTGTTAGATCCCTGGCAGGGCTGCACATAGCGAAGTAAATCTGATTATCCAAAGCCCTGATCATGCACATTAGCAGAAGTTACATTCAATATGCAGGGGCATACATACCTAGCACGTTGCAGAAGCTCCCAATGAAGAGGTCCGGTAGTCGTGTTGAATGCTCCTGGGTAAATACAGACTTGGCAGCCCTGTCTTGCCGATACAGCAGCGAGCTCGGGGAAACGGACGTCGTAGCAGATTCCGAGACCAATACGGGCAAAAGCTAGAGACATAGTCGATGAGAAGTCTGGGCTTGGCTGTTGAGGTCACACTTACGAGTGTCAAACCAGTTGTGCTTTGAACCACCAGTCAGAGTTTCACTCTCCTAATTGATAGATATATCAGAGAGGTGATGCGTGCATGTTATCCTTCATCAAGCGAACCTTGAACTTGATTTTGCCTGGAATATCTATGTCAAATAGATGGACCTTGCGATGCGTAGTCACCAGTTCGCCTATGTTCATAGTTAGTGAAGACAAACAACTGATCATAGGATAACGGAAACACCAACCTTCCGGGGAGTATACAGTCGCCGTGTTATACAAGTTTCCGTCCGAGGCACGCTCGGGAATTGTACCTGAAAGCTTACTGAACGCAGGAGCAACGTCGATATGTGCAGAACGTACCACCAAGGAGCCAGATGCCGAGCTCTTTCGCGGTCGTAGAGAGCATCTTGACAGACTCACTCTCTGTCTCCTCAACCTTGAACTCCTTGCCGGGTTCGTAACCAATAGTCTCCGCGTACACAGGGAAGTGAACGTGGCCGTACGGAGAGTTGAAGCATTCCTTTACCGGACAGACTTTAGATACGATGCTATATGTACCAAATCTGTACTCACTGGGAGAACAACCAAGTCCGGCTTTGTTCCACTTTCGGCCCCCTGCGCTGCCTTGATGATCATCTCGCGGGCATGCTTGAGGTTGGCTATCATACAGAGCGCAGAGTCACATTTCGTTTGCCGAAACAAGTGTCTATCAGATTCACTAACCCGACTTGTCTGCAGTGATCTGGCCTAGCTGTACGAGCGCGAGATTGAACGGCTTGAAGGTCGGTAGGCTAGCTGCCATAGTGTACGACCTGGTCGAGAGGAACCTGGCCCGTGCGAGTCGACTGGCGAGGAGGAACATGGACGCGTGACTAGATGTGACACGGACGTAAATGTGTTCGGAGATCGCGTCTTTGAGTTTGATCCGTTGAGATAACGATTTCCTGCAGTGGCGCGTGCTCCGCCTGCGCTCCTTCAGCCGCAGCTTGTCTTCATACCACATTGTCCTGACTCATAACTGAACTCCAGGACACCTACATCCACCGGTTAAGCAGATCTCATAGAGAGGTCAGCGACCCTCACTTACGTCAAGACAACAAGACTCATAATGCAGTGGCGTTTGGCAGTTGAGAGTTCGGTACTAAGTACACCAGCTTTAGTTACCGTCGTTGACATTGCCGGTGTCGGTGAGTATTCGGTCACTCTGGCGGCGTCCAGACTGTCGCCTACTCAAGAGCTTTGTTTAATGAACCTTCTCTAGCGTGACGAACGATCATCGCGATCTGGTAGGGTATCATTCCAGGTTAAGGAAGGCGATCCTCTTATATAGGCCGTACACGAACCAACATGGACGATGATCCGCCCCAGGCCAACCTCCTGGTCGTATACAACCCTGTCTGCGGGCATGGTAAGGCAACCTCGCTTTTCCGCGATACAGTGATTCCACTGCTGGAAGATAGCAAGAAGAAACCCGCCAAGGTCGTAGAAACGACGCACGCAGGGCATGCAGGCGAGATCGTCGTGGACTTCCTCAAAGAGGTTGAAGGTCCTATTTCTATTGTGTTAGGATCTGGGGATGGAACCCTCCACGAAATTGTATGCGCGCTGCACGAAAGCCCATCAGGTGCAAGCGGACGGGAGATTAACTTCGTTCTCGTACCCTGCGGGACTGCCAACGCCCTCTATTCTACTCTGTTCCCGGAGACAGCCTCCGACATAGCAGAGGACGAAGCCAAGCTTAGCTCACTGCACGCATTTGTGGACGATCCCGACTTCCTTCCACGAAGTGCTTTCCTCTCGAAGGATGCCTTCCTGAAGGAACAAGCGTTCCTCACCAAAGATGATTTCATCCAGGACGATCAACGACTCTCTGAGGACGATTTCCTCCCAAAAGAGGCGTTTCTCAAGAAACAGGATTTCCTGACCAAGGACGACCTCCTCACGAAGGACGCATTCCTTAAAGACGACGCGTTCATCGGTGAAGTGGTCGCCAACAGTGCCCCTCTGCAGAAAAGCGACTTTTTGACGAAAGATGACTTCATCCAAGACGATGTTCCCCTCAAGGATGACGCCTTCCTCACCAAAGACGCCTTTCTACCCAAAGAGGCGTTCATCCAGGATGACCAGCGGCTTTCCGAGAGGGACTTCATCCAGGACGACGTCCCACTCACGGCCGATGCTTTCCTCAGCAAGGATGCTTTTATTAAAGACACTCCGAGCAAGCCAAGGACCCCTCGTTCACTGACCGTAGCGAAGACAACGCTCTCCTCACCGGATGGAAAAGGGCCTTCGCAGACTTCAATCTCCGTGGTCGTAGCGTCTACTTCGCTCCATGCCTCCATCCTGCACGACTCTGAAGCCCTTCGAGCAACTCACCCTGGCATCGAGCGGTTCAAGATCGCGGCTCAGCAGAACATCACACGATGGTATGACGCCAGAGTCAAGCTCCTCCCTGTATCCGGCTCCGGTGTCAAGGTCTATGACCCGTCCAAGAAGGAATTTGTGCCACATCCTGCGGGGGAGGACGGCTCCGTTGTTCTTGAAGGACCGTTTGCTTATTTCCTCTCCACGATGAGTGTTGATCGGTTGGAGCCTACATTCCGCATCACGCCGCTGCACTCGTCTATCCCGCCTTCGGATGCGTCACTCGACGTCGTGATCCTTCGGCCCCTCCGAGACAAATCTATCAGTGCAGAGTCAGACCGGGACAGGGAGGTGTTCGCGTCAAAGTCCATGGCAGTCTTGGGAGGAGCTTATAGAGATGGAGCGCATATCAATATGAGATACTCTGACGGAGGTGATGTTGTCGAGGAGGGAGAGGGTGAAGTCGTGGCGGAGTACTTCAGGTGCAGTGGATGGGAATGGATCCCTGTGAGTATATTGATCTCTATGTCATGTGCGGCATTTGTTAACATGACATGCAGAATGAGAAGGATCCTGAAGCTCACCTTGTCTGCATCGATGGCGAGATCCTGAAAGTGAAAGGAAATGGCAAGGCGACTTGCAACGCCCTGGAAAGCTTGGATGGATACAAGCTTGCGGCGTACGTGTAAACATAAGACTGCTGCAGAAGACAGTTGTATGATCAGATGGCTGGAATAGAGAAGGTATATATGAGACAATGAACTGTATTTGTTGTAAAGATAGTACAGCAGTCCTAGACCGCTTCGTTTCATTTCCACGCATGTATAGCTTGTACTGATATTGTCCACGAACCCAAGAGCAGTATTCAACATTAGACAGTGACATTATGTGTGACTTCCCCGGCGAAGACTTTCTCCACGACCTCCTTCGCCTTGACATGGACCTCCTCGATTGTGGCAGACGCGTCAATCTACCATTATCGATCAATATAACTGTCCGGAGGAATATATACAGTTACACCACTCACCGAAGCCACCTTGGACTGCTTGTTATAGTACTCAATGACGGGCATAGTTTGATCGTGGTATGTCCTGAAGCGCTTCTTGATACTCTCTTCATTGTCATCCTCACGTCCACTGGTCTCTCCACGCTTGAGCAGACGCTTCGTCATCTCTTCCTCAGTGGTAGTGAAGAAAAGGACCAAACGCGCCTCACAGACCTAACATATCGAGCCTAGTGTCAGTGGGGCCTTATAGTCATACAGGCATACTCACGTCCTCGTCGAACTTGACGGCCTGATCCATCTTTCTGGGAAATCCATCAACCAAGAAGCGACCCTTTCCGTCTTTCCAGCCTTCGCCCTCACGTCCCTCCTGAAGAGCCTCACGCATGGCGTTCTCCAGGAGCTTGATGGTCACTTCCATGGGTACGACCTGGCCCTCCTTGATGTATGTACGAATCATTTCGCCATGTTCAGAGCCAGGGCGGTTCTGTTCAGCACGAAGGAGGTCACCGGCTGCGCACCATAAGCTCGTGTTCGACAGGTGCAATCAATAAACACATACCAGACAGATGGCAGAAACCAAAGTCGTTCACGAGGTTTGCACATTGAGTACCTTTACCTGGAAAACAAGGGTGTCAGCAAAGTTAAAGTGCAGTGGTGCGATAAGTGACCGACCTGCGCCAGGGCCACCCAGAACGAAGAGGACAGTTACTTTGTTCACGTCAAAGACAGGGGACTTGGGTTTGGCCTCCGAAGATGACGATGCTGGCGGATGTTCCTCCTTCTTGTGGTTGTGCAGGTGGAGAGCGTCGGCAATCTTGTCGAGGATGGCAGGCATGATAAGTTGAGTAACTTAGGTATCAAGATGATTCGTTATAGCCTGCGCTGTTGGCTCTTGGGCAGTTCCTCTGTGTGCACGGGCGGGATGAAGGGGCTGTCTCGCTGTCTGGGCTGGTGAGAAGCAGGATATGTCTCTTGTCTGTGTTTAAGTAGCACAAAGAAGGCACCGTAGGAGAGCAGAGAGATACCCAAGAACGAGGCTGGGATGATGAACTTGTTAGTGCGAGCTCGAGGAGCCATGACAAGGCGGCTCAGATCAGGAAAGAGCCGAGGCCATCATCAACGCGCCTCACGCGTGTTCAAATCCATTCATTCTCGAGCGCAACCACCACCTCTAACAAAAAATAAACGATGGACATCCGACATAACCACGGCTCGGACGTGCAGGTCGTGCGCGCAAATCACGACGAGGCGTACGACCTGGTCGCCGTTGGTGGCATGCATTCTGTACAGGTCCTGCTCACCGTATGTCGCGCCACCGTTCCGGCACTCTTCACTCCTGAGTATTGTGCGCGTGCTGAACTTGTCCAGGCAGACTCCGACATCATGCAAAGTTATTGCAAACTTTCACCTGGGATGTAGGGTCACTGCGATCGCGTGGTCCTCGCGTTGCACATCTCCATCTTCCACTGACGAGTGGTCCATCGAGTACGTCGACTCCTGCACTTACCCTAGGACATGTCTCTCATCTTATTCCACTCCTACGAAGGTTAACCGCTGCAGGAGCACACTTTGGACTATTCCACCTCAGCAAGTCGCACAATGAAGCGGAGACCATCTTTCCCTTCGGTGGCGGGCTCAGCGGCCACCATGGCAAAGTAAACGACATGGCATTCTGCGGCGGGCAGTCTGAGGATAGTTGGAGATATGTTGCGACCGTATCCGGTACGTGCTCTATTGCCTTCAGACGGTCATTGGACTGATTACGACTGCATATGAAAGACGACAAAATGCTCATGGTCTGGGACCTCAGTCCAAGCATCAATATTCGTGCGACAAACTCCCCAGGGGCCTCCATGGACGATACAATAGAATCCCGTCCCCAACCTACCGCCTACGTGATTAGCTTTCCGCACCCGCTCACCACCGTCTGCGCGCACCCAACTACAAGCAAGGAGTTTGTGATCGCGGACTCCCGCGGCTCGGTCTTTCTGACGGACTGGCGTTCTGACCCAGACGAAGATGAAAACGTCAGCTGGAGAAACTCAAGCGTGATTGAGCTTGTGGAACCGAGGGCTTTGGCGGACTCTGTCTCAGGCTCTCCGGCTCGTTGGTCGGGAAGTGTGGGGTGGAGACGGGATTCAGTCGATATGTCAGTTACTCTCTCTAGCATGTCTATCCAGGTACTGACTTTCTATATATCCAGTATCGGCGCCGTCTACGGAAACAGATTCGCCCTCTGGGATATCTCAAAGCTCCAGGGTGGTAAGCCTGCCATTACGGGCCCTTCCTTCCCTGAAGGTGGCACGAAGTTCAGGTATGTTCGCCGACCCCTCCCTACGTTCTATCCGTACTAATAATTGCGCAATTGCAGATGGTGTCCGTCTCATCACGAGTTCTTCGCAGTGACGACCAACAGCCCCTTGAAGGGCGCGGTCATAAACGTGTACAACACAAGCTACATACAGGCGCAACCGACAGTGTTCACAATCGCTTCACGCCCGCTGTACGTCCGCGACTTTGACTTCATTTTCGAGAAAGGGATCCCGCGGATCGCTGCGGCTGTAGGCAGAGAGGTTATCATATTTTACATCGGCGTCGAATCGTAGTGCAACTTTTTGCCCATCTAATGAGTGAATTTATTATAATGTTGTATCTTCGAATTCACGACATAAGAGCCTAGTGTGCTGTGTGATATATTCCGGATGTAGAGTACAATACAAACACGACCAATGCATGCCATATCAGAAGAAATAGGAGGTGGCTACTACTATCAAGTAAAGAAAGCGAAGCATGTTGTTACAGTTTTGCAGAACCAGCAGAAGTACACAATGCAATGCATGCACAAGAAGCAGAAATTGACAACATCGTAAAGTAGCTGTATATGAAAGCAGTCTAATTAGACAGACAGTGTATTCCCGGGTGTATAGATTCATGTATGGTGATAACAATAGTTGAGTTGATGTCGATAGTCCAAGCAAAGTTGAGTAATGTGCGGGCGGCCATTATCGCCCGACGTGCCCCGCGTAGCCTGAGTGATGGGGACCATAGTTGGGCGTAGGGTACGGCTGGTAGTGTCTCCCGTTCGTGTGACTCGAATAGGCTACATGTCCGTTGCCAGCAGCCTGCTCCTGGTATTCAGCATGCGTCGCCCCATTCGCAGCTGCGCTCGGCGTCGCCCCGATGTGCGGCATCGTCGACGCAATACTCGGGAAGCCGCCATTCTCGCCGCTGTCTCCGAAGCCGAGTTCGCGGAACATGATGCGCCAATAGTTGGCGTCAGACTCGGACGTCGGGTACGGTTGGGGCGAGTATTGCTGAGGTTGTGGCATGGACTGCTGTACTGGTGTGTGAGGGGGCATTTGCTGGGAGACCTGCGATTGCTGCATCCCTGGGAAAGCCGCATAGCCGGTCATGATGGGAGGGACCCGTGAAGGAGGCTCTTGTGGGGAGTAATCCATTTCCCGCAAGTGGGGGTGGTTGTTCATTGGCTGTGGCGGGCCAACTGCAACTTGCCTCGGGCCTTGATAAGCGAATGGCTGGTGCGGCTCAGGTGCACTTTGCACGGAAGAAGTATGATAATGTGCGGGCTGGGGTTGAGATGCGGATCCATTGTACGATCCTGGAAGAAAATCAAGTATTTAGCACATTGTATGGATTATAAAGAGAACAACGTACCATGTGTACGCGGTTCATGAGATCGTGAGTGCTGCCTGGCGCGGAAGATATCCTGGGCGACAAGACTCCTCAGGAAGCGCGCATGGGCAGCGGCTGAGGAGCTGGATGATGGAGAGAGAAGCGAGGCCTCGTGATATGCTTCCGCCGTCTTCGAGATGTGAGTATAGATCTCGTCTGTAGCGCCTTCATGCAGCTGTGCGAGTGTGTTGGAACTTCGAAGCAACTATGGCGGTGGAATGAATGACTATTCAATCCATTAAAGGGAACGGAGATGACTTACGCGGAGAAGGAAGACGGCCGAGTACGCCGTCATTACTGTGATCGAGTCCTGGCTGTAGCGCTGTCGTACAAAATGGTGAGTATAACGTCTGCAGACAGGAATGGAGGGTCATTACCAGCATCGAGATACTGGCGAACTCGTCTGTCACAATCTTCAAATTATCCAATGCACTGCTGAAGCACGCCGAAAGTGCTTGCGCACTGAGCGGCGAAGTTCGAGTTGTCTATAGGACGCCGGTCAACACAATTCAAAAGTGTATATGGGAATCAGCGTTGCTCACCGACGACATCGATGCTTGAATGCCGAAGCTGTTCAAGAAGAGCCGAACATACAACCGGAAGAAGTTGAGGAACGCAAAGTGGAATTTCTCTCCATTAGCTGGAAGATTGTTGAGGAGCATCAGAACGGTAATCAAGGAAGGAACGCCAGTGCTTGGTTGACAAGTGTGAGAGACTGACCTTTTGTCATTTCGTGCTCCCATGTCTCAGCCCACTGCGTCAACTTGCCGTTACAGTTGCGTAGAAGAACGTCGTAGTTCATGTCTGCGTGGTGTCCAGCGATGCCCCTGTGCGGCTGGAACAGCTCGGTGTTTTCTGAGGCTATCAGACGAAGTTGGACAAAGGCGGAGACGATCACGTCCTCGGGACGAATTGGCGGTTCGCCGTCCTCGTGCCAGGTGGTTGAATGCCTGACAAGCTCACACTCTGGAAGCATCCATTGGCGCCCAGTCTGTGTGCTCAGGCTTCGATCATGAACGAATAATACGAGGTAGGTTCGTTCGCGGTTTCGCCTTTCAAGGATCTGTATATCAGTCTCCTCGGGGGTGCGCTTGCCAACATAGCGGTTTAGGCCTAGTTCGACGGCCATGCGGCAGGCGTAGCCGATGTACGTCCAAGTACGCTGGTCTTCCGGCTCCTTCCAGTACACGAGGCACGCGAATGCTTGACAGACCTCTACACGCTTCCAGTTTTCCGCAAACACCCGCACGGCGTAGTCCTGGGCCAGTTGCTGCACCTGCTTGTAATTGTCCGAATCAAAGAACTTACAGCAGGCCATAAGGATGGTGGTGAACAAGAAGGGGCAGCGACTGCGGACATAGTTTACAGTGTGCAGAGCGGGGTCGAAGAGGTTGACGAAGGGGTTGAGGCGGAGGAAGAATAGGTCGAACAGCACGTTTGCGTGCGCTTCATCGATGATCCCCAGAGTGATGGGGTCACCTAAGCTGTTCGGGCTCACCTCACTTAGAGGTCGTGGCGGATTCGGCGAGGGCAATGAGGGGGTTTTCGGACGAGGGGTGTCGAGGGTGAAGCTACGCTCGGAATTCGAGCGCGAGGCTGTCGGCTCATACGGTTCAGGGTTTAGGATGATCTTGAAGAATGACGAGTTGCGCTCCTTTTGAATGAGTTTGGCCGGGAAGATGCCTTCATCGCCCTTCTCAGTATCGTTGTCATCGTCATCGCGGTTCCTTGAACCCGCGCTGGCATAGGTCGGCGAATCGTAGTCTGGAGGGAGGTTCAGCGGCGGTAGGTCATTGTTCGCTAAACGATCGCTGGAACGAGAGTCCGAAGGGTAGGGTGTTTCGTTAGACTGTGACTTGAGTTTGGCACTGTTGAGGCCCTTTTCGAGACGACGCAACATCTTGGATGCTTCAGAGAGCCTGTCAAGAGTTAATTTAATGACACGGAAATTAGAAGTGCAACGCAGTCTGACGCACTTGGATCCCGGTTTGCGTCCGCGGCGATGTTTCTCGAATACACATCTACACACAAGGACGCGATTAGAAGATATTATAGGCGGACAGGGCGTTACACTCACTCGGCACCAGAGCGCTTACACCTTTGGCAGGGTTGTCCGTCGTCTGCGCCAACACATTTCATCTTGTACGGGTCGTCTTTGATAAGCGAGGAGACGCAGGCAGTAGCGAAGTGAGCTCACCTTAGCGGCGCGACACACCGTGCATGCTCTGGCACCTCTAACAACAGGAGCTTTGCTGGAGCACGTGGTAAATAAATGGGGGCAGCGCGGTTTGAGCGAACGACAAACCCTGCTTTGCCTCCGTCTAAGACTACTTTGGACTCTGGAGTCGGCGACGACTGGCTGGCGACTTTCATGTCATCCATAGCTTGAGGGTGGCAATGGACTTATATGATATCACGGTAATCAAGTGTGGGGGCCGGGGATAGATTGACCACCGGAACCGACGCACACGGATGATCTGTCGGGAGAGGGGTTCTGGTCGCTATATCTGACGACGTCGAGAGGGCTATGCGAGCTCGAGTGGATAGCCAGAGTCAGAGGAGGAGATGATGGTAGACAGAGGAGGAAAGGGGGCAGCTGTTGAGAGAAAGGGGAGGGCACGAAAAGCGGCGATAGTCCAGCTGCTCAGACGGCAATTAGCCGGTCGGTGTCACGCTCAAGCTGTGACAGGGCACTCCGGTCATTTCCACGGCAACATCTCCTTTTGCCAAAAATAGGAGGTTTGGTCGCCGAGCATGTCACACAATTTGCAGATCGGGTGGCATCGGGGAACCTTAAGCCGTGACAGCCGTGACGAGGGAAGCGCCTATTGAAAGTTGCTGATGGCCGGACGCTCATCCGGGGACAGCAGCCAATGAGGAGTGTCCCTCGCTCGGTAATTTCGAACTCGGATTGTATCGTACATCTTGCCGAATCTCTATCGGCTTCCGTTTGGTCTCCGGAGTTCGCCTAATCTATTCACTGCCCTCACACACTCTGCCTTCCGTTCCTGTATTCCTGTACACCCACAGTGCCTTGAGTCCCCATCCTGCATCTCTGTTACCTTTTGTCGCTCGCAGCAATGAACAGACTGGCGAGAAACTCACACGCTGTTGAATGACCCTATCACCTAGATCGCTATCAGCACCAATTAAATGATCTCCCGAAAGTGTCCTTACCTGCTCGTTTCTGTCCGATTTCACTGACGGCTACGATCGTTAGGTTATGGCCGAGCCATCTCCTGAGCTACTTGCACGATAACTTGAACGGTCAGGTATCCGAGCAAAGCCTGCGCTAAGAACAGGCCGTTCGGGCCTACATCCGTAGCTTAAGAATCGACGAAGTCCAAGTTCCGATGAATAGTCTCAGGCTTCGACACGCTCTCCCATAACGACTTGTGCGCGCACGGCACCGACAACAGGGTCTGAAGCTGTTCGACTGAGCCAAAACGTTCTTACCGTGGTTTCCCCGTGTAGCCCGCGCCGAGTGCCTATTCACTGAACACTCATCATCGAGCGCGAAGTATGCGCGGGGCAGACGAGAATATTTTCTCGCTACGGCCCGATACTCGCGCTCGTAGATACCTGTTCAGGAGGATCCTCGTCGGGCTCACTCAGCTCGTGAGACAGTGTGACAATGTGTGAGTACAATTGTCGCCCGCAGGAATGTGCTTGACGTTGGAGAGGGACCAGCACAAGTGAGACCACCCCACAGCTTTGACGTGCGTGCTGGCCTTTGACGTCGGATAAGACCTCGTCGGCTCTGGCTGCTTCGAGTCTTTAGAGAGTGAATACAGCACAGCAGGGTAAGTGCCACGAACAGAAAGCAGACGTCAAATCAGCGCCGATAACTCGAACAAAAGATCTATCATGGTGCGTGCACCCGCTCTGAGCTCCAACGGGGACTAGCGTTCGCTTGGCTCTATACATAGGCCTGGTTCTCAAAGTCCGCGAGCTCCTGTACTTACAGAGACAATGTCACCCAGGTCCATAATGAGGTGATCTGCGGCTCCAGTAAAAACAAGCTGTTGTCGGCAGAGGCCCTTGGTGGCGCTGCCGGGCTCTTGTGACCCGAGAATAATAATGGCATGTTCGCCCATGCCACGAATGTGAACAAGACTGAGAGGGGCGAACACCCGGAAGTCCACCTGGACAGCTGTATGATCTGAGAAGATGTTAGACTCTTGTTATCTGTGAGCATTTGTGTCCATACCAGTACTGAGGTTCTGCGCTTGTCCTCTTGCGCGATCGTAATCGTGGCGATGCTGTGTCGTGTCAATTAGACGGGCAGTGAACTCTCTCCAGTAAAATACAGTTGTAATGTCAAGACTGGCATGAGCCGCCTGTGAGTCTGTATTCATCTCGAAGGAAATCTTCAGGCCAGGGACGACAAGGCGTCATGAGGACGAACGTACCACCACGGCGGAAACAATGCGATCATGTGTTCGTCAGTGACAGGGGTTTTCCGGCTGATGAAGGCATGTTCCAAAGCTTCTTATTTCGGCGACTCAAGCCGCCCAACGAGGATCCGGTGACTACGGTCTGCCAGGGCGCGCAACGCTTCTGCCGCAAATACACGCACAAGCAGAGCATGTTGGAAAGGCTATTCGTATTGTTTTGGCCGGAGGCGTTCGGCATGAGGTCTGCCGGCCAGCATCATGTATGCCTGCTGCACTTATATGTCAGTGATCAGGTCAACGAACGCTGCGCACTTGGTAAGGATGTGCGGCTCACAGACGTAATGGGCGATAGCGGCGACCTACGGCGAATTTCTTTGTTACGTGGCTTTGGTATGATTACCTGTAAGAACCGGTGGGCAGGTGGAGACGACAACACGAAGGAGCGCAGGGAGGACCCGGGGTATGATGCACCACGCTTTTCCAGACCGATCGGGTTCGGAGTGACCCCTCAAACGGCGGGTCACGCTCAAAACGATCACAGCTTTTTCGTTCGACGAACTGTGTCTGTGACGGGGAAGTGCCACTCGAGAATCCCTGGCCGACACGGCAGCCGTGACACGCTAATGTACCGGGATGGGCTCGTCACAGAGGCGTACACAACCTAAACCAATACAAATCGGTGGGTAGTCTGCCGGATCCGTGTGTGGGGCATTCGCGGACAGCGGAGTGAGAGAGATATGGCGGCGCAAGTTGTTGCGATGTCCCCTAATCTAGTGAAGAGCTGCGATGGGATTGGGTGGTCAAGTTGGTGTTAGATAAAGCTGTCGCTCAGATGTAGTATGGCTATGCGCTTACATACAGTGTGGGGGCTAAACGCGACTCTAGTTAATATTGTTCACGTTATCCCGTAGATTTTCTCGCACTTTCCCTGTGTTCGTGGCAACCCAAGTGTGTTCGGATGCAAAGGCATGGAAAGGAGTGATAACGCGGCCGTAAGATGCTGACAGACGCGACGTGTATGGCGATTCCTGATGCGCTGTTGTAAAATGCACGTTGAACGGAGTTTGTTGGCTAACCTGTCCGCAGATAAGGCGTAGCTACGTCGAGCAAGTTAAAATCTCCGGGTCGTTCTGGGCCTGCTCTCATGTCTGTGCTGTGAAGTGAAAATGAAAACATGCAGCCAGCTCAGAACTGGCCCGTTCTAGCCGCTGACAACTGACACGAGTCAAAAGTTTGAAGTTGTGAGATCTATGGAGAGCTCACCTTGCGCAACCATCGCGGAATATGTCGTATCCTACCGCTAAATGCTTTGGTTTGGAGGAAAAATTGGGACGCAGCAACTACCAAAACTTAAGGTTCAGTATATGCACTTGCCGTGAAACCATTACAGTTGCCCAAGGAGGTCGTAACAGCAGATCGGCGCTATGATGACTAAGACATTCCCAGGCTCTCAATAGCAAGCGCCATTACCGCTGCTTGCAAGCTAGCCTGCACCGTTCGTCGCTGACCACTCCCGTCAATGGGACTCTTATCTTAGCAGCTTGCGATTATAATGCGCATTATCATTGAAGGAAGTGGGCATCTTGTGGCATACAAGTGCATTCATGATTTCAAGACGCGCATATAGGAGAAGGTATCACATTCTTGTTGGTGGTACTGTACGCATAGCTAATTCCTAGTACAGAGCACGGAGGATGAGGTGTTGAAATCCGCGATTGCGAAGTGTGGGAATACGAAGGGATAAAGAGAGCAGGCATGGCACGCACACCACGTACTGCCCCTCAACGTGAGTACACAGCTATAGGGAACCCATTAGGAGCTAACATTTGCGGATTCATATCCGTCTAGATGACAACGTAATGTCAGAGGTCGTAATCTATGAAACACGAATATCGCCCAGACGCCACTTCTAGGAGAAGAAAACACGCCGACGCACACTGGCATCGCTGGTGGAACCGACTTGAGGGTCGCGTTCACGTCGAACCCACTGGCTATGCCTACGCGAGCGGGTGGGCTGGACGTGGCTGCCACCCCTAGGGACGGCCAATCTATGATCGACGCGACCCTTCTGCGCACGCCCATGCGTGACAAGATAACCTCATCATTGAACGCGAGGACGGCTTCTCAGTAGTGGGTGTCACGCTACACGAGCCACAATGACATATGGCGTCCGTGAATAGTGGCTGGGTCCATGAGTCTGCCGACGCCGGAGGATGCGGCTGAATGGGACGCTATGATGAGACGAAGATTGGGAAGAGGAGGAGCGGAAGGCACAGGTGCGGAGAACACAGCCGTCTAGAGGGTTTATTATAACACCGCCGTTCTGATTCTCTTATTTTTTGAAGGCCTTCCTCTTGGCTATCTTTGATTTCATCCTTTTTTTTTTTTTTTTTTCATTCCAAGACATTAAACTTCAGCGTGAGGTCGTCTTGTGGGAGGCTGAGATGGTGATGAGTGATTAAGAGTTCATCGGTCACAGTAAGTGACGATTGTTATTTCACGAAGCCGCATTGACACAAGTGCATTGTCAGCGGTCAACTGGATACCATGCTGGGCAAGTACTCGGCACCAGCTTAACCAGGGACGAGTCTGTAGCAGAAGTACAGAGTGGGGCGATGGGATCTCGAAACAGAAGGTCGTTCAAACAAAAACATCGTCAGTGCTGGGGAAGATGTTGGCATCGAACCCGTGCTTCTTCAGGCACTCGAGGAGGAAGCCGATGGGGGTCACATACGACAAGTCGAATGTGTCACTGAATCCGCTTCCTCCGGTGAGCACGCCAGCGACAGCGCCCTTACCATTGACCACAGCCGCGCCGGAATCTCCAACGTCAGAGAATGTGCCTGACTTAGAAGTACGCGGTAACACGGCAACTTCCATTGAGTATTCACCAGCCAAGTCTTTGAAGGGTTTGCGAAGGATCGAATAGATTTGTTGATACATTCAACCGTGAGTCCGGTGGTGGCGCCACGCTTGAGGGCCATGATGGTCCGTCCGTCCCTGCTATCGACATTATTATGGTCCCGGTTACGCTTCTCGGGGATAGAGAGGGCGCCGTGGAAGCGGAGAAGACGATTACCAGGAAACTTGAAAGAGGGTTAGTCGGCGACGTGATAACGCATCCACGCAGTGAGAGTTTTAACGGAGTACTCAGTCTCAAGGTCGATAGCGTTGCCTATGAAGTTGCTGGCGTCAATGTTAGTGGTGTCGACCTGGATGACTGCAAAATTCTCAGTGAAACGACCCTCACCGACGCAGAGAGCGAGACGAGGGGAAAGAACAAGATGACCAATGGTACGATCCTTCGGGCTTGTGAAGTTCTTCTTGACGTCAGCTAGGAAATGCTTGAGGTTGGGGGTCGCCATGCATTGCTTCTCAACCACTTCCTTTTCATTCTCAGCGCCCTCTCTCTCGTCGCCCGACTTCTCCTTCATCTCCTTAGCGGCCTCTAACCGACTCTCTAGTTCTTCGAGAGTAATATACACCCCTGATCTCATTCTTGATGTCCTGGATACGGACATGAAAGCCGTTTGTACCCAGAAATAGAAAACTCTTGCGAGGTGCGGAGTCGTTGTACACATAGTCAGAGTTTTTCTCGTGACACGCTCAACAACGTCAACAAAGTCAGTGTCTTCAGTCTGTAATATATAGGCAGCTGTTATTGAGAACTCACATTGCACAAGTATAACGCGATATATTGTGTCCAACCCCTAACCATGATGATTACTCGTGGAACCATTACAGATGCCCAATGAGGTCGAAGCAGCAGATAGACGCTCCAATGACTAAGCAATTCTCAGGCTCCCACACCAAGCGCCATTACCGCTGTCGCCTGCAACTTGCAGTTGTTCGTCGCTGACCGCTCCCGTCACTGGGACTTTTAACATAACACTCTGCGACTATGGTGCGCATTATCATCAAAGGAGGTGAGTATTCTTTGCTATGTGCACGCGTTTGGGAGCTCAATCCGCTCGTACAGGTGTTTGGAAGGTATGACATTCTGGGTGGTGGCTGAGGGTATGCACAGCTAATTTTCTGGACAGAACACGGAGGATGAGGTCTTGAAAGCTGCGATTGCGAAGTACGGGAAGAACCAGTGGTGCGTAAAGAACTTATACATCTATACGGTGGCTCACTGTGTGATAGGGCCCGTATTTCTTCGCTGTTGGTGCGCAAGACACCGAAGCAATGTAAGGCCCGCTGGTACGAATGGCTGGATCCCTCCATCAAAAAGACTGAATGGTCAAAGGTGCGTACGAACTTGAAGTTGTCTTCAAAATACCAACGACGGCTTCTTTGACTGGTTTAGGAGGAAGACGAGAAACTGCTTCATCTCGCCAAGCTCATGCCAACACAATGGCGGACTATCGCACCGATAGTAGGGAGAACCGCGACGCAGTGCTTGGAGCGGTATCAGAAGCTGTTGGACGAGGCGGAGCAGAAAGAGAACGAGGAGCTGGGGTTGGCCGGTCCCGGTGGTGAAGCTGGGCCAAGCGCAGAGGATGTGCGGAAGTTGAGGCCAGGAGAAATCGACCCTGACCCGGAAACAAAGCCTGCGCGTCCTGATCCTATTGACATGGACGAGGATGGTGCGTGGCTTATGCTGGTCATATGAGCAATGTCTGACTATGGTGTAGAGAAGGAGATGTTATCGGAGGCCCGTGCACGTCTTGCCAACACCCAGGGTAAGAAGGCGAAGCGCAAGGCCCGTGAACGTCAGCTCGAAGAGGCGAGACGCTTGGCTGTGCTTCAGAAGAAGCGAGAGTTGAAAGCGGCTGGTATCATGTGAGTAACATTGGTTCTGAATGTAATGTGCGCTCACGTTCGTGATTAGCGTGCGTCATAAAACGAAGAAAAAGGGCATGGACGTAAGTCTCATCTTAAAATGAACGATCCGCATAATTAATCAGACGTGAGGATAGTACAACGCAGACATTCCCTTCGAGAAGAAGGCTGCGCCTGGTTTCTACGATACTTCGGATGAGCAAGCGCGTGCTACGAGTGCTCCGGTTGGCCAGACGTTGAGGAGGTTGGAGAATAAGCGGAAACCAGAGGAGGAGGAGGCTGAGCGGAAGAAGCGTCAAAAGCGTGGCAAAGAAGGTGAAAACGCCCCTCAACAGACTAAATTTGTCCCAGCTCGAGAGGCCCAGATCCAGAAGCTAAAGGAGGCAGAGTCTATTGGAAGGAGGAGGAAGTTGGTGTTGCCGGGTGCGCAGGTCGGGGAGGCAGAGCTGGAGGAGATAGTGAAGATAGGTCAGGCCGGTGAGGAGGCAAAGGCACTGGTCACGGGAGGTGGAACAGAAGCTACGGAAAGATTGCTGAGCGATTACGAAGGGCTAGAGAGAGCACGCATGGCACGCACACCACGTACTGCCCCTCAACGTGAGTACGCAGCTATAGGGAACCGATTAGGAGCTAACATTCGCGGGTTCATATCCGTTCAGATGACAACGTAATGTCTGAGGCTCGTAATCTACGGAACATGACGATCGCCCAGACGCCACTTCTAGGAGAAGAAAACACGCCGATGCACACTGGCCCCGCTGGAGGAACCGGGTTCGAAGGTGCGACTCCGCGACATCAGGTTGCGTTCACACCGAATCCCCTCGCTACGCCTATGCGAGCGGGTGGGCTGGACATCTCTGCTACCCCTAGGGACGGCCAGTCTATGATCGGCGCAACCCCTCTGCGCACGCCCATGCGTGATAACCTCAACATTAACCCCGAAGACGGATTCTCAATGGTGGGCGATACGCCTCGCGATCAGCGATTGCATATGACGTCGACGAAGAGGGCGCTGAAGGCTGGGTTCATGAGTCTGCCGAAGCCGGAGAACAACTTTGAGCTTCTTGTGCCTGAGGATGAGGAGGAAGAGGGGCAGGAGGGTCAGGTGTTGTCGGAGGAGGATGCGGCTGAGCGGGATGCCAAGATAAGACGGAGGCAGGAAGAGGAGAGGCGGAAGGAGCTGGCACGGAGGACACTGGCGGTTCAGCAGGGTCTGCCGCGGCCGCCAAACGTGGACGTTGCGCAGCTGCTTGAGCAGCTCAGTATCGAGGAGGAACTGCCCAAGGATGACGCCACCCTGCTCATCCACAGTGAACTGGCTCAACTGCTCCGCCACGATTCCATCGTGCATCCGGTCCCCGGGACTTCGCTGCCGGGCGGCACCAAGTCTTCGTATGAGATCCCTGCGGACGATGATATTTCAACAGCCAAGGATGAGATACAGCGGGAGCTTGCTTCTGTTCTAGGCTACCCCGATGCGAACGCGGAACAGCTCAAACAGGGTCTTCTCACTTATGCACAGCAGGAAGAAGTGGACGACGCTGTGTCATGGGCGAGTATCCGACCGCGGTTGGCATACGATGCGAGCCGCAAACGATGGGTCGACCCCCAGACGCTACCCACTGAAGCTCGTATAGAAGGACTCTCCGAGCAACTCAACGAGAGCAGACAAGCGATGGCGAAGGAGGCTCAGAAGGCCGCAAAGACAGAGAAGAAGCTTAACGTCACCCTCGGAGGGTACCAAGCCCGTTCGAAGACACTCATCAAACGCATCGTCGACGGGTTTGAGGAGCTGCAGAAGACACAGATCGAGCATGAGAGTTTCTCGCTGCTGCGCTCGAACGAGTCTGCCACGGGGCCCGTTCGGGTATCAGCACTCAAAGAAGAGGTGGAGAAGCTCGAGCGTCGGGAGCAGACGTTGCAAGGCCGATATGCAGAGCTGGACAGCGAGCGTCGGGAGGCGGAGGCTCGTGTTGCTGCTCTGGAAGACAAGCTGATGGAGGAGGCCGAGGCGTTGAACTTTGCGTCTCTGGCCGAGGACGAGGCAGAGGCTGCTTGAGCGACTGTTGTATGTACTGCACGGATATCGTACGCGTATATTATTCTTCTGTATCACCTGTTGCCGCGGGTGCAGTGCGCTGCCATTGTCCGGTGGTCCGTGGGAGAGAGGTGAGCCCGCGTTTGGCTGATCTGCGCCAGCCAATGTTCAGGAACAGTGTACAGTAGCCAGGAGTGTGGGCAATTGAGATTGTGGGGGTACTGTGCGACTGTGCATGTGGAGAAACGTCGAAATTGCTCGAGAGAGCAGACACGAGGCTGCCGAGTCGGACGAGGCAGTCCGTGACTTACTGACTCTGGCAGCGGCCTAAGCTAGGCTTGCCCGGTCGCATCTTGCTTCCTCCTCTTCGTCATCCCCGTCGTCCCCCGCCGTCTCTGCGTCGCCCGCTCTGGCCTGCTAGTCGTTGCCGGCGATGGCACCCTCTCTTACGCACACACCAGTGGCACAGCTCGTCTCCACCACCACGCTCTTCACCGATCCGACCGACGTCCCGATCGTCTCTCCGCACAAGTCCAGCAACTCTGGGATCATTGCGCCCATAGTCGGCGGGGTCGTCGGAGGTGTACTACTAGCCATCGCCGCTGTGCTCGCTTGGCATTGGTGGGGCAAATCCATAAAGCACAAAGAGGCAGAGAAGAAACGGGAGGCGGTGAGTGTTTTTTGTATCATGAACCATCAATGCGCTCTCTGATGAACGCTCTTGCGACCTCATTACCAGCTCGCCTTCCTGAAAGTGAGAGAGAACACGAGAAAGAACGCGCAGGCTGCTTTGGAGAAAGGTCATGCAGACTATGTGCCCCCGTCAACGCTGAGAGCCGAACGGACAGTCAAGTTCTCATCGAGCTCTGCGGAGTCCAATCAGTCGACTGTGAAGTCGTATATGAGTTACGAGAAGGAGAAGGACCACGACGGTACGCATGAAAGAGTCATGGTTTAATATGCTGTAATGGATGATTGACCTCTGCCTCGCCCGACAGATGCTGTGATGGACACGCCACCCGCTGCGTCAAGACCCATCTCACGTATATTCGCTCATGCACCCGCCCGCCCAAGTCCTCTCGCTAAGAGTGCCACTGCGCCCCCGGTTCCTCCTCCACGAGCAAGACATGCCGTCCCTCCACCCGCTGCCCGCCGCACACCTTCACCAGAATCGGACGACCAGCCCACCGAGCTTCCTTCTCAAATAGCTGGCCTGAAAGTACCTCCATTGGTTCACAAGACCTCGAAAGCGAGCAGCATGTCTGTCTACTCTACCCAAAGCGGCGAAGAACACCAGCAGCTTGTACCCCCCAGTCTAATCATGGCCGCTTTCCGCCGTCCGGACCCTCGAAGGCCGCTCGTAGACCGACGATCAGCCGCACCGAGTGCCTACAGCTTCGACGAAGCGGACACAGAGCACAATCGACTATCGAACATCAGTGCGGGGTCGGTGTACCTCCAGCATGCGAGCGATACGGATTTGCCGTCTGGAGACTACATAGCGCGATGACATAGCGAAAGAAATATAGGGGAATGCGGTGTAAGTTTATCACGAGGGGTTTACGGACACTTACGGACTTATGCCACGAACACGGCTAATAATGCTTCTTTGACGATCCGCGCTATATTGTATGCCACCGTCACGAGATATTGAAGAGGGGCTATTCTTTTCCCTCCTACGGACATTTACGACGTACCCGCTGGTACTTCTTGGCTTTCATTGCTTCTATTTGCTCTCACTCGTTCAGAATGATACCAATTAAGACGTAGCTGTATAGATAGTGTCAAGTGGTTTTTACGAGCGTAGGGAATCTATGTAATGCTGCAAAGAATTTGGTAAACGGCTGCGGAGACGGAGCTGACGATATCTGCGCTCTTCCCCCACTCTCTCCAGATTACATTGGGTACGCACAAATCTCTAGATCCCAGCCTACCTTCAGTTGGCTCTCATGTCATTTCTGACCTCTGTGTTCAAAGCTGTCTTGCCGAAGTCCCTTCTACCTTCTGACGAGCTCTTCTTCCGGTACAGCTCTGGACGATGGCTATACAACGAAGCGGAACGTGCGTATCCGAGTTCTTTGGGATGTAGCGTATATGTAACCCTTTCTCAGAGCTCGCTGTGCGACGCGTCAAATTCAACGTGTCAGCATTACAACGCGTTGCAGCGCAAGCTGTAGGCGCAACCCGTTGTATCAATATGACAAAAACTCACGAAGGTCTACGCTGTTCTTTTACAATTCGACTTATTCCTTACGTGCCCATTTATAGGGTCGTTCAGCAAAGTCTTTCTGCTTGAGTTCGACAATCGCAAGGATCTCATTGCAAAAGTACCCACATCACTTATTCCCCCATTTTACACGACTGCGAGTGAGGTCGCCACCATGGACTATGCACATAATGTTCTTGGAATACCTATGCCACGTGTATTAGGATGGAATGCCCGAACGGATCCTGCCGTGAACCCAGTTGGCGCAGAGTATATACTCATGGAAAAGGCGCAGGGTGATATCCTACATAGCCGATGGGATGATCTACAGGGAAAAATGTCTACTGACCTTATACACCAAATGATCGGACTAGAGCAACGTTTCGCGTGGTACAAGTTCTCTCAAATTGGGAGCTTGTATTATCGGGAGGATGTAGAATCGCATCTTCAAGACCGTCCTCTGTATGCTCCTGGGACTGATACAACATACGGCCAGCCGGAGCGATTCAGGATCGGACCGTTGGTCGATTGGGATATCTGGAGAGGTTCTCGTGCAGCTCTCAGCGTTGACAGAGGCCCATGTATGTCTCTTATTTTTCACATCTGGGGTTTATCATCTCACGAGCGTATTAGGGCCGGACGCGGTTTCATACCTGCAAGGTCTTTACCGTATTGAACAAGAATGGTTGCGAACATATGCCAAGCCGTACTCTCCACCATTTGACCGATGGACGAATGACACACCACAGGACCACATCGACCTCCTTGAGCAGCTTTGTGTTCTAATGCCTTACGTGGTCCCTCCGGACATTTCCCATTCTGTCTTATGGCATACTGACTTGCATCTTGCCAATCTCTTTGTCGAGGCCACACCACAAGCCGAACTCAGTGCGATCATCGATTGGCAGTCCACGTCTGTCGCACCACTGTTCATGCAAGCCTCCGTTCCGAAATTCTTACTCTACAAAGGCGAGGATGTCATCATTGACCCTGGACCTGTGGGGCCTGTACTGCGCATACCTATAGAAGATTCACCACCCGAGGAACGGCCCCGCTTGGAGAAAGAACTCAAAATGGCCCGGCGATGCAAGATATACCAGCTGTCGATGGAGCGCGATAGCCTATGGCACTACGCAGTCCATCTGTATCCTTTCATTGACCATGTCCGGGGTACAACGCTGAGAGCAGCTCGTAGCTGGTATGAAGGTGCTGAATATGTCCGTGATTGCGTTTACCAGATTGGCTTTGCGTGGGAGGAAATTGCACCTGATGCTCCACTCCCTATCGTGATGGTTAAGGCGGAATGGGACGTCCATAACGAGGCTTACAAACGCAGGGTAAAGTACGATGCTCGCGTCCAGGAGCTTGCACGACAGATGAACATCGAGATGGATGGATGGGTGGCAAACGATCGTTATGAGGAGGTGAGGGCCATGAACGCGCGCTTTATGGCAGAGTGGGACGATGAGGTAGAAGGCGGGCCTTACCCGTTCCAAGATGGCGCACCTTCGTGGTTTGTCGGTTCTTGACTCCTTGATTCTTTACTACATATCTTGAACCGTGTCGTAGCGTTATACAGAAGTAGTAAGTAACATATTGTACTTCTTCGAGTTCCGAGGCGTGCTTCCTAAGAGTCGGGTTTTCGGGAACTCTGTCGTGAGAGGGTTCCTGCTTCTTTGACGATCAGCGCTGTATTGTATGCTGCCGTCATGAGATATTGAAGGGGACTTTTCTTTTCTTTTCTCTCACTACAGACATTCACGACGCACCGCCAGTGTCTCTTGGCTTTCTTGGCTTCTATTTTCTCACTCCCTCAGAGGGATATCAATTAGGACGTAGCTGTATAGATAGTATCGAATGGTTTTTTACGAGCGTAGGGAATCTATGTAATGCTGCAAAGAGCTATTAGCCGTGGTCTGACTGAGTAAGAATCGTAAAAACGCACCTCTTCTACGTGACTAACAGCCTCCTTGAAGTGCTGCACCTCCCTCCAGCAATCTAATGTGGTGGACGGGTTTGATCTGCACAACCAATTGTTCAGCCCAGCAGGAAATGAATAAACACCTGAACACTCACTTGTAGCACGACACAACAGCCTCGCTCGCAGCCTGTACCGCCGGGAACTCGCTTAACGCGCGCCTCGACTGGAACCTCTCCACCTTCGTCCTCAGCTCCTCCAAATCCCCAAGCAGTACCGTACTGTTCCTCACCCGCCCCGCCTCCGACGCGCCATCCTCGCTGTCCTCACTCGCGCTCTCCTCGCCGGCCATCGCCTTCTCGCGGTCAAGGTTCTCCTTCTCGAGCGCGCGCTCGATCTCCGCCTTCACCTCATCCTCTTGCTGGCGCAGATGCTCAAGCTCGGACTGTATACGCGCACGGACGTGTGCATCTATTGACGACTGGCGTTCCGGCGATGGGGTGGGCGACGCTGCGTTGTCGGCGAGGTGGTTCACGACCTCCTCCCCAAACTGTCCCACAGGTCAGCACGAGCGCAATTTAGCACCTGGGGGTTGGGACTCACTTGTATGGGTGTCTCGGAGTAGAAGACCTTTTCGTCGTCGGGCTCTGCCCTCGATTGCCCGGCGCCCATGATGTAGAGGGAGGTGTGTGGAGGGTTGAGCTGCGAGGTGGCTGCAAAGTGGTCGTGCGGGTGGGCTTGACGCTGCTTCCGATCCGGCTGGCGCCTATTGAGCTCATTTGCAAACATGAGTGAACACAGCTTTCTGAGCAGGTTCGAACCATGACGGTACCGAAAAACTGCATCTCATCCTCAAAGATTTATACGACTTGCAGTGTGGCATATACGTGGTGTGCCAATTTTCCCAAAATTCAAGAGTACATGCGCAATCAGGTTCGAATGCCACGGTGCAAGCTCGCGAGAGTGGCAGAATTCAGGTTGATGAAAACGAAGAGTCTGCCAGGAGGATGTTCTACCATTCCTACCACACTACATGTACCTTACGATCTGACCGCAACTTCGATGTTGGCATTCAGGAGCATTGGTTCAGGGACTCAATATACGCCCGGCCAGAAATATGGAAACATGGAAACAAGTGGCGATCAAGTTGCATATGTAGAGCGGACTATCTAAGGGTACTGACGTAGACCATGCAGGGTGCTGAGCACCGAAATCTGGTATGTATGATGAGGACAGTCGTATGGAACCTTGCTGGGGGTAACATTCCTGCTTTACAGCCTTGCAAGAGTATGGCATTCCCATCCATATTTCACTACTGATGAGTTCCCATGCGAATATGAATATTTGGAGTGTTATCAAGGGAATCGAAAGCTCTACGACATCGAAGAAGAGAGTAATATTACATCAACAGGATTCGTCTGTCTTTATAAATACCATACCACAAATACACCAATCCCAGGTCATACATAATTAATGGTACACGGGAGATAGAGTCCTTGGAATAGTTGGAGACCTAGTATTCGTTGTCGGAACCAATCCCTCAGTTGAAGCTCCACAAAACCGGAATAACGCCAACACCAAGGCTCCCCGCAAACGCCTCAAACAAACCAGTCGACATATCCATATCATTCTCGCCGCCGCACGTCGGACACGCATCTGCGATAGTAGCAGTGAACGTCTTGCTGTTGGTGGTGTCGGTGATTGTCAGCGGCCGCACAGTGGTGAGGGGCCGCTCGGGTTGCCATACCGCGCGAGCGAGATGGCGACTATGAAATCGGAGTCTTGGTGCACTTGGCCGCATGCACCGGCGAAGCCACCTTGGGTGAACCAGGTAGCTCTATGGACGTGTTGGTGAATTAAGGAGATGATACAAACAGGTTAATATGCGTAGATAGTTCTTACTTTCCGGAGAATGCGGGGTTGGCAGACTGTGCGATGTTTAGAATCGAACGAAAAGCAAAAACAGGGGCATAACATACCTCGCTGCGTAGTGCAACGTCCCGCACAATGGTGACGTCTCGTGGGATGACGAAGCCATTGACCGCGGCAGCAGCAGAAAGAGCGAGAGAGGCGATGAAGCTGAAGCTGACCATGTTGCGAGGTGTGATGCGGCTGGGGAGGGCGGGTCAGACTATCGAACAGCTCACCGTGCACTTTATATAAAGTAGTTCCTAGCAGCCCATGACGACGTGCTATGTCCGGGACGACGGAAGTTAGGTAAGGTGACGAGCGGTCTTGCCAGGCCGTGGTATCGATGAAGACGCATGATGCAGAGTCCACGCACGGGGGTCTCCCAGTGACGAAATGACACTACTTGCAAGATCGTTATGGAAGTTATTGCGCGGTTGGCCGAGGGTCGTCGGTGCACTTGTGTTTCAGCCATGATGCTGTGTGATTGACTCTATGTGCGGTAGCGGAGGTCGGAGGATGAATAGCGCGCACCCAGCCAAGGAAGGGATGGTAAAGTAGACCTTCCATAGTACAGACTACCCGGCACACGGCATCGTTAATAAAATACTTGCATACAACAGTATGAGCCTCAGAGGATAGTTGTTGCCCCTGCCGGGAATCCGAAGCATGGCCCGACTCGAGGACTACAAAAAGCAACTCTTGAGGTAATGCGCACCAACGGGACGAATGCTCGATGCTCACCCTATTGTCTATCACATATACCTGTAAGCTCAGTATGGAAGTTTCTTGTTCAGTCGGCCGAGGACCGTCGGTGCGCCTGCTCTGTCTGATTGACCCCATGTGTGGCGGCGGAGGCCGAAGGACGCGCGCGGCAAGCCATCACCGCCTACGAGGAATAATAGCGCGCAAGCAGGAAGGGAGGAATGATAATGTCGAACTTCGATAGTATAGACTAGCTGGCGTATGCCATCGTTAATAGATTACTTACATATAACATAACACAACATGTGTATCAGAACATAGTTGTAGCACCACCCGGGAACCCTTTCGACACCCTCAGCATGGCCACATTCGAGGTCAGACTCGAGAACTGCAATAGAAGCACCCTCGAGTTAACGTTAATGTTCACAGAAAGAAGTGCACAACACTCACCCCGTTGCCAATGAACACCTGCGCCCGCTCTCCAATGTACATATCCGCCGCCTGCGCCACATACTTCTCCTCCAACGTGAGCTTCATATCCCTACTAGTCGCAATCCTCTCCCATCCCGGATAGCGTGCCCACAACGCCCGCTTCAACTCCTCCAACCACTCCTTATCGCCATTCGTCATAACATACACACTCTTCAGCTCTTTCCCGGCATCCGACCCCCGCACCTGCTCGACCTTCTCTACGATCTGCTCTATGGTCGGCTTGCATCGTCGTCGGTAGACGTCCATGCGTTCGTCCTCGGACCCCTGCGGAGCTACCCATGGATCGGGGAAGATGTCGAACTCGTTGAACGCGTTGAATGACGCGCTCCAGTGTCCGAGAGACTCGCAGTGGCCGAGGAAGTCACCCCGGCGAACGTGCATTGCGAGCAGTCCGGTAAGCTCGTAGTAATGGTAATCGCATTCCGGGCATGGAGGGCCGCTCTCGGATGGAGAATGCTGTGACTCGGGGAGGAGAAGATGGCGGTTGGTCTTGAACGCGGACTGCGCGAGGGTGGACCAGCCGAACATGGTGAGCACGGGCGAATGTGAGAGGGTAGGCCAGACGGGGAGAAGTTCCTCCTTCACCCCGAATATGCTAAGGGTATTGTCAACGAACATCCGCATGAACCAACGAGATGAAGAACGCACAACGGCGGAATCATCATGCCAGATCCACGCGCAATCTCTACACACGGTCTGTCGATCTTCGCGAGGTACTCCGCCCATGTGTCTATGACCTTTTGCGCAGAGGCACCCGGACCGTGGATTTCGTTCACCCATTCGGCGCGAATGTAGTAGGGCTCGGGACAGATCTCGTCGAAACGCGTTTTTGAGATGCTCAGGTCGGCTGTTTCGCCCTGCGGCCATGGGCCACCTACCATAGGACCTTGAAGCGAAACGAAGTGTTATTCGACGCGTTGAGGAGCAAGCGGGATATAGATACTCACCTGAGATGAGGGCAGAGAGCGGAATTCTCGACGGTATGAGCTTCCCGTTCCATTTTGAGTATGCAGGAGGGTTTGGATCAGGATCCCATGCGTAGTCGTCGAAGACAAAGCTTGTCAATAAATAAAGTTAGACGATATGTCGTATACGACGGCAGCATAAACCTAATGACTCACGTCCTGTTGGCAGCATAGGTTAGCTGTGCTATCATGACCATATCTTGCATGACGTTCCCCCAGCCGGACCCTTTGCACGGTCAGTCGAATGATGAGAAATTGTTAAGGCGTGAGAAGGCGCAGATAATCATACTCACATGCAATATGGGTCGCTACCCACAGGTATTTTCGGTCATTCGCAAACGGCTCCTTGGAGTTGCCGCGAGACACCTCCAGCTCTGCCTTTTTGAACTTGGGATATAACGGCGGGAGCGGTCCCTTCCCAATAATCCTTTGTACAAACACCGTCCGCAGCACCTCCGGATGGGAGTGCACATAATTCATCACCAGCAGGGGCGCACATGTGGCAAGAACAAGCACAAAAAAGCAGGCTATAAGAATTCTTCGCCGTCGCCGTCTGTTACTGAGCCAGCCGCCAGCGGGCCCAGTGGGAGGAGAGGCCCCGGAGGGTATGGGAGCGTATGTCGCCTCGCCGGAGGGCATAGAGGTTGGAGGAAAGAGCAGACGGGGTCGTACACGAGCACAAGCGGTAGGGTCAAGTTACCAGGCGCGCTTGAGATGTCAATACATTACTGAATGGGCTTCTAGGGTGCGTCCGTTCGGCGTTCATCTCGGAGGGCCACGAATATGCATCTCCGCCAAGCCTAGGTTCGGCAACCGTTGACATCTAAGCTGCCACAGAAAACAAACATTCGGTCATGGTAAGTTTGAATTATCAACTCTACGTTCATTGCTGCCGAATTCGACGGCGAATGAACGCCGTCGAGGCAGTGGCGAGGCAGACCCAAGCGTCTCACGATCCTGGACTAGACCACGTTGTGGGAACATCCTGACAAGAGTAGCGATAGCTAAGTTTGTCTCTTCATCCAAAGTATTCCTTGTGTGGTTTTTAGAGGGCCACGGTTGGCGTTGGCCGCAAACGACCCTCGCGTAGTCTGCTCAACATGCCAACAAGGCAGCTGATATATCGGCACTGCGGCTAGATGAACGCTCTTGATACGGTATATGATCGCGCTGCTATTGCCCCAAGAATCGCTGCGCAGCAAATCTCATTGTCAGCCTCCAGCTATGCCCATTTTTCTTCGGACTCACCTGCTCACTCCATCCACAGGAAATGATGATGACCATTTCAGGGGGAAAGTCGACAGGGAGTTTGAAAGGATAGACGCCTGAAGACCCCGACACACCCTTGGTCGACGGGCGCCTTCGACGCTTGTCATTCTCGCGGAGAAAAATCGCATGAGAGTTCTAAGGTATAATGGGAGGCCTACATATCGCCCCAGGCATGTAGAGTAGGGATGAAACAAATACAAAATATACTGTATGTAGATGGTATATATCAACGTGCCCTTTTAATCGTCATGCGCTCTGCGCTCTCGGGCTTCTCTAGTGCTCTTGCGAGTAAAGCTGGTCTGCAAATACCACGGGATCAACCCTGTGAATGGTCAGGTTCGCGCTGCGGCTGGGAACGTGTTGGTTTTCAGGGACCCGGTTCAACCAGATCCACTTGTAGTGCAGGTGGTACCGGATCGCAGGTCCCCAGTGCTGGTTGAGGGTGTTTTCAGGATCTGACCAGCCGGGCCAGTCGTAGTATAGGTCGGTAGGTATACAGTTACTGTCATACATATATCAGCTAAACTGTAGACAAAAGAATAGGCGGAGCGTAACGTACAAATGCAGTAGTTTCGGTATTACGAGTTTGCCCTCGTGCGGCGTCCCGGGCGTATGCCGGTGCGTCTTGATCTCCTCTTCTTCAGTAGTCATATCGTCGCCGAGGCCAACATTATACGTGTCAATAAGACAGCTCGACATCTCCCAGTCATAGCTGAGATGCTCATACAGCTCAGGCTTATAGCTGATGATCGCCCACCAGTAGCTCTGGTCGCCGAGCGCGATATGTTCGTAATGCCCCGTCTTCGGATCGACCTCACCAAACATTGCACGGAACGCGGGAGGCGACATCGCGTGAGGGCCTTCCTTCGCGTTGCGATACACGGAGGAGTCGATGAGGCGCAGGTCGCGCAGCTTCTCCAGGTTGAAGAGGATGACGCAGGAGCATATGCGGTCGGCGAAATGCCATTCGGGCGTACCAAGGTTCGGGTGGGAGGGCATGGCGATGGCGGTTTCGGGCTTGAGTTTGTCGAATTGTTGCCATAGGAGGAGGGGGTTGCTGATGAAGAATGCGTCTGTATCAACGTAGATGGCCTTCTTGACTGTCGGCGGGAGGAGCTCGTGTACCAGGAGTTTGAGGAGTCCAACTAAGAAAGTCAGTACCGTTTGTAGAGCCAATAGAAATGTAGATAACGTACCGGCACCAGCAGAATGTGCGGTCCAAATCTTGCCTTCTCTGTCAAGGCGGTCTTGCAAAGACTGCCAAGGGAGCTGGTAGAAGAATATAGAGATATTGTACGCGGGCCGTTTGAGCAGCTCCAGCCGCCTCTCAATTACGAGCCGAGCAGACTCGTCGCATATTATATGGATGTGTATAGGTCCTGATGCATACATGAAGATCGACTTGAAACACGTGATAGCAGTCAGACACCCTTCCAAACCGAACATAGAGTAAACACACCTTAATGAGCAGCGCTCCTTCCGCCGCGGAGGACGGTTCCCACATGATGAACGCGAAGGTAACGGGATCGTCGACGATAGACACCGCGGACGGCACGGAGTTCTGGTGAGGCGTCTGAGCCTCCTTCCCGGCACCGCCAGCTAGGTTCGGTTTGCCTGCGTGATGCCCAGGAGAGTTATGTCCGTAGTGCGGGATGACATTATGAACGTCGAGCGGCATCGCAGGCTGTGCCGCAGCATTGTCCACTGGTTCTTTGACTGTTGTGATTTGGCTGTCAATAGACGCGTCGGCCTGCCGCTGGGACAAGAACCATAGCGGGACGACGAAGAGGAGTACGAGCGAGAAACACGCTAGCTGTTTCACAAATAACGGACGCCTCGAGAAGTCCTTAGCATGCGACCGCCAACGCGGCAGGTGTGCGTGCGTTCCGCGGGTATCGCCATAATCCCCCGCTCGATGCATGTGAGGGCTGTAATGACCGTGGATGGACGAGGAGGGAGGAAGAGACGAACGTTAAGGGTGCAAGCGAGCGAGCGTTGTTCGAGCATGTTGTCATCAGTGCTGTGCTAGCCGATGCCCGGTCAATAACTGCGAGGTTGAGATCTTTGTTGTTGCCACTGCCCGTTTCGGAGCGCGCGGTAGTAACCATCTGCTGTGATCCTATTTTTGTGCAGGGCTGCGAGCGGACGCAATTATGGGGATGGGGTGCGTGAAAGATGCACACGAGTCCTCATTTCGTGTAGCCATGGATGAACTTGGATGCTGCAAGGTAGACGAAGATGAAGGCAGAGGAATAGAGAACTACGACACTCGGGCGGGACCAATCTCGAAGAAAGTCACGAAATTACGCGTCGTGGCACGTGCCGTCATATCCGCCTCGGACTCAAAGTGATATTCACCCTTATTCGACCTCGGTCACACAGAACACGACTCAAACGACGCGTCTTTTCGTGTAAATCACTCTATGGCGTGTCTGGAGGTCAAAATCTAACATATGAGCACACAGTACCTCTCTTTTCGATTGTACCATCATCTCCGAGTCAAGAGCAGCGGATACCTCACCCGCCACACACATCCCACACACGCATATTTTTCGTCCCTTTCAGCGGTCATGTCAAGGAAACGGTCTGCGGATCACGTAGACCCCGTTGTTCCAGATAAAGGCTCCAAATCCGCCAAATGTGAGTTTGCAATTACCTTCACACATCCGCACCTCTGAAACGCGTACTCTCCGTTTCGCAGTATTCCCCATATTCTCCAAACCAGGCCCAAGCACCCAAGAAGCCCCAGGCGCGTTCCGCTGGATCGAGCCCCCCATCGGACCAACAAAGTCGTGCCTGCACGGCGTACACCTTGAGCCCGTCCCGACTCTCAAGATCGCCGCGTTCGACCTGGACGGATGCCTCATCGAGTCGACGTTCAAGAATGGGAAGAAGGTCAAGTCGGACGCGGATCCGTCGTTTACGTGGTGGAGAAATGCGGTGCCGAAGAAGTTGAAGGAGGTGCATGAGAATGGGTGAGTTGTGGCGAGACTTCAATCTGCGAGACTGTCTGAAGTCAGGCCTTCGAATGTAGATATTCGGTTATCATTGTGAGCAACCAGGCCTTGCGGGGCAAGAATGCGATTGTGGGATGGAAGAAGAAGATACCCAGTATTGCAGCTGCGGTGCGCCACGACGATTAAACTCGTAGAGCGTGTTATGTGACGTCCAACGATGATTACAGATACCGGACGTGCCGTTCCATATATTCGCTGCTACGGAGAAGGACGGGTTCCGGAAGCCTATGCCGGGGATATGGTATGAGGTGCAGCGGATGTTCGAAGAGCAGGGCGTACGCATTGGTACGTCGCTTGATTGCCGTCTACTTATCGTTTCTAATGCTTGGTGGCGCAGACACGGAGTCTTCGTTTTTTGTGGGAGATGCGGCGGGTCGCAAAGGCGACCATTCTTCCTCAGACAGGAAGTGGGCTCTGAACGTCGGGATCCCGTTCTTCACCCCGGAGGTGCGTTGAGCTGGGACGTTTATGTCATGAAGTGTGGCGCTCACCATGTCCCCAGGAGTACTTCCTGAAACTCAAGCCAGCCGAGCATACTCTCCCCGGATTCAACGTGGCTTCGCTTGCGCAAGATTGTATGCTGCCTGTCTTCCATTTTCATATGTGCGCCTCTAACGCGAATATTCTGACACAGTACCCCACATAACACCCTCCTCAACACCACTCCTCCCGCCTCCCAACTCCCCTCCCGAAATCATCTTGTTCGTGGGCTATCCAGCCATGGGCAAGACCACGTTCTACAGCACCCATTTTCAACCCGCGGAATACATCCATATCAACCAGGATACGCTCCGGACGAGAGAGAAGTGTATCAAGGCGGCAGAGGAGACTCTGAAGGAGGGGAAGAGCTGTGTCATAGGTTTGGGACTGTCCACTTGTTTGGTCGAATTATGACTAACCAGAGTATATACTCTGTAGACAACACGAATCGGGATAAGACAACGAGGAAATACTATGTAGACCTAGCGAAGAAATACAAGGCGGGCATACGGTATGAAATACGGCCGTCCTACCTTCATTCCACCTGTTGACTATCGGCATCGTAGATGTTTCCTGTTTAACGGGTCGATAGACCTAGCATGGCATAATAACTTATACCGAGCATATAATCTTCCCGACTCTGTTGCAATAAAAGCAGTACGTGAACCACAATCACTCATTATACCTGGTCTCATTATTACCGTCGCATGCAATTCACAGCCCAAACGCGAGTTAGTGGGATACATGGCCTTTACGAGCTTCCGAAATGCATACGAACCACCGAAGCTCGACGAAGGGTTCTCGGAGATCAAAGAGGTGAACTTCAAGTTTGAAGGCGATGCGGAGGAGAGGAGACGATGGAACATGTGGCTGCAGCTGGAAGGCAAATAGCATGTGGTGCTGGGTAATATCCATATCATATGATACACACTCTCCATAGTTCGCTCGGCGTGGAGCTAATTAATACATTTTGCTGCGTTTTACGTTGTACATTGCTTATGCCTCCTCAACCTCTCTGAGCGCACTGAGGTCCTTGCTTCCGCTGCAGACACGTCCCCGTTAGCAACGAACCGTTCTCTAAGAGGTAAAGTCTGCGCTCACCTTGCTACCGATCCGAAAATATCTATCGCATCAATTCTCGTCTCATCGTCTCCTCCATTCGTCGCTACAAATATCTACGTCACCTAATTAGCCACGCAACTCACGCGTCCGAATGCAAAACAAAACACATACATGCACACTCGCGACGTTCTGGAACCTCACGAACCGCAACGGGATCTTCTTCCCCTGCTCGACCTGGTCGTCCGTGAGCTCGATGATCTGCGCCGCGTTTGGCTCCTCCGCGTCCTGCACGTCGTCGAACCCGAGCGAGGGCCGGTTGATGAAGAGCTTGATCGTGCGCGGACGTTGGCCGGGCTCACCGGAGCTGCGGATAACAATGGACTTGATGCGCACGGAGCGCACGAACTAAAGCAGGTCCGAGGTGAGTTGGGCTTGCGTATTGTACATTGAGCGGGACGGAGTGGCGTGGGTGGTACGCACGGGGATGTTGAGCAGCAGCTGCTCGTCGGCGTCGCTTAGCAGGTACGACGCGCTCTTGTTTTGTCTCCTGAGAGCAAGGATCTCCTTGAGGTTGTGCTCCGTGTTCTCGTTGAGGCAGTTCAACTGCTGGAGGTCCAGCGATTCTAGGAGGGATTGCTGACGCGTTTTGTAAGTGCCACCGGCCGGTGATTGGCATCCAACGCTTGCGATCTCAAAGGGCGACTTACTTCCTCGTCTGCCATTACTCGTGGATTAAGCTAATGACAAAAAGACAAGATGGATGAGTGTCGGCGGTGTTGTTGGTCGAGATCTAACTCAGGCCAGGCTCAGCGAGCTTATCACAGACTCTGTACGATCGCAATCGAGGACGAAGATAAATAAAGAGACGCTCAAGAGAAACATCATCATCGCCAGTTCGATGCCAGCGGTCGTCAACAGGTCGTTCAGTGGAGAAATACAAGATTATCGAGAATTAGTGGAGGGTTTCGACTATGCTATCACGCATTCCTCCTTTGCATCCTGTCGCGTCGGCCGCGCCATCTGCTGCCGTTTGTTTCCAGTCCTCTTCATCTCCGTTAGGCGGTTCATCGCACGTTTGTTTCCTTGGGCTATAAAAGGGGACATTAGATCGCTTGCAGAACATCGCGAGACAGTAGAGACTCACCAGCAGCACGCATATACCAACGCTTCGCAAACTCAATATCCTGCTTCACACCAATCCCAACCTCAGCATAGTACCCCACTGCGTACTCAGCCTTACTCAAGCCCTTGTTGGCAGCTCGTCTCGCCCACAAGTAGGCCTCCGAATCGCTCTGCTTGAGCACATTATCACTGCCAGTCAAATACCACCCGCTGAGCGCAAGCTCTGCCTCAGAATGCCCCTTCTCCGCGGCCTTGGTGTACCACGCGATGGATCGCTTCGGGTCGAGTGGGCACGTCAACGCGCCGTACTCGTAGCACTGTCCGAGCTTAAACTGCGAGTGGGTGTAACCGAGCTGGCCTGCCCTTGTGTACAGCTCCTTGGCGTACTGAGGATCGAACGGGACCACAGCCGAGTTTTGATTCTCATAGAGGAGCGCAAGTTCGTGGAGAGCATGCGGGTTCTCTTCGTCAGCTTGCTCTGCTGCTCGTTTCAGCCACCCGACGGCATCCCGAGGGTTAGCCGGTTGTCCGAGGGAGCCCCTGAGGAGAATGACTCCCAGCTTGTACATGGCGGCGGTGTCCCCGAGTGAGGCCGCCCGGCTGTAAAACGCGGCGGCGCGCTGCGGCTCTCTTCGCGTTCCAGCACCGATCTCATTACAAACGGCAACACGGTAACAAGCCGCCGCGTGGCTCTGCTTGGCGGCTTGCAGGTACAGATGGTATGCGCGTTCGTGATCCACCTGGAGTCCGAGCATTCCTGTCCCGTGGCAGTTCGCTAGGAAGAACTGAGCTTCGGCGTACGCGTCACCCTGCGTCGCGAGCCGTCGTACGACCTTGAGCGACTCCGCAATGAGCGAGTCCCGGTACTTCTTCACCGCCCGCTGGTCCTTGGCATCTGCTCCGATTTTGCGCGCGGCGTCGATGAGATACTTTGCATACTGGAAATGTGCTTCCGGGTCAGGATCGTCCTTGATACGTTGACGGTACTGGTCGATGTACTGTTTGGTGTACGGCGGTGCAGTGAGATCGATGGCCTTCGACTTGTCAGGCCGCATAGAGACTATCCCCGAAGTACCCGCGCGTTGTATCGGAGGGCGGCGTATGATCTCTGCCTCCTCGGAGATGGTTGAAGGCGGGGAAATGGAGGACGGCGGAGGGGCGATTGAAGACCCGGAGCCTGTCGAGGTCGACGCGACTGATGGCCCACGCATGAGAGATGCGCCGCCTGGATAGCCTGAGGGAGGAGGAGCTGGGGGATACGGCGGTATAAACTCTCCTGATTGGCTGACAGGTAAGGATGCTGTCCTGCTCGGAGCATAAGCAAGGGACGGTTGTCCGGGATATGGTGTCGTCTGCATAGGTGGCATTGCACCGGGAGGTGGACCCATTCCAAGCACATTTGAAGCAGCCGCATATAGAGGATTGAAGTTCTGAGGTGGAGGACCAGCTGGATATCCCTGTTGAGGCGGTGGCCCTCCAGCATACCCTTGTGGAGGACCTTGCCAGCCTTGCGGAGGCGGGTATCGGCGTGCAGGACTTGCAGTAGTCGAGCCAGCATATCCGTCTTGAGGCCCGTAACCGGCAGGCGACTCGTAGGAATATGTGCTGCCTCGATCTCCTTCATACAGTGATTCAGCCCTCTCCGGATGCGCGCTGTAGTATGCGCTTTGTCCGCTATGCCCAGATCGTACTGATGCAGTGTCACTGAACCGAGGGTCTGGAGGTGCCTGCCCTTGTGGGATGCGAGCGAGATTGGGTCCAGGACCGTGCAGAAGACCCATGCGATGTTGCTGAGGTGGTCGCATTGACATTGAAGATCCAGCGCGGGGGACCATATCTGCGGGTTCCGGCCGTGTGGCCATTGCACTGCCTCCACGGGTTATTGGGTCGCTGACGTGAAGGGCACTGAATCTGTCCAGCGCAGCAGTTGCATCGTACGGCGGAGGAGGCGGTGTCGGGTCCAATGTGTTGCTATGTCGTGGAACTCTTTCATGAGGGTGATTGGGGTGCAGGTTTGGTACTGAACGGTTTTGCTGAGAATAAAGTGCAGCTGGAATGGTGCATTGTGAGTGTCTCGTATGGAGACCACACTCACACGAACAGATGAAATGTTCGTGTACTCACAGGTATTTGGAGGCTGTAGGACATCCGCATCTAAATCATCCTGTGAATAGTATGCCAGCGTGTCCAGTTCATCTTCTGCAGCAGACGGTTGACGATGATGTCCTCCGCCACCATAGGCAGGTTGTTCTGCCATGTATTTGGGTTCGTTAGGGTCGGTAGATATTGCAGGGTATAGTTCGTTCAAGCTCTGCTTTACGATACGCTGCGAGGCATACGATAGAGTCTGTTGGTAAGAGATGGAGGCAAAGAGGAAGTGTCGTGGCGGGAACGTAGTGCTGTTACAGTAACCGAAATATCGGTGACAGCGACGGAGCCATCAGGCTTGTCATGCAGCGGTAGATCAACTGATGGATTCCCCGCGAGATAAACCACGAAAATCTTCAAACCCGTTCATGGCCTGTACAATAATCTATACGAGGCAGACGAATTATGGCCAACAAATGCAAGGCGGCTGTGCTCGCTGAGGAGACATTGTACTGCATATTTACATCAACACCAACACGAAAAGGTGATGTGGCAGACGGCGGGCGGTTGTCACTCTGCGAACATCCAAACTGACAAATGCCAACTTCACAGTTAGCCTTCCGGAGATAGCCAAGCTGGTCGAGCAGTGGTCTCCATGACCTTGTAGGCTCGCGGATACCAACCAGTAGCAGCCCAGGCACCTCAAACCACCTCAAACCAGGGAGCTATCGAATAAACATACTAGTACCGTGAGAAGGCTATGTTTCCAGGTTCTTACTTCTTGACCATGAGAGTAGCAGCATTCGTGCGGAGGCAGAGCTCCTTACTTCGTAAGACTTTGTAATCATGGCTTCGTCGAAGGCCTTCTATCAGTATAAAAGAGAGCAATGGTCGGGAATTTGTAGTGGAGGGTTGTGAGATGTTGGACCTGCTTTCAGAGAGAAGGTCCGGCCCGCACATTCTTTCCACTTCTGCCCGACCCATGATAGAGGCCAACGGGAGAGCTGCAGTCGATTAGTCAAAAGCTCAGTGGCGTGCTTGACCTGGGCCATCTTGAGGCCTGTAGGACCACCTAGGTCGTGCGAAGCTACTGCCTGTGTGGATTCGAAGGCTACTGCTAACGCCAGCGGGTCCGAGTCGATAATATCGGGAGAACGGAGACCTCTAAAAAGCTTCGAGGGTAGGAAGTCAAGGACAAGTCCACAGCCTCGGGAAGTTAGAGGGACTCAGCATTGTCACTCGCAAGACGAAATCACTGCCCTTTCGTTTGTCTCTTCAACCTTAGGTCTATAAGGTGCATACCCAAGGTAACACAACACAGTACGAATGAGTTGCGCAAGGATGTGTTCAGCGTCTCCTGCTTCCTTTTGGGCGACTTGGCAAAGCGAATGAGAAGTCGAACCCAAGCATGAATGGATACTGCGAAAGACGGAAAACGGGGCGACCATCCACGGGTTGGTCAGCACTTCGACGGACTTGTGGAAGTCCCGGAGAGATCTATCGTTGTCTCCGCGTCAGGAACCTACAGAACACCATCCTTGTCAGCATCGCAGGACTGCAGCCGAATTTGTAGTGCTGTAGTGTTCAAGATGGCTATAGCTCTGCAAAACTCAGCTGGTATCTTGAAGTGCCCTGGCCAGTTGATTGGCATTTCCACCTGCAGACGATCAAGAAGCTTTTGTTCCGATTGGTGCCGCCTTAGATGACATTGAGATATTCCCTATTGTATTTGGTAAGCCAGACACTGCAAGGACACTCATTCGTCTACGCCGACGCTCGCTTGCTTCTCTTTGTCCTTCTTCTTTGCCTTCTTGCGTCGTCTTCGCTCTCTCTCAACCTGCTTAGCCCTCTTGAGTTCCTGTCTCGAGAGGCCCGGGTTATACAGCTTGTCCAGCTGTATTGCCCTGTCAGAGAGCGGCCGGATACAGGACGGCCAGGGACGAACCTTATCGCGGAGTATCTTGCGAGCGATGGTTCTATTTTCAGACAAAGACCGTGTTTGTTGGCAAGTGACACGAATTCCTGTCGGCTTGTGAAGTAGTTGCACGTTGTTCTCGGTTTTGTTGATGGACTGGCCGCCGGGACCACTGCCTATCGAAAGATAAAACTCCATCTGAGTGTATAATCATGACGACTCACCTCTGACAAACGCTTCTTCTAAGTCCTCCTCTCGGATTTCGGGCACCTCGCGGCCTTTGTGCGCCTTCTTCAGTTGTGAGTAGTAACGTGGCACAGTCGCAGGGGCAGGAGTTTCAGAAGAAGAGGATGTGATATTATCGGGGGTATAATCTACAGATACGCTAATTAAGAACATCTGGTTTAGAACGTGGGATTAACAGAGGAAATGTTAATGAATAAAAGCTACACACTTCGTTCGCTGCCTTCTCGAGTTGGGATTAGGTTGCACGACCGGTGGCTTCTTTATGCTGTCATTATCACCAAGTTCTGTATCCTTCGTTATGTTCAGACCTGAAGAATATCAAAAGTCAATACAAGGAACCCTAGGGAAGACGTCATTCACGCACTCCAAGCTTCCTCCGTCTGAGACTTGCGAGCTTGAACAACGTTTTTACGCAGGACGTCAGCAATCTCTTTCGCCAATGTTACTTTCGCCGTGAACTCTTCTGGTTCTGTAACTGAAGCATTAGGCATGATTTCTGTACGCATCTTTAGCTTGAATGCTAGCCACTTGTTAGTGAGTTCGCCATACGTGTAGTGGTTTGACTCACCATTGCGCACTGGCGTATCTCCTGCGAATGTCACAGCCGACGCTCGTAGAAGCTCTCTGTAGGCTGCGCGAGCCGACGCCTGTAGCGATGAGGTCACAGACATTGCCAGTCTCGAGGGCTACTGTGTGGCTGCGAATGAGCTGAAGCTGAAGTGCGGGTCATTCCGAGCCGTTGAGCGGCAGTAGAAGCGCATCACGTGTAAAATGCATCAGATTCAAACGCGAGATCCAACGCGGTGGGCGCACAACGCGTTCTACTTTAGGCAACCATGTAATACGCGTCTCTGTAGGGTACACCGCACAACACGACTTACTACACACTAGGGAGGAAGAGAATAATTGTTCTGCAACTTGGATTCGATAGAGTACACAGTAACACACGTTAATCATCCATTGTTTCAAAATTTAGCTCTCGAAAGGGGCACAAAGGACGCCTTCAATGCGGTGGACGTTGACGACGACCCTTGTGTGATGTCGGACGCCTACCACTCTACTGCAGGGTCGCAGCCACGTCCCATCGAGGTTATGGACACATATAGGAGTGTGCGAAAGGTTCCGTGCACTTGGAGCATGACTCGCACCACACGACCGTTGAACGTCTCACGTGATCCATGAATACAGTTTGTTGACTGCTCTCGACGCGCTCGGAGTTTCAACACCTCTTTCTCCTCAACCACTATCATCCTCCGTCCCGTCCCAGTTTCTCGCCTTAGCCCTCCAGTACTGCACATCGGAACCTCTCACAAATAGTTCACAGCGTAGTCTCTTCCATAACACAACAACAACAGCGATGGCAGTAACAAAAACCAAGACGGCAACTGCCACCAAGTCTGCCGCGGCCAAGAAGGCTGCGGCTCGCCCTGCGGCTGCCCATCCTTCCTGGATCGATATGATTAAAGTAAGTACTCGAAAACACTCTATGCACTACCTTGCCGCTGCTTGTGGACCTTGCTCGGCCTTTGCGCGTTGTGTGGTGGCTGTTGCGACCGATACATCCAAAAGGGGTAGGGCGGAGGGCATGTGCGATCCCGCGCGCCACATCTTGCCGTACACCCCTGCTGGACTCGTACAGTACTCTCAACAATATCCAACACTTCAATACGAGTGAATGTATACTCTAAAGTATCATTACTGACATATTTTTGGTTTTTGCAGGAATGTATCACCGCGCACCCTGAAGATGCCCGATCCGGTGTCTCCCGTCCCCAAATCAAGAAGTCCGTCCATCCCTCTTGATTGACCATCAGTATATTAATCTGAGCGTTATGTAGATATGTCGAGGAGACCTACAAGCTTGAACTGGGCAATGCTCAGGTTACACAGCTCAGCAAGGCCATCAGTTCCGGCGCGGACAAGCAAATCTTCGTCCTTCCCAAGGGTAGGCCTATCTCTACATATACCTTGATCCGTGCTCAACCATCATAATAGGTCCCTCTGGACGTGTTAAACTCGCGCCCAAGGTTCGTCCTGATGTGGCCGCCAAAGAGGTATATTACAGAAGTAATCTCAATCCGTGAATCGTACTGATTCTCAACTTTTAGAACAAGCCCGAATCGAAGACCGCGACGAAACCGGCCAAGCCGGTAGCTAAGCCTGCTCCTGCTAAGGCAAAGCCAGCTAAGCCAGCTAAGCCAGCTGCCAAACCTGCCTCCAAGACGGTCACCACGAAGAAGCCTGTCGTAAAAGAGAAGGCCCCGACCAAGGCCGCTGCTAAACCTGCATCTAAACCGGCGGCTAAGAAGCCTGCCGCCGTCAAAGCGCCTGCTGCTCCGAAAGCCAAAGCTGCCAAAGCCCCTGCAAAGGCTGAGGTCAAGAAAGCACCAGCAAAGAAGGCCGCCCCTGTTAAGAAGGCGACTACAGCTAGCCGTCGGGATTCCGCGAAGAAGGTACATACCACCATTCTTCACTGCTTCTATCATATCTAACTGAACCCTGCGTGGCGTGTTATAGGCTGTGACGGGTGGCTCTGCTACGAAGGCCAAGCCTGCTGCAGCTAAGAAGGTATCGGCGAAGAAGCCGACTTCAGCCCCGAAGCCAGCTGCCACCTCACGAAGCGGACGGGTACGTTCAAAGTGTTTTACTACTGAGTGCTTTTGCTAATTATGCAATACAGGCTGCTAAGCGAGCGTGATCTGTCCTCTCTATCTCATTCATCTACTGGCCTTTTCTCCCTCTGCGCACTCCATTTCCCTCCAGATATCTGGTTACATATTTTCTCCCGTGTGCGATTAGTACCTATATTCTACGATTGGCGCCACCTTTTCAGTTTCTTCATTCTAAAGTATTCGTATGTATCTGTACGAGCTCTACCCCCGACCTTCATGTTAGTGTGGGCCCAAGGGGGGTATCGAAAGGTCGGGGACAGCGCGTTAGGGTGCGGGCGAATCTCGTATCTGTACTTGTAGCTCTGGTTAGGAAGTTGTGACCCCCCCCAGTGTCGACGTATCCTTGAAGCCTAATAGTACGTACTTGTCTTGTGTATTCAGTTGGTTCCCACAGATTGTAAGCTACTACTGGCTGCTCTGTACCTGGAGTGAGAAGTTGTGCGCACTGCCAGATTACCCTAGAGTAAGTTCGACAGCGTATGTGCGGTGCTCTCGTTCGATGTACACAGTGTAAAATTGCACAAGTCATCCTTCGAGGATGAAGAAACGTACCTTGCATGTACACGCACAATAGCGAGCAGATAAAATATTCACATCCTTCTGCACCCTCCAAGTCAGACTACTATGTGGTAACATGAACTTTCGCAAAGGTAACCTTTGCTGAGCGGCGATACGTTCACCGTTCAAGAAAAGCCACCACACGCATACTTTCCGGCACCGACAACGCGGATTTCGATCCTGGGGATAAGACATCACCGTACTGCATACTCCGAGGACCAAGAAGAGCATGCGGTGTAAATACCGTGATCACCTCATCTCACTTGATCCTATAAACGTGGATCTAACTCATTCATAGGCCATACATTTGAGTACTATAGCGCCAATCTCGACGAATGGATAACTGATAGTCGGAGCAGAGTACAAGACCTGTACAAGAACTGTTGTTGTTCTGCGCGCATCTTGATCTCGGTCTTTGGGCGTCTACATGTTACCAAAAAGGAGGCGCCCGCTCGTCCTCATTGCAGCAACCAAGTCTAAAGCAGACCAGCAGCGATATCGCGTGCACCCACACTAACGAGTGCAGACGACGCGTAGATCGTGCACAACTCCTAGATCCTTCGTAACAAACTCAACCAACCCGCCACCTTCTGCTCCAGTGCTCCTGAAACACCAGCGGAACCATGGCTTCAACAGGCGGGCTGCATTCGCTCGCGACGATTATCAAGAGGTCGGTGCACATATGTAACGCGAGAGACGCGATCTGAAGCGATTCTGCAGACTTGAAGCGGCTACGTCGCGTCTCGAGGATCTCGCTGCTCTTGGGCCAGCGGTGCCACAAGTATCAGGCGGTACGACTGTAATCTCGTCTCAATCAAACGAACCTACACCTGTACCTCCTCCCCCTCCGCCCCCGCCACCCCCGGCTGCTGTTCCTGCGGCCATTCCTGAGTCGGTTGTCGCATTTGACGAACAGATAATCGAGGGGAAGCTGAAGCCGCTCGTTAAGCTCACGGGTAGCTTCGCCAGTCAGTCAGTTATTGATCAGGTGAGTTTGCCGCGTGCATTACGGAAGATCGGTGGATGCTCACGGCGATCCGATGCTTTCATTGTTCAGGTCGCTCTGATTGAAAAAGAGTTCAAGACATTGCGCGATTTCCTGCAACTTGTGGCCACATGCAAGCTGCCAGACAAGCAAACACTAGAACCCCTATTGATGCCGTTGTCGAAAGATATCGAGGCTGTCGCGCGTGCTAAGGAAGCGAACAGGAAGGACAGGGACTGGAATAACCACCATACCTTCCTTGCCGAGGGTGCCCCAGCTGTAGGGTGGGTGGTGGTGGTAAGTAACACCGGATATGCCTTGCGAACGTCCACTAATATAAGGCACAGTCTCCAAAGCCAGCGCCGTACGTTCAAAGTATAAAGGAAGCCACGGAATTCTACGGGAATAGGATAATAAAGGAGTGGAAGGACAAGTAAGCACAGCCGCCACCGCCGCTCCGATAATTATTCATGTTTCACAGAGACCCGAAACACGTGGAGTGGGTCAAAGGCTGGTATGCTCTATTTGAGGAGCTACGTAAATATGTCCTGGACTTCCACACAACAGGTTTGGCCTGGAATGCGAAGGTAAGATCTCTGACCTTATTATTACACTATTTACTCAGAGTCTCCCAGGGTATCCCCACTAGCGAATACAAATCATCAGGTGGTGCTGCGTCAGCACCAGGCGCACCGCCTCCCCCTCCACCACCGCCACCTCCCGCAGCCCCTCCAGCAGCATCTGCTTCTGGAGGAGGCGTAGCTGCTGTGTTCGCCGAACTTAACCGTGGCGAAGATGTCACGAAGGGCCTCCGAAAGGTTGACAAGAGCGAGATGACACACAAAAACCCTTCGCTGCGCGCGGGCAGCACTGTCCCTGCCACAACGTGTGAGTTCGATAGACAGGGCTGTGAGACATGTCAGCTGATTTTGCGCGATAACCAGCGTCAGCGGCACCGAAGAAACCACCGAAGCCGACTAAGCCCTCCGCGCTTGCTGGCAAGAAACCGGCCAAGTTCGCGCTTGAGGGCAACAAATGGATTATTGTCAGTCATTATGTGCTCTCAGTATTGAGGGGAAGCTCATGAAGTTACAGGAGTACCAAGAAAACGAGTCGGCGTTGACTGTAGACCAGACTGAGTTGCAGCATACGGTCAACTTGTACGGATGCAAGAACTCAACAATCATCGTGAAGGGCAAGGTGAACGCAGTAACACTCGGTAAGCGTAGATGTCGTTTATGTTCAATTGAACGGATTACTAATTTGAATGGCCAGTCAACTGTACAAAGACGAGCGTACTCGTGGAATCTGTTATCTCCTCGGTATCTGTGACGAGCTCTCCTTCTTTCCAGCTGCAGATTACCGGCTCGGCGCCAACCGTTCAACTTGATTCCACGGACACGGGTATGCTATACCTGTCCAAGGACTGCCTCGCCACAGAAATCACGACTGCGAAGTGCAGCGCCATAAACATCAGTCTGCCGGTTGAGGGCGAGGAGGATGGTATCTTCAACGAGCATCCTATCCCGGAGATGTTCAAGACCGTGATCAAGGATGGGAAGCTTGTCACCACTGCTGTCGAGCACGCGGGTTAAACAGGTAACGAGTAACGGAACGTTGTGGCTACACCCAACCATTCATCATGTATATTGGATAATGAACCTTTGTGTAATCTGGAGTAGGGAATGAGTATCACACGTTGTACCATTCTCATGCTCGGCGTATCTGCCGCACCGTACTTGGCATTCGGCATGCCAACACCAAGCATTATACTATCAATTGCGACAACAGTACTCAGGAATGGAGCGATTGCCTTGCCGCAGCTGTGAGAGCTTGTACGAATTTAAGCGTGGCGCTGAGCGAGGTGGCAGGGCAAGTCGGCATCGCCTGGCTTAGATCATTCGGATAAAGGCGTCCATATGCCGCCACTTGGAATCCTACACAGCGCCAAGTGCACTGCAGCAGCGGCTCGTTTATACCCCTCTCTCACGACCTATATCTTTCTTGATTCGGGATTACACAGTTAGGGATACCCGCGACACTCTGCTTTCCGCGCGAGACGCACTAAGTCCGAAATCTACATCTGGGGACCATAGCAAGTTATGGATAACGCAGGTTGGCATGCTCTGCATCGGGCTCGGAAGGAGGTGTGTGATTCATTACAATCTCTGCTTATATATGACCTGACAACAGTGTTCCGTGTTTCTGACTGGCTAAACAGGAAGAGGCGAGATGGTCATATCCTCAAAGACGACCGGATGGAAGATACCAGCCAGTCGAAGAGGTCGGACCACTTCCACCCGAGGGCGGCTTCGTAGGAGGCTTCAATTTACCACCATCCCGTCCGTTTACACCAGACACTTTCAACGCTGGCCTCCCTACGCCACCTCCGAAGGACGACAAATACCGTCCAGGTTGGCCGGTTCCGAGTACCCCGTCGACTGGGGTAGGCAGCAGTTCTGCCCACCCCTCCTTCGAAGATGGATCCTTCCAAAGCCACCAATACCTCTATGCCACCCAACAACTGGCTGGAATGACTGCAGTCGAGCGGTCTCGCAATTTGCGAGTCGCTCGCATGGACCCGGTCCTGCAGTTCATGGCAGGACCATTGCTGCGCTACGACACTGTTGACACGGACGGTATCTGGCACGGCGCTGCACTGATTGTTAGTGAGTGTATAGATTGTGAGGCTATCTTGCCGGTCAATGAGCTGATTCGCAACTTCGCAGCTGCCGATGCCGGTTCAATATATGACCCTCATCCCACTCTTACGTACGTTTGGGATCCCGACCGCCCTTCGAGGTTGGCTCGCGTGCCCTCGCAAACGCATGATCGACAGCGATCAAGGTCATTGCACCAGCTGGGCCCGCATCCTGCGGACCCCTTGTCGAACGTACAGCCGGGCGACAATGCGTATCACGACCCGGAGCAGTGGGGCCCGAACACCTTGAGACAGACCGTCCCTGCTCAGCAAATATGGGTTTATTGCGGGAGCGGAGGGTACGTTGACGAAGGTTGCTACGTGCGCAGAATACTCATCCCTGGGCAGGACTTTCACTTTTTGGCGATTTATGATGCGCGTCCCGCTAGGTCCCAACGAGATGAGGGTGTCGTACAGCGTCAACAACGGGATTGAGATGGATTTCTTCGTCCCTGGACGCACGCAAAACATGCGATGGGCGGCATACTCCGTAAGCCTCCGTTCTTGCGATCCCGAGACTTCTTTTTCGCCTCACCTCCCGTCTGCAAGTGCAATGGTTTTAGTGCGGGTGTGAACCCTGACGACTTCCGTGGGCCGGGTTTCCAGTCAGGATATGACCCTGTATGGGCCGACCTGCTCGAGAAACACGCAGAGGCGCCCTACCATGCGTTGGTAGGTGGCGGAGATCAGCTGTATTGCGATGGAATTGTGCGTGAGCCTGAAATGCAAGAATGGGTGGGGACAAAGATCCCGGAAAAGAAGAAAAACTACCCTCTGACGGAGGAAATGCGCTTTGCGATCGACCGGTTTTATTTCAATCATTACTGCCAGGTATTTCGCAGCGGTGCGTTTGCGAGGGCTAACAGTTCCATGTGAGTCTGGCGATTTGAAAATCGTCGACGGCGCTGAATTACGAGATGTTTAATGTGAGGCAGCCCCATGCTGAACATGTTGGGTAAGTTTCTGCTTCGCGAGAACCACGACTGTAGCTCATTTTGAACTTTCTGTAGACGACCATGGTAAGCCTCCGGAAATGAAACCGACGCACATCCCTCGATGACTAACTTTTTCGATTTTAGACTTGGTGAGTTCGACATGGAAAGTCTTTCGGAGCGCGGCTGAAGTGACGTGTTCGCACGAAGATCGATGGGTTCGGGAGCTGTCAGTGAGCACACGGCAATAACTTCAGCCTACTTTCTAACCTGAGTTGACCTGCACAGATCCCGACGACCTAATGAGCTCAGCTGTATTTGGAACGTGAGTTTGAGCGCAAAACCTAGCATGGAAGTCAATGCTGACAACTGCGCTTCTGTAGGATAGGTTCACGTGGCTACTTCTTCTTTCTACTTTTCCAATGCTTCATCAACGGTGCGTTCCTCAGCGTATCATTTGCGCCACCGGCTGCGGGCTGAGTGAGCTGCATAGTCGAGACCGACGGACTAGATGCGACAAGACATCCGTTCAAGTCATTAGTCCTCGGAGGCCCAGGTCCCTTCGTACCGTTCCCTTCTCACTCATTCTTGAGTTATCTCGGGCCGCGCGTTTACATGCTGTTACTTGACTGCCGGTACGTCGCGCTCTCTCGGCTTGAACTGTTCGTTACTGACGACATGCTGCGTTCCTCCAATCGTGCCCAGTGCTGAAAGGAAAAAGGACCAGGTGTGTAGTGAAGAGGAGTATAGAGCAGTATTCGATCGATTGTCTCGCGTGCCGCAACAAGTAGAACACGTCATTGTTCAGATAGGTGCGTTCTGATTTGCGGTGGCTCCAGCTTGAAATGCCTGTTTATGGCCGAACTCCCAGGGATTCCCATCGCCTATCCACGAATGGTCTTCCTCGAGACGGCGCTCGAGTCGAAGCTCAACCCGCTTGTCGCACTAGGTCGGGCCGGCTCAATGGGTCTATCTGGCTTTGTAAACAAGTTCAATGCAGACGCAGAGCTGCTTGATGATTTGGTAAGATGACTAGCGCGGCCGGACTCAATTATCGCGGGCGTTGTACTGACGCGATCTGATCTCAGAACGACCATTGGACGGCAAAATCCCACAAGGTTGGTGATTGTATGTCAGCTCGGCTTCTTCTCGCAGGACTGATTGATCGACAGCGGGAGCGCAATTGGCTCATCGAACAGTTACAGCATTTTGCGAGAGCTAAACACATACGAGTTTCGTTCCTATCCGGAGACGTCCATTGCGCGGCTGTTGGAGTGTTGAAGACGTACGTCAAGGGCAAGAAGGACCCGGACGTCCCTCCCGCGATGGACTACCGCTACATGCTCAACGTCGTCACCAGTAAGCTGGCTTCTGTGCCCGACATGAGTGTAGGGAGCGCTGATGTTATGTTACCCCCTCGTTGCAGGCGCGATTGTGAACACACCGTGCGTTGCTGCGCTGTGTCTGATGGGAGAGTTTGTGACTGATCGTCGCCTTTTTAGTCCGCCAAATGGCGTTTTGACGATGGTGGGAACTCTGGCGACAAAAACTCACCGAACCCTACATCATCTGGACACCGACGAGACTATGGTGAGCGGTTTCCACTCCGCGAACTGAGATGCCGTTGTGACGTGGGTGCAGGTTCCGGTGTTTGCGCAGGACACGAACGGAGGCAACCCGAAGAGTAAGTACATCATGGGCAAGCGGAACTGGTGCAGCGTGGAGTGGGATCCAGCGTCTGGTGATTTAGTGTTCGACATTCGCGTTGAGCAGACGAAAGGGCACGGACGCACCGTGGGGTACGTGGTTCTCTATGCTTATGAAAGACATGCTCAATCTGAGATTTTCGCCGCAGATATGTCGTAAAGAGTCCCCCGCCGCGCTGGTAGACATCAACCTCGCGGCACCGCGGGAAGTGCCTTTGGGATGGTGGTGGGAGAAAATGGGCTCGAACATGCATGCTTCATCTGTACACAGTGCTTGGACAGCAGCGTAATTTATTTTCCTCATGCTTCGCCGCAGCTGGGATGAGAACGTTAGGGAAATTAATGAATGCTCGTTGACTGAGGTGATACCGACTCGAGATCCCGCCGTCGATAGCCGGGACTGCGTGCCTTGGGTGGGCCCCGCACGTCTTCTCCGGAAAGGTCGGAAACCGTTTTGAGGATGGAGACAGGTCTCCGCGGGGACCCTTCCATTTTGGGAATGGGACGCTCCCCTGAAGCTTAAGGCTGGCGCCTGGCGGCCAGCGAGAACTCGATATACGCACCGCCAAAACAGCATCATCCCTTCTATCGCTGGGTTTATTCCCCCCGCCAGGTCCTCATCCGTCAGCGCTGCCCTCCTGCTCGTCGTCCGCAACGTCTGCCTCCCTATACCCCCTGGACGCCATCTCTACACCTGGCATCATTAAGCCCGGCTCAATGCCCAAAGCGGCTCCAAATACCGAAACCTCCAAGTCGAACGCGCCCAGTCTCAAGCGCTACCAGGTGCGTACTACCCCTCTCCGGCACAAACCACAGCTGATAGTCGAGTCAATAACAGGCGTGCCACCAATGTCGAAAGCGTAAATTAGTGAGTACCGTTCAGGTGTATTTCGGGCAGATCTCATTTCGCCGACCTTGTGGCTTGCTTAGAAATGGTGAGTACTTCGAATTGCGTGCGGTTCTTCATCTTATCCGTTTGTGCTCATCCGTCGTCGAACAGCGATGCAAAACGGCCTTGTTGCTCGACGTGTGCTCGCTCGCATGCCTACGCCGTCTCTCATGCTGTAGAGGGTGCTGTATTCCCTCCTCACCCCGAGTGCACGTATGATGAAGGTGTGTCATCACAGTCAATGACCGTTTTGCTCCGCCAACATTCGAAACTAGTTCCAGCGTTCGACCCAGATGCAGGTAACTCGGTATCAAGAAAGATGTACGAGAAAATGGAGAGCAAGATTCGTGCGTACTGTGCTTGTGACCATTATTCATGCATAGCGCTCAGAGCAAAACCACAGACGAGCTTGAGGCCCAGCTGCTGGAGAAGGACCGAGCGATACAATCTTTACAACAACATTCCAACTCGCGAGTCAGCCCTACAGTGGTCGGTTCGGATGTTACAAGCTCCTCGCCGCCGATAGGAGACTTTGGTCTCGCCCCCAAATTTGCGGCCTCGGACCCTGAACTCCTCTCCCAGGCGCCGGTCCCAGGGGATGCCACCCTGTATGGACAGTATCCTAGCCGTTCTGGGTCAAGTAACGAGACAGGTGGATATGGGCCATTCTCGGCGGGAGGATTGGATGGTGTCTCGGTTGTGTCAGACGGCGTTAACGAACGGGCGTCCCGCCCCTCACACCCCCCAAATTCATCCGACTTGCTCGGTCATTCAGGTCTCCAATCCTCTGCCACCTATGTCGACGGTTACATGGAGCTACGGTCATGGCCTCCAAATTTGCCGACCCCCGATGTTACGCGCCATCTGTAAGCCCGCCCATTCATACATATCTGCGATCGACCACACTAAACTCTCTTCTAGTGTGGAGGCGTTCTTTGCTTACCATATACATGCATCTCGATTGTTTCACGCACCAACATTCATGGCATCCCTCGATCTCCTCCCTACTGACCCTCGATTCCCACACGTCTCAGTTTTACATGCCATGTGTGCAGTGGGCAGCCTGTATACGGCGGCGGTCCCGGAGAGTCAGATGTTCTGCGACCATGACGACACACCTTGTGAGTACTACATTTTTGGTATGCATACATGCAGTAACTGATCTATTGGCCAGACGAATTGCAGGGAGGCCGATGGAAGAAAGCCCATCATCGACCAGATATGCTTGGAGACCCCAGCAGTCGGGAATCGTTCTCAGAGCAACAAGCACGTTACGCCAGAAGAAGCTGCGATGTCGGACTTATCCGTGCAGAATTTCAGTGTGTACAAGGTAAGCAGCCCCTGTTTCCATCATTTATCATGTCGTTGATTGGGTTTCTACTCCAGCACAGATCATTCTGACATGGTGGTATCTTAGCCAGGGCAGGTGCGATATTTCTGTATATGAAAAGACGTAAGATCTGACTGTTAAACTTTATTAGGTGGACGGATGTACGCTCATCCTTGACCATTTCGAAATGACAATGCTAACGACTATCCCAGGCTTTCCTTTCTGCTGCGCAGGCTATGCGCTGTACCGGTCCCTGCAGTATCAGCACATGCTACACCACAGCAGCTATTACACATTATAAGCCACCATCGGTGCTTCCACCCGCGAAGAGTGTCATCGAAGACGAAATTAGACGCAATACATTTTGGATAGGTTCGTCCATCAGTCCGCAAATTTATTGATTGTTGTATTGACGTTCTGTTAGCTTATTCGATGGAGCGTCAACAGGGTACAGGGAACGGTTGGGCTTTAAGTCTCGACGACCTTGATGTTTGTCAACTGCTGCCTTTAAGGGGGGATCAGTTTGAGCAAGGAGTTCGTTGTCTTCCTCCGTCATCAAGGAATCATCATACTGACTATCATGCAGATCCTTGTACTTCCTGAGGGCCGTCAATGGTCCTACGCGCCTGATATTCTGTACAAACATCCCGAACATCAGACGGACTCTTTTATTCTCTACGTGAAATCCGCGATCCTCCTCTCGCGGGTCAAGACCTTCAACCTTCGGTTCCGATGGCGACCATACAACCCCGCCGACAACTCCATCCTCTCACCACAGACCGCGGCATTTGACCCAACACACTTTGAAGCTGTGAACTCTTCTCCCGAGTTCCAACAGTTGGACGAGATCATCGACAACTTCCGACCGTCCTTCCCCGCCCGGCTGCGGTCACCTGTCGCCAACGACGTCTTGGACCCATACCTGTACACCGCGTGCACGGCTACACATCTGTACGTCTATCAGTGCGCATTGTTGGCAGATCTTGTCTGACGTCTGTTTTGATTCTCTCAGAGCTCACATCCTACTACACGAACCGCATGCGAAACCGGATGTGTTGAACTGCACATCAGCAGCGAAGACACTTTGCGCGTCACGGGCGATTGTTGAACTGATGTACACTATCGGAGCTACAAACTACGACATCACGCTGTTGGATCTGCAGGTCATGGTAAGGCATCCTGTGTCACATGCCTTCCTGCTTTTGCTTATGATTTTGCCTGCAGATGTGCTGGTTTATGGCAGGCAGAGTGTTGGTCCGGTTCTTGAGGGCCGCGATAGACACGAACGATCATGACCAGGTGATTGCTATACAAGGTGAATTGTCATATGTCAGGTGAGTACGGTTTGCATGACCCGTTTGCCCCGTCATTAATGAATTGGACGCGCGATTGTAGGATGATGTTGGGGAAAGCAGGAGAGCGTGTACCTCTGGCCTGTAAGACATACTCCCCCTTTCTCACGAACATTGAACTCTGCTCACCTTCTTTTCTCACAGTCCGCTATGGCAAGATGCTAAACGACACGCTGGTCAACATGTGCGGAGACCAGTTCTCGGACTCCATCCCGTCCAACCTGCCACCTCGTGGCCATTACGTGCCCACCACCCCACATCCGATGGCGCAGCCGATCGTGGACCATATCTTACTGTGATATACCGTGCCGTTGTTTTCATTTTCATGGGGATCTCATTTCTATATCCACGGAGCTCTATTTATTTCGTTTTCGTGTTCGTGTTCTAGCAAACTTCGTTGTAATTATAACAGTAGAACTCTGTACACCACTTCAATACGGCCTCTCGGACGAAGCACCCACTTTTATATTTCGCCGCGTCAGACGTACACGTACACGTACTACTATGCTATACCACATCGATACCTCCTACTCAGGAATTATGCATCAACTCATCTTCAAACCTTATGTCCGGTCCCTGACTTTCCGTATCTGCCACGGCGTCCTCATATTCGGTGTTGTATCCGCTCGTGTCTCCTGCGGCTGCGCCTAACCAATACGACTGCACGTCACCTATAGACCCCGCGGCGAGCGGAGGTGTAAATTCGTGCCCCAGTCCGGGACCCACGAGTTGGGCACCTTCCGCAGGATAGGGATCGAGGGCCTGGACACCCGGCGAGCTGTACCGGCTTTCTTCAATCGTCGCGTTGTCTACCTCCATAGACGGATCGCGGCTCTCCTCCGGCAGGAGCTGGGCAGGCACGGCAGAGTCGCGCAGAGGTGCTGCGGCTACGTCGGCTCCTTCCTTTTCCTTCATTTTCTTCTCTCTGCGCCTCGCGGCCTGTGCACGACGCTTGGCGCGGTGCATCTCCTGCTTCACCTTCTCATTCTGATCTTTTGCGTCCGAGGCCTGTGGGAAAGACAGCGGCAAAAGAGGATAGTCAATATCTGGGGCGTTCATGAACTTGAGAAAGGAAAGAGCACTGCACCTTTTGGTGTGCATTCGCATCGGACTCTTCCTGGTTGTCCAGTGCAAACTGCTCGGACATGTACTCCGGGTACCGCTCACACATGGGTCGCCACATCGGACCACCGTCCAGGGTAGGCTTGATGTCACTGTCTACGCCGCTTTCAGACATGAGCACCGCGTCGATGTCTGCAGGCGGCGGGAAGTCGAAGTTGGGGCCCGGGTTAATCCTCACTTCCGCTTCGTTGAACAGGGAAATAACGGGATAGTAGCCCAGGCTACCATCGTCGAATGGATTCTCTTTGTGCTCGCGTATCCCCTCCTTGTGCGCACGCTTCTTCTCTTGCGCCTTGTTGGGCCCGGCGCGGAGAGGAAGGTAATCGTACAGGTCCTGGAACGCGATGCCCTGCGGTTCGCCGTTAACGAAGAAGGCGATACAAGACTCAGGGCCAAGCGTGGGCAGAGGACGCATGGGTGCGGGCTCGGGAGGAGCCGCCTTGCCGCCTCTTGACGTCGACGGCAGGTTCTTGACGGTGGCCGACTTTTTCGTAGGCGGCGGCGCAGGCGCAGAGCTGCTAACCTTTGAGCGGTTGTTTGCTTCCATCAGCGCAAGCATCTCTTTGCTCTGGGAGTACTCAAGTGACTCGAAGTATTCCTGTCCCTTGAACTCAATTGCTATGCGCTCTCGCTTGATATGCGCCGGGTCGTGGGGGTCCTTTTTGTTTGGCTGGCGTCGGGGACTGGGCAAAGAGATGTACATGCCCACGACGTCTCCCGATTTAAACGGCCGGCCGTAAGGTCGGGATCGGGACAGATGTACCTTCTCTCCCGTCTTATCGCGCACTGCGTAACTGTACCCATCTAATCCCGCTGGGCCACCCAGCGGTGCCTCCCGCCGTGCCCACCCCAAACGAACGTGGCTCCCCTCCTTCTTCTTCGCATCCGGTACACTGTCACCCCCTCCAAGACCAATCTTCACCTCCATGTACCACTTCCCTTCCCGCACCGGAGCGTTGCACCGTGCACTCCTGAATCCCTTCTCGCCTCTCAACCCTAGGCCATCCAGCGTGACCTTCACAAATGGGCTCCTGTCCTCCCATGATACCCGAAACGCAGTGGGCGAAGACTCGATAGTCCGAAAGGGGTGTGTTGACGTAGGGTCCGAGAGGCCTGCGGGAGTGTAGCGGAAGTTCAGCCTGTTGAAACACAGAGGTTCCGTTGAGTGATATAGGGAGTTTGGGGCAACAGGAACGAAAGATGGATGTCGGGAGATGGTAAGACGAGGACGGCTGGCGAGGTCCAATTGGCGTGTGGCTATCACTACATTCTCGTTCGCTGGATTGGGAGTACCACCACGCTCTGAGGGAGCTGGCGATGCGGCTAGGCCACCAGATATAGCAGCATGTTTGCGTTTCTTGCTTGCAGGATTCGTAGGAACTGCTAGCACCGCTACAGCAGGTGAGGCTTCTCGGGGGGAGCTCGGGGCCTCCATGGTTTCGCACTCAAGTAATGCGAGGTTGCAGACTGTGGCTTGTGCGATAGTATCCCGGCTGAGAATGTGACTTCGAACTGATACAGATGATCAGAATGGTGTATGACGAGGGGAAGAATGTGACGATTCAAGGAGTAACGAACGTAGTGAACATTATTTGCGACGTACGACCACGGTCAATGCAGAGCTTGAAACTACGAGTCAGGCGAGTTCCGGGGCCAGCTGATCGTGGCTTTCGTCGTGCTTTCCGTCCTTCCTGTGGATACAGAACTGCACGGACCGTCAGTAATCGGTGTAGGTTTTGACAAAAGTCTACTGCTCTAAAAGCCCTCTGAAAGTGCTTGCTGGGGAACGACGCGACCACGTGCTCCAGCGCGTATCATTCCAGAATTACGCGCTACATTGGGACACTACAGACAGTGAGCTCACGACCACCACCTTCTTTATCAGCTACTATATCTTTCTTGAACGTGTTGCAGTCAGAGAAATGGCGTCTCAACGGTATATTCACTTTCATCTATACCAGAAGTATGCTCTGACCATGTTTTAGCCGGATTCAGAAGGTGCCATTGGGTTGCGCTCTCATGCCTTGCACACGACTGATCACCTCCGCTAACAGGAGCTCGCTGACATACAGCGGAGGCCACTAGAGGTGTGTTTTAAGCGACTCTGATATGCCCTGCAGATGCTAACAACGCCATAATCAAGGGAGTAAAGGTGGAGACGATTGATGATAACATGTATACATGGAAGTGTAGCATCAAAGCCGCGGTACGATCTGAATAATCGTAGCATACAAGTATAACCTCACGCTCTGACACTATACAGGATAACAGTCCATATAAAGGCGGAACATTCCATTTTGTTCTCACATTGCCTGAGAACTTCCCTTTCAAGGCGCCAGCGGTATGTGCTTGATTTACTAGGATTCGTTCAGGAAGGATGAGACAGCGATCCGCCAGGTTGCGTTCAGCACCAAGATATATCACCCCGGCATTAACGAGGAAGGGCATATATGTGTGCCTGTGCTGCGCGATCAGGTAATTGCGAACGTCCATTGCCCAGAGCTCAAACTGACGCTATCCAAGTGGAAACCCACGGTGACATTGTCATCAGGTACGTGCCGAATAACGCAAGGCGCAAGATGTCCGGAATCTGACCGTACATCACCTTTCGTGCAGTTCTAGCAGTGATTCAGGAGAAGCTTAACAATCCCAGTGCCGACGATCCTTTTGAGCCTGAGATTGCAGCGGTGCGGCACCCGTGGCTGTGTGGGCCCCTATCCGTACTGACCGCAGTTATTCACAGTTAATCAAGACAGATAACGCCAAATTCTTGGCGACTGCGAAAGAGTGGACGAAGAAGTGAGTGCCGATGCTTTACCACGTGGTGGCAAATTCTGATCATGCTTATCAGATATGCCTCCTGAATCGCCTGTGCTGCCCATCGTGTCGGTGTCGTACGCCGCTCTGTTGATCACCCAATGTTGTACTATTAGCTTGCACGTTCGCTATTCATCTGTTACAGCTCATGTCGCCCCGCCCACGTCATAACACGAACGCGGAGGATACTGAATGAACGCCTGGAGGCCGCTAGGCACGGAAAGGTTACATAACATGGAAGCTGGTCTGTTCCAACATCCAGCTTAATGACCACCTCAGAAAGTCTCTTCTTCTCACAAGCTATTATGAGGAATACAAGAAGCTGTGCACATCAATTCCCATCATTCAAACGCGAGGCTTAAAAAAACTGCCTTGCCGCACACCCTTCTCACGATGTCGTATGACATGGGAAGCAGACCGCCCACGGCGCAGGTGAGTAATGTATCATTTCACATTTCGCGCTATGTCTTTACGGCCGCGCTCGAACGTGCCTCCGCCCATTGGCACAAGAGAGTATGCCTCAAGACCGTCGGTAAGCTCAGACACCGTTTCATCACTGATGGTCCATGATGTCCAGAACATTACCGACGCTGGGATATAAGTAGCTGCGCTCTGTCTGTTGCGAGATTTTGTTTGCTTAGCCAGTAGCTCATCATCGCCATGGTCCGCCTCACTTTGTTTGCTCTTGCTGTTTCAGCTATCACGACTTCGGTCGCTGGTCTGAACATCTTGCTTGGGAATGACGACTCGTGGGCTAGTGCGAACATCCGGTAAGTGCGAGTTTTCACATACCCACGGACTCTATGTCTGACGTATGTTTAGCGCTACCTTCGATGAGTTGACGAAGAGAGGACACAATGTACTTTTGGTCGCGTAAGTCCTCGATGTGCTGGTTCTTACCGAAATATACTCACGATCACACACAGCCCGCTCGTTCAGAACTCTGGCCAAGGAGGACGCGTTATCTTGCCCACCACCAACGTCACGGCGCCCGGAGGAGAATTCGGCAGTGTCCCTGTCGGTGCTCCTTTCTTCGGCCACGACGCGAACAGCGACAGGATTTGTAAGTGAAGTACCTTGTTACATTCGCCTATAACTGAAACTTCTTGCAGGGTACTTCAATGGCACTCCCGCTGCTGTCGTAAGTATTGTCGGTATATATATGGAATGCATAATCCTAACGATCAGCTTGATCACGTTATAGACTTTCTTCGCTCTCGACGTGCTTGTTCCCCAGGTTCTTGGCAACGAGACCATTGATGTTGTCATCAACGGCCCTAACGAGGGCGGTAACCTTGGCCCCTTCTTGTACACCCTCAGCGGTACCATGGGTGCTACCTACGCAGCAGTCTACAAGGGTGTAGGTCCTCAGATGCATCTATTGTTGTGTCTAGGCTGAACTCAATTTCGATTGTTTAGGTTCCCGGAGTTGCTTTCTCCGCAGGAAACGGCACCCACAGGTCCTTCACCACCAACACCGGCCTGCCTGATGACCCAGCCAATATCGCCGCTAACTTGACTGCGAACTTCGTTGATGCCCTTGCTAACACGACGAAGCCGGGCGAGCCTATTTTGCCTACTGGCGTTGGTATCAAGTCAGTCCCCGTCATTATATCTGCGTCAAGGCGGACGTTTACATCGATCTATCTAGCGTCAACTTGCCCACGTTCGGCCCTGGAAATGCTTGCATTGACGTGAGTTTCGCTTGTGACTAGACTACTTGTATTGGCTGAGTGCTAATATTCCTTGGTTAGCCTCCCTTTGTCCTGACTCGCTTCACTGGCGGAGCTACCGTCGACAAGCTGTTTATCAATGAGACCACTGGTCTGCCCCAGTCCATTAACGTGTAAGTTTCTTGTGCCGTTCAAGGGACTCCGATACGTAGCTCTGACATGCTCCCACAGGCAAAGCCCCGGTGTCAACACCGGTGTAAACGGTGCCCTGTTCTTGCCTGGTTAGCCTCTACTACGTCTCGTCTACTGACATAGTATCGCTAAATTATATTACGCACAGGTGAGAACATTATTGCCGCACAGTGCATGACGTCTGTCAGCTTCTTCGGTGTCGACTATGATGCTCAGGCCGACCTCGCTGAGCCCTCTCAAGCCAAGCTCAACACACTTTTCGGGCACTCTGCGCTGCCGCAATTGTAACGCAGCCGACCAATCTGTGATCGCACTTCGTCTATCTCTCTCATGGGACGTATCTTAACTATTGACGCACAAACCTACGCGGGTTTACTCTCTTCGTTGGATGACCCTGATTGTGTCCTAAAAAGACAAACGAGAGGCTAATGAATTCTTACAATGATAATGGTCACTTGAACTCCCACGTTTGCTTTTCAACTCTACCGAAATGGCGAAGGAGTTCTGAAGGTAAGTCAACTAGTATAGTTATATCACGAGTGTCACGACCGGCCTGGTTGCCGACTTTGACACCACCAGCACGAAGATACATGCTCGTTCGCCCGTTTCCTGGAACGAAACATTGTCTGATCCGCGCCGACGTCCCGTCTCCCGGGCGCCTGGTTACAATGCTGGCCACCGATTTGGAGTTGAAGGACTGGACTGTACCACATCCTTTCTTGATTGTTTCTTACTATCCTCATGCCAAACACACCTATAAAGCCTAGAGCACAACCTAACCAAGCTGTGATATCTTCGTATTTCTCTCAGTCAGCATCACAACCAGCTTCACCAGCACGACGACCAGCGGCGTCGAATAACTCTGCTAGTATCGATCTCACTAATACTTCCGATGAGGAGAGGCCCGTGAAACGAAGAAGGAAGGACGAGGGTCCTTCTAACTTATTCCATGAGCGTTCTGTTTCTGCGCGCGCGACACAAGCCGCACCGAGCGTAGCCACCACTTCAGCCGTGGAACAATACAGGTTCAATGCGCAATCCACACAACAGCCAGACCAGGACAAAGAAAATACACGGCGAGACCGCCACGAGCGAGCAAAACGTATTTTGCTATCGGGTCAGAACGTACTGGATGGTGCTCCTCGGCCGGACGAGGTGGACCCTGAGGATGGTTCTGAGCCTGAGGACGACGAGCCTCAAGCAGGCCCTTCGACGGGCACACCCGCCGTGGTTGACTTGACAGAGGGTGATTCAGACTCCAAGTTTGCAGAGACATTGGCCTTCTTTACGAGCTCTAGCTCTACTGCCAAGTCGAAGGGCGGGCGTAAAAAAGCTGTGGCTGGCCCTCGCGCCTCAAAGAAAACGCAAGAGATGGGGCCTGGTGGGGAATCCTACACTCCTCTCGAGCTTCAAGTGTGTACTTATTATTTGAAGCTTGATAACTCATTACTAAAGTGCGCTATAGGTCAAGAAGTTGAAAGCGGACAATCCTGGGACTTTCCTCATGTTTGAGATTGGGTACAAGATCATGTTCTATGGAGACGATGCCCAAGCACGTATCTGACTCTCCTTACCGCTGTATTCTGTTAACTGTGAGTACTATTCCTCAGATAGCTGCAAAACTTCTCGGCATAGCGTGCTTTCGTAAACGCAACTTCATGACCGCCATGATACCCGTTCATAGACGGGAGGTGCATCTCAAGAAGTAAGTCAGCTAGATACGCGTAGCCTTTCCCGAAGCTCATTGGGTCGATATATGAAGGCTGCTCTCTGAAGGTTTGAAAGTTGGGATAGTCGAGCAGACGGAAACGGCGGCATTGAAGAAGATCGGGGACACTCGCAACGACCTCTTTGAACGAAAGCTGACGCACCTTTATACTGCTGCAACGCGAGTACCATGTGTATTTTACCGCATTCTGTGCATATACTCATCTGCAGACAAATAGATATGTCGACCAACTTGGCTCGGCCGATGATATGGACCCGCTTGCTGCACCACCGTTAGTATGTCTCGTTGAGGAGCCGAAAGGCGGCATGGGCGTAGATGAGCGAGTGTCCATCGCCCTTGTTTCTGTTTGCGCCAGTACGGGAGATGTGATGTGGGACCACTTTGATGGTGAATCGCGTTACTGGTTTGAATTCCTCTCATGTCTAACCATATTGTGTTGACAGACAACCACATGAGGACTGAGCTTGAGGTAGATCGACGTGTGCTCAACACAACCTTAGATTAACGACATATTACCGCAGACCCGCCTTGTCCACATAACGCCCTCTGAACTTCTGCTTCCTGAGGACAAACTGAGCAAGCCCACAGAGAAGATGCTGGCACATTTTACTGCGTAAGCTTCTTTAGCCTTCAGAATCTTAGAAACGCAGATGAATGTTCTTCTAGCCACTCAAAGTTTGAGCACAAAGTCCGTACTGAGCGTATCAAGAACACAATGTCATACACAAGTTCATACGAGTACGTGACGAATTTCTATACGAACAAGACACAAGAACAGACAGCATCTCAGGCAGTAAAGTCAGGTGAGAGTGCTCAAGCGTGCCGCTATCCTATGGAATCCTTGTCCATGAATGCTAACGCGCGGCACTTGCTTGGGAAAGGCGAACTCACAGCAGCAGTGACGAACTTTCCGAAGCAGGTTGTTATTGCTCTGGCGCACGTCGTGAAATATCTCTCAACGTTTGACGTCGCCGATGCCCTTATAGAGACGCGCTTCTTTACCAAGTTCACGGAACGAACTCATATGTTGTTGAACGGCAACACACTCACTAACCTGTGAGATATCTTCTCATGGTATCGATGACGAATCACAAGTCTAACTGGCTCCCAGCGAGATATACCGAAATGAGACAGACTACACCAAGAAGGGCTCGCTCATGTGGATATTGGACCGTACAACGACACGATTTGGTGCTCGGATGCTGAAGAATTGGATTGGACGGCCTCTGGTTGACAAAGCGTCTGTTTCCCCAGTTTAGCTCCACTTCTTTGTGATGCTGACCCTGGATTTCAGGGCGTTGAAAGCACGAGTAGATGCTATTGAAGAGATCATACCCATGCACTCCCCGAAGCTGACTATGTTACGTCAGTTACTCAGGGGCCTCCCCGATCTTGCGCGAGGGCTGTGTCGCATACAATACGGAAAGGTTCGTCCCCTTTATAATTCATACCAAGTGGGGGTAGCTCAGAGACACATTACATGCTAGTGTACACCACAGGAATTGGCTGTACTCCTACCAGCTTTTGACAAGATTGGTGCCGTGTTCGATCGAGTGCCGACCAATGGAAATGTGGATTTCCGTTCTCCTATCCTCAGTGACATAGTGTCTGCTCTCCCGCGACTGAAAGAGCCTGCGCACGGCCTCCTGGGAACGATCTTGGTGAAGGAAGCAAAAGAGGGAAACAAAACTACCATGTGGAGCGACCCGGACAAGTATCCGTCCATCGAGGAGTGTCTGATGGTATGTGTGTAGTGCGAATAATGGATGCAGTCTGGCTCACAGCAGTCGCAGCACATTCAAATCGTTGAAACAGAGCTGATAGACGAACTTCGCAAGAGTGAGTCTTCTGGTTGTTTACTGTATGTGTGGTCTGTGACGCAGATATTACTACAGTCAGAAAGCAGCTGGCAAGGCCAGCGCTACAGTACACAACTTCGAACGGAGAAGAGGTAATTGTATCTCCTTCCCCGGTAATCAAATCGCACTCAATAACGCTTTATGACAGTATCTGATTGAGCTCAAGAAGAGCGAAGTTAAAGAGATACCTCCGAGATGGAGACTGATCTCAGGGTAAGTCAATCATACACGTCACCGAGCACCGTCCGACCGTCTTCTGTACAGAACAAAATACGTCCGCCGCCTTCGCACCCCGGAGATCGTCGAGAAACTCGAGCAGCGCGCGCAGTGGAAAGAAGCTCTAGACAGGGAAGCGAATGCCGCGTTCCGTGCATTCCTCGCGGAGATCGCGGGCGAGCACTACGCCATCCTGCGCGACGCAGTCAACAAGCTCGCCACGGCAGACTGCCTGTTCAGCCTCGCGCACGTCGCCATGCTGGAGGGGTACGTCAGGCCGCAGTTCGCTGAGGGGGACACGATGGAGATCGAGGACGGGCGGCACCCGATGGTGGAGGCCCTCCGCGACGCTCCGTTCGTGGCGAATAGCGTGCGCATGGACACGCGGCACAAGATCATCACGGGACCGAACATGGGCGGGAAGAGCTCGGTGGTGCGCATGATTGCGTTGTGTGCTATTGTGGGTGCTGTCCTGTTTTCTGCTCGGGTCTGGAGGGAATGTTGAACGTTCGCGCTAGATGGCCCAAGTGGGCTCATACGTCCCGGCAAAGTCTATGTCGCTTGGCATGCTCGACGGCATCTTGATTCGTATGGGAGGTAGATACGTCAGATCTGCTATTGCGTAAACGTCAGCTCATTTTCTCTTTTCAGCCTCCGACGAGCTTGCCAGGGGAAGATCGACCTTTATGGTCGAACTTCAAGAGACAAGTGACATTCTACAGCTCGCAACGCCACGCACTCTCGTAATCCTGGACGAGCTAGGAAGGGGAACATCCACGTTCGACGGCGTAAGTTCCATCTCTCCCCACTGTCCCCACTCGAAGCCTGACCGAATTGCTCAGATGGCAATCGCAAGCGCAGTGTTACAACACCTGATCCAAAACACCCGCTGCAAAAGTCTCTTCATCACGCACTACCCAGAGGTCGCACAGGATCTCGAGCGGCGTTTCCCAGAGGAGGTAGAGAACCTGCACATGGGCTACACGGAGAACACGCGCGCAGACGGCACGCGCGAAGTCACTTTCCTGTACAAGCTCACGCAGGGGATGGTGACGGACTCGTTCGGCGTCGAGTGCGGTCGGCTCGCGAAGCTGCCTGAGCCGCTGTTGCGTCGGGCGACGGAGCAGGCGGTCGTCATGCACGCCGTAATTGAGAGGAGGAAGAGGATCAACAGGTGCGCGCGCGGGCTTACCTTGTACCTTCGTATGGACCTATGGCTTACTCTACTTTCGAAGAGCCCGGAAGTGTATGCAGCTCATCAGGTCTGCCCGAAGTGGGCAGGACATCGATGAACTCGCGTCCAGCCTGGAAGAGCTGCGCACCATAGCTGGATCTATGACAGAAACAATATAGTCCACATCTAGATCATTCTCTACACTACTATCTCCCTCTACACATGCAACACACAACTATATAATAGCATGTATAATCCCCTTACAGATGTAATCAAGCCTTAGCCTTCTTCGCCTTCTTGCCTGACTTTTTCGAGGACACCTCTACATCGTCCTCAGCGCCGAGATCCTCGGCTTTTCGTTTCGCCTTCCCTTTGGCCTTCTCCGCCTTCTCCGTCTTCGGAGCGACGACCTGGGTGAGCTGCGTGCACTGCGCCTGCAGACCCGTCGACGACTTGAATCGGTCGGACGCGGCGAGCGTATCGCGCAGTGCGTCCCAGCTCGCGGGCTCCCACATCACCTGGGCCTTGGAGGGGGCGACGCGGCGCGTGAGGCGTGCAGCGAAGAGCGCGAGCTTGAGTGCGTCCTTGATGTGCGGCGCGGTCAGAGTCCCGGTCTCGCACGACGAGCTGACTGCGCGCTGGATGCTCGCTCTGAGCGCGGGCATGAACTTGAGCACCTCCGCTTCGCGGTTGGCCTGAAAAACGAACAGCGTCAGACGAGATGCGGGAACCATGAGTTGGTGAGTGAGCTTACTGTGGCGGATGACTGGCTCAGCAGTACCTGCACGAGCTGGAACGCCTGGTTCTGACGGTACCCATTTACGGCCTTATCAACGAGCTCCAGCAGATCGTCGCGCAGTCCCCACGCGATGCTGCCCTGCCGGCGGATGAAGTCAAGGAAGAAGCTCGTATGCAGCCGCGACGCCTTGCGCGATATGAAGTCCACGAGCGACTCGCGATACGCGTCCACAACCGCTTCAGGCTCAGAGGACGCGAGTACCCGTGATAGGTATAAACTGCACTGGCTCAGCGTCGCGACAATGTCGGCCGAGAACGCTCTGCGTGCGCGTGAGTGCAGCTCGCGCAGCGCCTCGCCTGCCTGCGTCGTGTCCGCATCCGACGGGACCTCCTTGGCCTTGCCGATCCGCGAGCGGAGAATCCCAGTGGCCTTGTCGGCGAGCTGCTTCTCGTCGGAGCCGGCGTTCACGACGAGCTCTGAGAGCGGCAAGATAACACGCGGGACCAGCGGGCTGGTGGGCTGCTTCCTGATGAACGTGTCGAGCAGGTCCAGAACACGGTTCTTGTAATGCGTGGCTTCGCGCTGTGCGTCGACGCCTGTGGATATAGATAAGGGTTAAGGTGAATCAATGGGGCGGTCAGATACGCTTTCTGATGATGTGAGTGCGGAGATCCAGACCTTTGCCAAGACGCTTTTCGTCCGCTCGGGCTCTGAAGACGGCTGCGAGCTGCTCGTCTATCGCCATCATTTGCTCGTCGTCCATGAGCTCTTCATCCGATTCGTCATCTGAATCACCGGTCGCGGCGTGGATGCCATTCACTTGCAGCGCTTCCTCTATCTTTCGCCGCAGCTCAGGGTCGTCCTCATCATCCAGTTCTTCGTCGTCTTCTATGACCTCGTCGTCATCGTCATCATCTTCCTCTTCTGAGTCATCGTTGTCTTCACCGTCCTCATCCGCATCCTCGTTGTCGCCATCCTCATCCTCGTCCTCGTCGTCTTCATTCTCAGCGAGCTCCTCAGGAGACTTACTAACTATTTGCTATAACACAACACCACATCAGGCACGAATGGCGAAAGCTCGATCCATGAACACACGTACCGCAAGAATGAGATCAACGGTGCTTTCCTGCACGCTCCCGGACAATAGCGCAAATGCCTGGTTCGCAACGGCCCGCATGTACGCCGTAGCCCGCTCGAGAAAGCCAATGACAGTATCGACGAGCACATCCACCGGCGCAGGTGCGTCATCGCTCTCGTCAGTGGCACCCGCGATCGCCTTGTCCTTACCCTTCTTGGCACTGCCTTTCTTCTGCGTCTCCGGTTCGACGGGAAACATGCGAGATGCGGCGTCGATGCAAGCCTAGAATTCCCGCGCACACACAGACACACAACGATCGAGGTCAGCTTCGGCTCCACAGCAATGTGATGGTGCCTACCTCGAGTGCCTCACTGTCGTTGCCCGCCTCGTCGCCATCATCGTTGTTGTCGTCCGTGCAGTAGAGGTGAACGAGCGTCGCACTCAGGAGCAGTTGCGCACCGCGCGCAGCCTCTCGTCGCTCGCTCGTTACCTGTAGATCGCGTCAGTGCATTCACTCTCAACAACTAACGAGCCAACTCACGTCTTTCAGCCGCTTGATGAGCTCCCGCGCACGCGAACGGAGCGCGATCTCATCCTCATCATCGGTAGCAGACAGCAGCGTCACATGCTTGGTATCCCCCTCAAGCTTCTCGATCGTCGCAAGTACTTTCGTCACCCAGAACTCTCCGTCCGATGCAACTACGGTCGTCTTTGCAATCTTGCCGTCTACATCGGTCAATTAGCACGCACGGTCGAGAGAAGAGGAAGCACGAGGGGGGATCATGCATGTGAAAACAGAGATAAGACAAACTTACCGATCTTCACTTGCGACGCATGCGTCGTAAGCTCAGCCAGCGAACTGAGCAACCGTTCCCTACACGCTTTGCGAAGTTCGTCGGAGAACACGGGCGAGGCGCCATCACGTATCTGCACATCACCCAAATCGGGAGAGGAGAAGCAAGCACGTCAGTCAGTCATCCAGCGCGGGTGCATACGAATTAGCTTTAAGAGTGGTACGCGCGTGCAGTCGCGTATACGTCGGGAGGAAGCACGAGATAAGACCGGAGAGTTAGATAGCGCAGGGTCCAGGTCGTCGAAGGTCGTCGAGATACGGACAAAGACGCAGACACGGAGGAGAGCGATGACGACACGTCGTGCGTGCTGTGCACCCAAAAGGCAGCGAGAGGCCCACGGGCCAGAACCACACCCCAAGGACAGAAGAGAGCCGGAGAACAGAAGATCTCGAAAGAAAATAGCGGAAGGACGTACGGCGACAAACGACGATTTCTCGGACTTTTTCTTGACGGCAAACAGCCCGTGGACGACGAGCCAGTCCAGAACCGTCTCGACCCACGCATCGTCCCTGGGCACGGCTCCGTTTCGGACAAGTGCAGCCAGCTGGTCGACGATCCATGCACGTCTTGCGTTCAGCGCCTGCACGTCTTTCCTATAGAAAACGCAAAAACGCAGCTGTCAGCATATCAAACCAGAAAAGAGCGAAAGACGTAAAGCGGGAGAGGGAGAGGGGGCGCAGATCAGCGATTGTGCACGGATTAGGGCACGATGAAGGATAAGGCTAGCAAGCGAGATGAAGAGAAGCGCGTAGGGAGGGGTAAGTGAGGTGATGAGGCGTAGGATGGGTAATGGGATGAGATGGGCTGATGCACGGACGCGTTCGCTCGGTGTCTGTGGGTGGGATGTGTGTGCGGAAGGATCGCACAGCGATAGTAAACGGAACGCGAGAAGCAGACGCGTCGCCTTCTCTACATGCACGCAACGGAAAAGACAGAGCCCGAACCCCGCACACCAGCAGAGCGGAAGAACAGCCCACCCGCGAGGAAGCACTCGAGCCAACCAACACCCGCAAATGAATGGGAACGGAAAGAAGGTAAGATGAAAGAATAGAGACGCTGACGTACGTGGGCTGCTCGTCGTTCGCTCGTTCGAGCAAGTACTCGACGTAGCGCCGGATGCCGTCTGCGGTCATCGACGTCAGGATCGTCTCGACCGTCTTTGTCTTCGTCAGCCGGTCGAACTGCTCGCTACCGTGTGAGCCAGTCAGCTGCAGCACGAGCGTAAGTCCGACCGCCGGATCCTGCTTCACAGCTGCCTGGATGTCGTTCGCCTGTACCGCGCGAGTCAGCACCTACAATTATATCAACGGAGGTGGAAGATGACATACGACTAGCTTAGCAGCCTTGTGCAGATACCTCCCGCTGTTCGAGAGGTGGTTAATCCACGAACGCATAAAGTTCTTCGTGAACAGCATTGGCACATCCTCCTCGCGTACGCGCGGGAGCGCCTTGCGGAAGATCTGGAAACCCCACGACTTGCGCTCCGGCGAGGACGCAGCGGAAAATAGCGACTCTATCGCGTTGAATGGTCAGCTTGCGTTGCATTAGATTAGATGCAGATGGGACGGGGTGGGTGTGCTGCGCAGCCGCGATCTGCGACGCGCGCATTGGGAAATAGAAGGGAGGCGCGTGAATAGAACAAAACATGTGGTATGTTGTGAGATTTGAGAAGCGTGGTATGTGCGAGAAGGTTGGGACGAGTAAGAGGAAGGGCGGGTAGGAGACGTACCATCGACGAGGATGCGGAAGAACTCCGGGAACGACGCCTGCGCCGCGTTGGACGGCGAGAGCACTTCGTCCAGGAGGAGGTCCCAGACGTAGTGGACCTGCGCCTTCCACTGGCCACCCTTTTTCGACGCGCCTGCCTCGTCTTCGTCATCTTCTTCTGTGCCCAGGTCCTGCAATAGTCGCACAGAACATTAGCTTGTATATCCACAATATTTGAATAAAAATAGAAACAGAACAAGACAGAAGCGTACCTTCATAATCCGTGCAAGTGCAGCATAGTTGCTAGTATGCAACAACGGCGCATGCTTGAACGTCGGCGCAAGGGTCTCCCTCCACTTGCGCTTAGGGAACGCCCTCTGCAGGCGCACAGTCAGCGCGACCTTCTCAGGCGTCCATGCGCGTGCATCCTCCGCGTCATACAGCGCAGAAACAGTCCAGTCCGCGGCTTCCTGCTTCCAGGGTACGTCCGCCGCGCCGAGCGCATCCACTGCGAGCCCAAGCGCCCACGACGCGCCCTCGCGCAAATACGCCTTGCGCGCGCCGAGGGCCGCGAGGCCGTCAAACAGAGCCTGAAAGGACGCGAGTGTTGCAGCGGGCTGCTGTGCTGGAGAACGGGGAGAAGGGGAGAGCGGAGTGGTGCGGACGAGTAGCCCGGAGCGGATGACGGCGGTGAGGCCGAAGAGGCGGGCGAAGAGGACGTCGCGCTCTTCTTGGCCGGACATTGAGCCGTGTGAGAGTGAGGAGTCGAGGACGAGTGCGACTATTTGGGCGCATGTTATGCTTGTTAGGCGGGAGAGGAGCTGTAGGGTGATATATTAGTGTTATTGAAAGCGATGAAGAGGATGAGGCGGGTGGATGGGGGCGTACCTCTGTGAGGGCAACTGCGAATCCCAGCCTACTGCTCTCGCGCGGACTCGCAAGACCACGGACGAGACGGCGAATGGAGTACGAGACGTCCTGCGCGTTGCTTGCGTCCAGCCCATCTCCCTTCTGTTCCTGCTCGCCTTCATCTACGTCTTCTTCATCTACCTCTTCCTCCTCGTCCTCGTCCGTCCCGTCAGACCCCGCGGGGGGCTGCACAAACTGCGTCTGGAACCGCTCGAGTGCGGCGACGAGCTTGACGGAGGCGTCGATGCGCTCCTGCTTGCGCGCGGAGGAGAGGTGCCAGAAGAGCGGGAGGGTCGTAGACATATTCTCCTTCTCTCTCTGTATTTCCTCTTTCCTTCTTCCTAGTTTGGACACTCCTTCCTTCTTAGTCTAGCCCTCCTAAACTCGTCAATTAGCGAGCAAAGCGTTAGTGGAGGGAACTGTGGCAAAACTCAAGTGCACAGAGCAAAACTCGATCTCGCACAACAGGCGCCTGCAAAAACTGGTGATTGGCATGTTCCACGTGGTCGGACATTGAGCGTTTATAGCACCGCGTGCCCGATATAGCAGGCGACGTACACGTGCTCACGTGCGCTCCCCGGGTTCGTCCTTACCATGATGTGCAACTGCAGCCTAATCCCTCAGACATCATCGCGCACATCGATCCCTCCGTCCGACCTCCCCACAACATCAAGCCCATCGCAACTCTCCTAACCATATATTCTCCCACCGACAAGTCACCCGACCTCCCAGAAAAACAAATACATAAAACATACGCCCAGGCGGCCCGGCGCTAGCGATCTAAACCATCGACGACTCGGGAATCCCGAATGGCGATTTTCGAATTCAGGAGGCACACCGCGACTTCCGAGTCTTGTGCAGTTCGCCAATACCGATTCCGCCGCTGGTCATGACTGCCCTGACGCGCTTGCGCTTGTCTGACGTTTGCGTTCTTTACAAATTCAACGCCCCACGGGGTACATGAACGCCCTCCCTCCGTTCCGAATCGCGCTTCGCTGTGCGTCCCTGGGCATCCTCCATTTCCAGGTGGATGCTTCTGTGACCGGACTTTGCTAGCGATGGCTGACTGTAATGCACAAGTGCGTACGAATTCAGAACCCTCGTTGCGTCGCCAGCTCGCCACTCGGTCCGCGTCCAGGGGACTCGCGCTCTCATCACCCTCGAACAGAACAGAACGCAGAAAAAGAAGGGTAAATCCCCCACAATGCAAAATCCAACAACGCAGCACACACATCGTCCTCGAAACCACTCGAAACCACCCACCTTCTTTTCTGACCCTCGGAAGACCGGTACGCCTACCTCCCACGCCCGCTCACGTGAACACGCCCGCGTCCCCGCGTGCCCTCCCTTTCGTGATTCCAGTTCGTCCGAACCGCCGATACACCCATTCAATTCGCTGCCGAACGAACTGTTGACGGGGACTGTCGATTGCTGCTGCCCGGTTCTCTGGTGCGGGGTTGCCAGAGGAACAGAGACGCGAGGAACATGTCCTCCCAGGGTGCGGGAGAAGCGTCGCGTTTCTGACATTCAGGGCACATCCAAGCTATCCGCGCACACGCTCGTCCCGTCTTTCAATTGTGCTGGTGTCCTCCCACTTACGTACGCGCGCCGCCCCGTGCTCCAGCGGGTCGGTCCGCAACGTATGCGAGAGGACAAGAGCATGAGCGAAAGACGAGCAGAAAGTATGTCGACGGGTATCATTGGTCCGCGGTGTCGAATTCCTCTTTCCTTCGCAAAAACAATCGTATACGGCACATCGCATACGGACGCAAGCAGATAGGTCGGGTCACCTCCGAAACTCGTTACGTACACCCCGTCCGTCCAACCCATCTTCCTCGCACGCTTGTACGTTTATCTGACACAGCTTGCACATCACTGTATTTCCCAGCAACGGCGTCCGGCGAACACGGTACGACTCGCGAACTTCCGAAGCTACGAAGTGCGGGGTACGGGGTAAGCTGCATGTTCTTTTCTGTGCTGTCTCATATCGGAACGGATGTGTGGCTGACGCTCTAGAGTTTGTCAAGCAAACGACCGTGCTGGAAATACCTCACAGAGACGCGCGTGCTCTGGTCGTTTATTACGTCTTAAGCAAAGCCTACGTACCGAAGCACCGCAACCCGTTCACCTCACTCTCGAAACACAAAGCCAGACACGGGATCAAACTCGACAGCGTGAGTAATAAAGCTCAGCTACCTTCCCCAGATACCTTTACATCGTACGTTTGTACAACTAACCGTGTCAGTACACGACGTAAACCCATCACAGCTCGGCATCCACGGTACGAACCGCGTCCAACCCCACACTTCGATTCTCTTCACCGTGGCTTCGCGGATTCCGTGCGGGGTAATCACCCTGCCAACCATTCATCCATCGCTGCTCTGTTCCGTTCTATCATGTTCTTCACTGCTCTACTCTGTTCTGCGCGTCGCACATCCCGCTCCGATATAAAGTTTCCGCATTCGAACGGAGTGTCGTGGGCTTTCATATCGGGACGCGATGTGCGGTTCAAGGTTTACTCATTCATACGTAGGACGAGCGCGCTGATCTCTGCTCGCTCCGCGGGTTTGTCTGCACTTTGTTTGGGCGCACGGTACATCACGCAGGTCGAGTTACGTCTGAACTTCCGTCTTACGTACAGCGCGTCCGCACTGTCCCGTTTCCAGCCACAACGCTAGATCGGAACAGAACTAGCTATCTTCCTCGCACGCTTGAACGTTTATTTGACATAGTCCTTCACCCTCCGGCGAAGTCGGTACGAACCTCCCAATGCAACCCCACAGAGTGATAATGCCGCGAAGCGACGAAGTGCGGGGACGGTGACGGTTACGTTTGCGGGGTAATCACCTTTCTGTTTCTCTATGCGTTGCTCTGTATATTGGAATGGATGTATGACGTCCGCCTCGTAGTTCGAGTAAGCGACTTGGTGTGCAGAGAGACGAACACACGCACGCGCAGGCCAGTTTACGTCTCCTCGTTACGTACCTATCAACCTGAATGTTACAACCTACCCATCGCACTGCCAGCCCGACATGAGACCACAAAACCATATCTATCACCCTCACACGCCTGCCAGACGTAAACCCATCACCGTCCGGCGACTACGGTACGAAACCCCACATCGCGAAGCCACGAAGTGCGGGGACGCGGTTAACGGCGCATGGGGAGATGTTTACGTGTGCGGGGTAATAAGGCCATCCACACATCTCTTCCCCGCGTCGAGGGTTTGGGTGGGATATCGGAGCGGATTGTGTAATGGACGCTCTGCGAGTGGTGTAATGTAACATCTCTTCCCTGTTGCTTCATATCTCAACGCGCTAGTGCACCTTGGCGCACCCTGGGGTTCGAGCATGCAAGCAAGCGAAGGAGCTCAGAACACGCCGAGACCCTCGAATGACTCTGAGGGTGTGGAGGTGCTACTCCATCCCTTGCTCACTCACCCTACAACCCAGACAGAGCATCGATCACCCATCCAGAATGCAATAGGAAAGAGGAGCACTCCCACTTCCACTTCCACTCCCGCCTACTCCAATCCAATCTGCAGTTCTCCAATCAATTTATTGTATACAGTACGGTAGCGTACAAGTCTATACTCTAATTTGATGGACCCGGCTTTAGGATGTACGCTGCGCCACTGCTGGGAGGACGCGCTCCACTGCCAAGGCTGGAGGGGTGGTGAGATAAGGTCTGGTTCTGTTCGGGTGCATACACGAATGCAAGCGTGAGTCAGTGCGATTGGGAGTGTGCAGTGCGAAATAGGAGCGCGTATTGAGGAGACAGAGACAGACAGAGGCAAAATCGCCATTCGTATTTCGTTCGTGTGTTTCCAACTCGGAGGTCACGAGATCCCCAGACCGCGTATCCTCTTCGCAAGTGTACGTACGATAGAAGCCTCTGCACGGTACGTGCACAAAGAAATGCCTCACCCAACGTAAATAGAGCAGATAACAAATGTAGATCCGACCGTCTTCTTGCGTAGAGAACAGCTTGCCGCGTAGAGTACAGTATCGTAACGCCACAACGGAAAGAAGCTCGTACGTATCGTAGTACAGTACGTACATTAAGAAATGCCTCACCTACCATTCAGACTGTAGATAACATACTATAGATCCGACCGTCATCACTTCCTAGCTCGCACACGCGTAGAAAAGTTTCGTAACGCGGTTATTCAACGTACGCGGAAAGAACCTGTACGAAAGGAGGAGGCGCGTACGTACATCAACAAAATGTCTCACTCTACGCGTTCAGATAACATAGCGTAACATATCAGAACGCACCCTGGAGATCCGTCCGTGTTCACTTAGGACACAGAGTAACGCGGTAAGTCGATTCCACAACATCCGCGTATTGCACGTACGAAGGAAGCACGTACGTACACCGACAAAATGCCTCGCTCGACGCATTCAGATAACATATCACAACATAATGTACCCAGCTAGAGATCCGTCCGTACTGGTATTGAACGTGGTAAGACGACCGCCACAACGTTCACGACTCGGAAAGAAGCGCGTCCAGTACGTACGACACGTACATCGACAACGTTCACTGTACGTGTTCAGATAACATAACGAAACGAAACGAAACGCACCCTGTACAGTATGTAGATCCGTCCGTCCTCTTCCCCACAACAGCGTCGCACAGTAGCGCTTCATGCAACAATCACACTGCACCTCACAGGAGAGGTCGTGTCGTGTTTGATGTGGCGAGCCTTGCTTGCTCGTTTGTCCGCTTTGCAGACTTCCTTCTATACAACATCGCAAACGGATGGATGACTAGACGGATGAAAGGAAACATGGATAACAAAATGGTCCGATGCTGCAGTCTCCCCTGGATAGCCAGGTACATCTCCCCGAAAGTCCAAGGACGCACCGAGGAAATATGACTCCGTCTATCCGTACCCGTATGTCCTGAATACGTGGCATGCACCGAGCCCGAGGGTGAACGCTGGGCACTACCCGAGGGTGCGAACGCTAGGCATCAGAATCTGTTAGAAGAGAGACCCTGGCGTGTTCGTACGCGTGGTCGGTCGTGTTCGCGCAGGATGGTGGTCGCGCATACGGTGTGTCAGGGCAGCGCGAGCGGGTCGACGAGTTCCCGAAATCACACTCCCTTGTGTGCAAGAGCGTGAGTGGGTGGTACAGACGACGCGTGAGCTCTTAGCATGTCTGTAGGTCCAGTTCCTTCCGGGCCCGCACGATCCCTCCCTGCCCTCTCTGCCCAGCCAACCACTCGGACAAACAACGCATGCAGACCAGCCAGGGCGCAACCCAACAAAAAACGAAAAACAAACGCACTAAAGCTCCCGCCCGCCCGTCAGACGTTCAGGTCCGATTTCGATGTTCGATTTTCCCCGCCGCACGCGGGGTGCGGGTGCGGGGAAGCTCTCTTTGTGTGTGTCCTATCAGAGGCAGGGCGTAACGTCCGGCGTGGCGATCGAGGACGAATTGGATGGGTGGTGAGGACGAATTGGATGCGTCTTGGTGAGGACGAATTTGATAGGGTCACGCGCGCATTACGATCTGTACCGCACAGACCTCCTCCCTCCCGAGGTCGAGCAGCTCGCAGCTCGCGTGCATACTGTATCAGAGGAACCAGCGGGTGCTGTCGCCCATGCAGATGCGATGTCGTTAATTATGCGTGCCGTCTCCTCAATATTCCAAAATCTGATGTGTCCGCCATAAGGCTTGGCTGCAGAAGAAAGCGCGAGGAGTGCCCGCTTCTCACAAACAAGGCGAGAGAGGGCAGGGAGGGACGGGAAGGGGGCGAGTGCGGGGAAGACTGGGGGACGGACGGACGGACAAACAGGGGAGAATCCATTCGGCCGGATAGGAGAAACCCTCCCTTGCCTTCCATCTCTCCCCTTCCCTCTAAGCGCTTCCCCTTCTCTCTCTGTCACCCAGCGCTCCCGGGCAGGGTGGGAAGGAAAGGAGGGAAGAGGGCAGCGATGGGAGGACAGGCAGGGATGGGGGACAAGACAAGATGCGATCTGGAGATCGGGTGCGTGATGCGGTGTTTTGCCGGGGCCCGATTTCCGATCGTTGGACGCTTGCTTTTGCTGTGAATTCATTCTGGAACTCAATTGGGTGCGGCGAGTGAATGTGATGTGAAGAGGGAAGAGGGGAGAGAGGCAAAGGGGAGGGAGTATTTAAGCGGCTGGAGGAGGGAGAGGTGGTCGCTCAACTGCTCCCCGCTGCTCCTACCACACCAACAGCCTACTCCTACGCAGCTCAGCTAAACCCAAAGACAAAGCTAAAGCAGAAGCTCACGCTAAAGAATATCGCAGGATGTCGCACGCCGCCCTCGCCTCCTTCGACCCGCTCGCCATCCACCCCTTCACAAACACCTCCGGCCTCCTCCCAACCCCGACACCCCCCTCCCAATACCCACACCACCCAATGCCCTCCCCCGCATCCTTGTCCCCCTCCTCCTCCCTCTCCCCTTCCTCCCACTCCCACTCCCACCAACACTCTCATATACATGCGCCAACGCCGAAACGCAAAATGGCAGGAGGAGGAATGGGGGGAGGAGGGATGGGAGGAGGGATGCAGCCGGTGTTCGTGCCGTTCCGCCCGGATAGGTCGTCCCCTGACCTGGACGATATCTTGTTGAAGAAGAAGGTGCAGGATGCGATGGCGAATAAGCAGACGTGGTCTATTGACCTTGCTGTTCGGCGTTGATTTCCCTCTCCATCCTCTCCCTGCACTGTCCACTTTCCACCCACTACCCTCGCCCCCTTGCCCACCCATTCACCAACACAATAATCTCACACGCTCAAGCAAGCGAGTATCGTTGGGTGGAGGCGACAACGTCACAGTGGGGCGCACCCCAATCTCATTTTCTCTGGTTATCATTCATCTCATCTCGTATCGTGGATCCAATACCCTTTCTCTGGTCTGGTCTGTCTGGTCGAGTGAGTACCCCAACTCCACCCACTCCCCTCTTCCTCATCGTACTAACCACCCCTCGCTGTCTAGGCCCTAGGCTCTGTGTCTCATTCGGTTTCGGTTTCGGTCACTCGGTCATCATCTCATCGTGTCCGCATGGACTCTGCACTACATCCTCCATGCTCGCTGCTTTCGCTCATGTACCAAAAGTTATCTCATCCTCCCCCATTCCCATTCCACTCTCCCATTACTCGCACACGCTCGCTCATCGATCATCCCCTCATCCCATTCTATTGTCCCTCGCATGCCCTGCTCAGTAGCACGCACACCCCTAGCTACCGCGTCACGTTCGGTAGCACGCATACAGCCCCAGCTGTCCATAGCCGTAGGTAGCGCACTCTACAGCTCTTTGTTTGGGCAATCACAATACCCACACTCGCATACCCCTCACTGCATCCTATCGCGTGCTCGTCCGATCTCACACTCAGCTCATCGTACGTTCATATCCGCACATCCCACCTCTAATCCGCACATCTCGCAGAAGGTGAGTGTATCTCTATCTTTACGTCTAACAGTGCGCTGCGATGCGCTGCGCGCCAAGTTTCCTTTCGCAAGGCCATCTCCGCGCGCTGTGCTGGCTGGCTGATACGCGATATCTGGGTAACGTACTGTACAGAATAGATGCGACGATCCTTCAGACGCCAGCTGCTGACTGACGTCTGAAATAGTGCTGTGCTGTGCGCTGTGCGATCGTCGTTGCGCTTACTGGGACTGACGTCTCTCCGTTACCAGCACCAGCGCAGAGTCACAGGAGAATAGGCTAGCAGAAGACGAAGGGATCGTCGCTCTTATCACTCATCTCTTCCTGGTACTCTCTCAAGATACACTGACTACAGTACTGCAGAAGACGGATCGTCGTTCTTATCATTGCGCTCTACGCCGACATCCTCTCTCAAACTGGTACTCTACCTCAAACTGTTGTAACACCTTCAATCATCCCAAACTATCTTCTAACGCGCAAATGCATCCCCCACCACTCCCCAAAGCCCTCCCATACACCCCCTGCTTCTGCGAAGAGAACGTCTTCCTCCTCGCGCGCGCCCTCCTCTCAAACGCCCTCCTCTCAAACGCAAATGCACATGCAAACGCAAACGTAAATGCAAACGCTGCGGAGGAGGAGGAGGAGGAGGGGTGGTGGGGGTGGGACGCGTATGTGGTGGTTGTTTCTAATGGGGGACGGATGGTGCGTTCTTCGTCTCTCGATGGTGTTTGTATGGTGTGTTTTCGAGTTTGTGTGCGGGTGGACGCGCACGCGAGCGTCCATGTGTTTCTGCGCTTCCTTCTTCGAGGCTACGCCGCCTCGACGCTCGCGTTTCCTCGGCTCTGCTCTGGACTCGGGATCGGAGGACGCACATGCGTTTCGGTCTTCATTCGCTTCTTTGGTGCTACGCCGACTCATCTCTGCGTGCTTGTGCTCGCGTTTCCTCGCCTGTATGTTCTGGATTCGGGATCGGTGCGTCCTTCGGAGGACGCACATGTGTTTCGGTCTTCTTTGAGGCTACGCCTCGGAGCGTCGGACGCCGACCCTCTTCACTTCTTCCTTCACTTCTTCCATGCTCCGTCTGCGATGCTCCATCTTCGTATCTTCCGCGTATCTTTCACGTTCCGTATGCAGCCTGCCGTGTTCCTCCCGGTCCGGCAAAACATACGACCACATACCAATCGCGACGAGCCTCCTCCGGAAGCGCACTGGGAGCATATGTTACTTCCCTCGTTTCCTCGTGTTTTTCGAGAGATATGTTTTGCTCGCGTGTTTGTTTTTCGACGAGAGAGATATGTTCTCCCCTCCAATCATATGTTTTCCCCTCCAATCTCATGCTCCGGCACGTCCGTCCGCACCCGCATACATGCGCTTTTGCACCCGCCCTGCCACACACACTGATTGGTTCTTCGCTGACATTTTGCGTCCGGCATGTTGTTGCCTGCCCTGCCTGATTTCCGTTTTTTTTTTTTTTGATTTTGACGAACACCGATTTTGATGAATTTGATGGCGCGTTTCGCGAAACCGAGATCGGGCGTGACCTTCCAAGTTTTGCTTTACGGTGCCGCGTTCACCCGTCTTCCTCCTTTCTCGGTGCAGCCAATCGAACTCGAGCTTTGCTTTTCGGTTTTCGGTTTCGGATTTGACGAATCTGACGAGGGCCGATCTTGATTACCCTCCTCGAATTTGATGCATTTCACGAATCGGATACGTCCATCCTCCATTCCTCTCCTGCCCTGCCTGCCTCATTCCTATCCGCTAAACTAATGCGCTAACGCACGCCTCACGCAGGTCGCACTCTGGCACCAACTTGCCGCCCAACACGCCCTCGCACCCGTCATATGGGATTATCACGTCTTTCTCGTCCTCCTCCCCTCTCCCACTCCGTCTACCAACGGCGAGGAGGAGAGGGAGGCATGGGTGTATGATGTGGACAGCCGGGTGGGCGTGCCGTGCACTTTTGATCGTGCGTTCTCTATCTTTCTCCTCTTTCCTTGTTCCTATGTTTTTCCCTCTCTCTTTTTCCTCCTGTTTTCTCCCTGCCGCTTTCCGACTGTTTCTGTTCTTGCTCTTCGGTTCTCGCTTGACGCGTCGTTCGGCCGACGGCGGCACGCGAGTCCCTGTTCATGCCGACTCTCGATCGAAATGCCAGGCACTTCGCCGACGTGAATTTGACGGCCGCAATCGAAATCACCGGGAGCAACTCGAGGGAGGCAGGCGGATCATGCTGGAGTCGGTAGCGTAGCGTCGTTCTTCTTTCTTCTTCGAGTTCAATGTGCTGCTCGCGACTTGCGAGAACGAAATGAACCGACGCTGACGCGCCTCGATACAGAATACATACGCCTCACGTTCCCGGCGGGCATCCCTTCACGGTACACCAGGTACTTGTCTTCTCCTCCTCCTCCCCCATCCTCGCAGAGTGCGCTGACGCTGACGCTAACGCGCCCCGCAGCTCATTCAGAGTGATCCCAGCGTCCGTATACCTCGCGCACCTGGTGTCAGATCGGTCGCATATGGTTCGTCCCTTCCCTTCCTTCCCCCCTCCCCTCTCCTTGCTCTCTTTGTCTTCCCGCGAGTTCACGCTGACGTTCGCGTTCGCTCGCTACAGCTCGACGCAAACGGACGATACCTCTCCCAGCCCCCCTCCTACCCACCTCTTTCCCCGCCGGGGTCGGGGTCGAATTTGATGTCCGCGTTCGTTGATATGCGCTCTGCCTCCTCCTCCTTCTCCTCCTCCGAGGAACAGGGGCAGGAGGGGACAGAGGGGGAGGACGACGAGGGGAAAGAGGGGCAGGGGCAGGAGGGGCAGGAGGAGAGATATGGGGATGTGTTAGATTTTGAGGGGTTCGTACGGTGGGGAGCGCGTCGAGAATGAATGAGATGAATGGATGGTTGTCTGAGTTGCCTGTGAGAGTTTTGGTTTGGCGGTGATACCACCTTTTGACTGGTGTTGGTGTGGGGTCAAAGCAGCGTGGGCGGGTGGTGGAGTGCGAAGGTTCGACTTGCGCACCGTCGTGGTTGAGTTGTCTTGCGAGAAATGGAGGGTGCTTTGGCCTTGCGCTCTTGCTACACGCAGCAGTGCTGGAAGCGGAATCGTATACAAGGCTCAGATGGCTCGTCACCATCTCTCTCTCTCCCTTGCTCTCTTGCCAAGTTCCCGAGTTCACGTCACCGGAGACGTGAGGCTACGCAAGCTTGTTAGCAAAGTGATCAGGTACGCTCGCGGAGGCACCGATAGAGCTAGAGAAAAGGTATCTCTGTTGCTTTTGTTCAATCCTCATTTCGTCATCGCTCATTGTATTGAGTCATTACAGACTGCTATCATCGTGGTTGAGTTGTCTTGTGAACAGCGGAGGGTGCTTTGGCCTTGCGCTCTTGCCGCTCGAAAGTCCTGGCAAGCGAACCTTGGGCGCAAAGCTCAGACTTCATGCAAATATTGCTCTGGTTCACGTGGTCGCTGGGACTTGGAGCTAGCTAGCCAAGCTTGCCAGCAAGGTGATCAAGTACGCCAGGCGCACCCGTTCAACGAGAAATGGTATCTCTATTTCTTTTGTCCCGCCCGCATTCGTCATCGCTCATTGTGACTCAATTTCTACAGAATGCTATGGCCTGCTTGTTGTAGCGGCGCGCCTCCATGGCCGCCCCTGGAGCTATCGCTCCAAGCCAGCTATCTGGCTCATTGTCATCCACGCTGGTATGACTCGTGCAGACGAAGTGGCCATCGACATGTGGGAATTTCTCTCATCTATTCTTCTGCTCGGCCAAGCTCGAGGTATATAAACCCAGGATTCTGAACCTCAGACACCCACCACCTCCCCGCCTCACCGCGACATACAACTCCACCATGATCATCCACACCTCGCACCCCAAACTCATACCCACCACGGATCGCAGCCGTTCTCTCATCTCCTCCCAAGCGGGTAAGCACTCCACCTTCCCTCTCCCTCTCCTCCATTCCATCTCCCTCATACTAACCCACCCCCTCACAGTCTCATGACCGCCGGACACCGAATGCACGAGTGGGCGACTACTCAGGCCCCGAGACCTCCTACTCGTGCTCCCGCCCCCTCGAGCCGTATCAGACTCGTTGAAGAGACATCGAATCCCGATGATGACGCCGCAGCATCGCCTCGAGAAGACATCGAATCCCGACGATGACCGGCTCATCAAACGCCTTTGCCCGACGGGTGGTACACACACCGATCTGGTCCCAGGACTACCGACCGCTCTGCACACCGTACACCCCCATGTTCGGCGCGCGCACTCCTACCAGGTCATCTCCGCACCGCACCTATGTGGAGCGGGCGTGGATGCGGTGTCTGGTGCGGTGTGAAGATAATGGGGTTTGGCGGACACCGATGGGTTCCTCAACCCACCCATGATCCCCCAGGACCAACGCGGTCCTCCAAACCGACCCACTTTATCACGCTCCCAGAATTAGGGTCGGGAGTCCGTCGGTCGCCGCTCACTCATGCAACCTGCACCGCCACATACTCAGTCGACTACATGGATATGCAGGGTCATGGGCGCGGCTTCGACTTCGAGCTACTGTCTTGAGAGGACCTACCACCGTCGAGGTGATAGACCTCACCGCAACCGTTGACGAGGACCAAACACCAGAGGTCGGTCGTCCCTCGATACCGGTGGCCAACATCCGCGAAGTAATAGACCTCGCCGTAACATCCGACGAGGACCAGAGGTCGGTCGTCCCTCGGACCCGGTGGCCAACGTCCGCGCAGCGCCACCTGCTGCTCCCAAGCGGCACACCAAAGGGATGCTAACACACCCTCGTAAACTGTCGCGGAACGGCGCGCGACGCTGCGCTCGGCCACGCGGGCTAGAACACAGGGACTCAGTCGATAGTAAGCCCACGGGAAGACGATCCAGGCACTGATATTAAACACAACCCCGTCGAGAAATATAAATATATGTTTCTCGGCTGATGTCTTGTAGCACATGTTACGAGGCATTTATATACTGTACACCCGCTGTACGTAGTACCGACAATTTTGAAGTACTACACAATTACACTTGATTTTACTCTGTTTTATTGTGTGACAGCGTGAGGTGAATGTTATGTGGCGTGAGCGTGCTATGGCCCTCTGAACAGGTAAAGTGTCCGGTCAAAGCAGCCGTAGCGTGGTTTCTCGTTGAGAGGGGAACAATAGTATCAATGCGAGCGAAACATTTGGCGTCGTGATCGTTAGGTCAAAGCGCAACGAGCGTCCTCTTTTACACCCCGCCTCGCTCACCCCGCCCTCGACGCCAGAGAACCATTGGACAGATGTCACTCGGTTCATCGACCATCTCGAACGCACAGAAGGAAGAAAATCAGCGTAGTCCGTCGTTGTCATTCAGTGAAGCAGCCCACATGCTGCTGAAGTCGCGGTGCGCGAGTTCCTTCCGACAGCGATGAAGAACGCGACGAACCACCGCGGCGGGCAGCGGTGAACGCGAAGATGACGCGCGTCGAGGTACCCGAAGCGACTCAACCGTCATTGTTCACCGTCAGCCATGGCGTTCAGAGTGAAGGTGACACGCGAGTGGCACCTGCGCCGAATCTTGGGGACAACAAGAACCAATGAACGCTGCGTCACCCTCGAGCTAATTTTTGTTGGTGGCCGGTCGCGTGCTGGTAGTGCCTAGCCTCTGGTCTTGCCCAGCACAGCACAAAATCTGGCTCAGGATCTAGCCTCGATTAGATTGGTGTTCGGCCACGGTATGATGCGCGCAAGTGCTTTGCGAGTGGCTCGAGAACAATGAGAGATCGCTATGGCTAGTGCTGCATGACTCGCGCGACCAGCCGTGAGAAGACCTCGTTTTCGCTTGTTATCTCGAAGGCTAGAAGACGACGTATAAATAGTCAGCGTCGCTCGGCAGTGGAACACATCAACCCACACCCACTCACCTCATCCAGAGCTCACCTCAGCCTACTCTACACGCACACCATGCGACCACCCATCCTCCTCGACCACCACGGGCACATATCGCTCGCAGGATCGCAGCCGTTCTCTCAGCCCACCGTGGCACCCACTCGCTCCGCGCCAGGAGGTGCCTCCGGGGCGCACGACCGACGCGCAAGCGGCCGGTAAACCCCAGTTCTCGAGGAAGCCAGCGTGAGTTCTCCCCGTTTTCTCGTCGTCCCGAAGATCGTCACTGACCGCTCGTCTCTTCGTGCAGTTGGCATATAGGGATTCCGCGTCCGGGTACGGGACGTCATCTGCCGACGAAGCATTCAACCTAGGACCGGATTTCGTTGGTTTGAACCGATGGTAAGTCAGCCGTGCGATGTGTCTCACATCTCATTGTACTTATGCACGTTCGAAGATGCGTTCGCAGGCCTGCAGGAGTGGATCGGCGTGCACTCAGGACCTCGATTTCTGGATACACAGCAGGCAGCTCGTTCATCCCGTCATGAGCACGCTGTTGCCACCGCTGGACCACAGTATGGAGAGGGAACAAACGGTCCCGGTTCCATACCTGCCTTCCCCTCCTTCCCCCTCCCTTCCCCGCCCTTCAATCTGTTCTAAACGGGGAAGTTCGCCACGGAACAGGCGTCCAAGGACGCTGGTTCAGTTCTCGGGAAACCCATGCTTCCTTGTTACAGATACATGGAGGCCCGCTTCTCCGGGCACAGGAACAAGCAGAATGTGTGTTGAGGGGTACCTGCGGATTCTTGGTTCATGTTGGACCCTCATGGTCTCGAACATCCAGAGACCCCGGCCTCTCCGGGTGGGCCGGAGATTGTGGGCAACAATTTAGTAGGTCGGACGCACTGCGGAACCACTTGAGACTGTCTACCAAGAAGGAAGAGCTAGTTCTGCGCACAGTTGGTGAGCCAATTTCCTGCTCTAAACAAAGAGCCTCCTGACAAACCGTACGGCATCCAGATCTACCCGCCTTCTTTACTCGCTCTATTCCCAGCTCTCCATCGCAACATTGTTGTCCTTGATTATCATTGCATATGTATCCTGCTGTCTCGCAAGTGGCGGTGTATATGGGGAAGATGCGCCTGTTATTTCCGCCGAATTTTGTCTGTAACACCCTACAACTTACCGTGTAACCAGGGGCGCGAGAGTCCGTGTCCCCTGCAGCCTCTGCGTGTGCAGAGGACCCTGCTAGTCAGCCTGAGGGCTGGCGTTCTTGCGAGTGACAACTCGCAGGGAAGGATTTGTATAGCAGGGCGGCAGCACGCATGACGTGTGCTGTCAGTTGTTTATGGGGCGTATTCGCTAGAGTACGCCAGAGACGAAGAGTCTATTAGCTAGATAACAACGTTTCAAACGTTGTACTTACTTAGCGTTGTGGACAAAATAAATTACTGCTGCCAACTTCCTGTTAATTTTGGGGTGATCAATCTGAGTTGGTAACGAGGGCGATGAACACCGTGAGATGCTCAATGAGTGGTTGAGTGAGTACAATGGGCAAGGAGTACTGCATCAGGTCACTTCTTCATATAATACAGTTGTGTAGGTGAAGAGCCATTCACACCAACTGACGTGATGTGAAAACCGATCGCATGAAGGAGCACTGCCCGCATAGCAAGTCCTACATCGATGGTATGGCAGCGCTCTTAGAGCTCAATGAGCAAGCCCGCGGAACAGTACTAGATGAGGGAGATAAGATGATCATAGATGGGAAATGCGACCGTGGAATCAATTCGTGCGTGGGATTGACCAGCACATACATTTGCGACGCAGTGGACTGGTGTATGTTCAAAGAAAGCGAGCTCGGCGCTTTACGGACACTTAAACCACGCTCACATGACTTAGTCGCTGGATATGGAATTGTTGTCCTTGGTGGCGTTCCCAGTCTATGTTCCCTTCTACGCTCATCACGACAGTAACGGATTGTATTCAAAGCGAGAGAATCGCGCTGTAAACTAATGTAAATTGCGCCTCTGATCCAGCAAAACCAAACATCACATCTCTGAGAGCCCGTATCGCGCTCACAAAACCGAGTAATGTCCTTCAATAAGTTCATCCTCTACGAGAACAGACTGCGTTTCTACATCGTTGCCTCTAACACTAGTGATTCACGGCACAAGATTATCAAGATTGACAGAACCGCTTCAACTCCTCCTCCTGGTACGACATCTGCTACAACGAGCACCCAGAGCAGCCAAAGCCACCATGCACCGGGAAGTGGACAGCAGCGCTACGGCGGTGGACGAGACGAGAAGGAAAGAGACAAAGAAGGAGCTGTAATAGAAGATGAGGAGGATGACGGGTTTGACGTGGCAGTTGTGGAGGACGACGCGCTGTACAGTGGGAAACAGATGAGTGAGATGCTGAAGATGTTGGAGGACGGTAACAAGGGGAGCGGAGGGCTGGGGAAGGCACGGGTATTCTTTGGTGTCGCTGGTATGATATCTCTCTATGTGGCTGGCGCGATAGCTGAACTGGAGCGGTTGCGGCACAGGATTCGTCAGGTTCACGTCGAACTACTACATGGTGCTCATCACCAAACGTTCCGTGGTAGCTCTTCTTGGCGGTCACTACATTTACCACATTGAAGACATCGAAATCGTGCCCATCACCTTCAACCACAAGGTTGAGAAGCCCGCGGAGGAGCAGAGGCTGATGAATATCTGGAAGCAAGTGGAGATGGGAAAGAACTTTTACTTCAGGTATAGACCTGACTATAGATGCACACATCGTGAGCTGAACACGGAACGTATATTGTTGCAGCTATACGTATGACTTGACGTCGACGCTGCAGCACAACCTCACACGCCCGCATGCGTATCGCATGTTCAACGACCGATTCGCGTGGAATCATCATATGATGACCCAGCCGTTCCCTTCGCTATTCCGCGAACGGCCTCGGGGAAGCGAATCGACCAAGTTTCAATGGTTAGTGCCGTTGGTGCATGGACATGTAGATCAAGCAAGTACGTGGTCATTTCCCACTGGGGGAGACCCTTCTGACGTTCGCGCTTGTAGAGTTGACTGTACTTGGCCGCGTCGTGTTTGTCACTCTCATCGCGCGTCGATCACGGCATCACGCTGGCGCAAGATATCTGAAGCGGGGTATCAACGACGAGGTTTGCTCTGAGTCTCTGCTGGACGCTTGTCTATCAGACGTTGATCTCTGATTTTCTGCGTATAGGGAAATGTAGCAAACGAGGTTGAAACAGAGCAAATAGTCTCAGAGACGTTGACGACTGCATTTTACTTCCCGCCTTCCCGGGGTCAACTTGCTGATACTCAGTCCTCCAACACGAACGCAAATTCGACTAGCAGCTCTGTGCAGTCCCTTCTTGCAGCACGGTTGAGGAGGCCTAACCCGCACTACACCAGTTATGTCCAGGTATGACGCTCTCCTACATAAACCTCATATTCTCATATGTCAAGACTGCAGTACCGAGGCAGCATTCCGATATATTGGACGCAAGAGACGGCCAGCATGGTGCCGAAGCCTCCAATCGAAAGTGAGGATCTAATCACTCGCAATAGCACCCGAGAACTCACCCATCTCTATTCAGTTCCTGTCATGGACCCTTTCTATACAGCCGCTTCCAAGCATTTCGACGACCTGTTTGCCAGGTACGGCACCCCTATCACGATCCTTAACCTTATCAAGCGGCGAGAGCCACAGCCGCGCGAGAGTAAACTGTTGGAAGAGTACACGAATTGCGTGGAGTACCTAAACCAGTTCTTGCCGAAGGACAAGAAGATGATATATAGAGCTTGGGATATGAGTCGCGCGTACAAGGAGAAAACGCAGGACGTAATTGGTTATCTTGAGGTGTGTACACTCTTGCGGGTTATAGATGTCCCTTGGTTTCATTGATGACATCGCGATTTCCAGGATTTGGCTGAGGAGAGCATCATGTCGACTGGCTTCTTTCACTCTGGTGGAGAGCCGTACAGCCATTTCTTGCGCAGTGAAGCAGAATATGAGTATGTGCATACTCTCCTCTATCGTATTGCGTACACTAAACCCTCTGTAGAAGTACCGGACACGTGATTCCATGGCGAAGTACCATGTCGCTGCAGAACGGAATCTGTCGAACGAATTGCGTCGACTGTCTTGACCGGACAAATGCGGCACAGTTCGTTTTCGGCAAAAGAGCCTTAGGTCATCAGTTGTATGCGTTGGGCATAGTTGATAGCCCTAACCTGGCGTTTGACTCTGACGCTGTCAATATGCTCACTGAGATGTATCACGATCATGGAGATAGTGAGCGCAATCTACTCACCTATATCTCTAGGCACTGACAGATAACCTTAATAAGCTCTCGCTATGCAGTACACTGGTAGCGCTCTGGTCAATCGCGTGGAGACGTACCGCCGTATGCCGCATTGGAACAGTCACTCGCGAGATATCATTGAGAACTTCCGCCGGTTCTATGCAAACTCACTACTTGGTACGTATCCGGCTGCACCTATGCTATCCTTCCCGTTAGTATAACTCGCTTTTCAGATGCGGATAAACAGGCGGCCATCAATTTATTTCTCGGCATTCAGAACGATCGTACAATCACTCTTCCTCTCCAACGGGGCTCGTACCGTGACTGGTACAGGCCTGAACATCTCGAGGCTGCTTACGAACTAGAAGAATGCGAGCAAGGTATCAACGAGCTGGTCAAAGAACGAGGGGACTTCTGGATTGAATACTATCGGCCCCTCCTGTTCACGTCCCTGGCAAAGCACTTTGTATATTCTATGAATAGTACATTGAAGCTCCCAGGGTGAGTTTTCAATCTCGGGGTTAAGTGCCGCCCTGACCCCCGTGATAGAAAGACGGCAATGGACATGAACATCAGCCCCTTCATGCCGAGGCATCGAGGAGCTGCGCATCACCCCAAGTATGATTTAATTTTTCTTTCTCCACTGTTCTGTGCTTATGTGACGCGAACAGATTGATGGATGGGGTTCGACGCTGGATAACATCGGGATCACCGTCAAGGCGTAATAACACACATGTCGAGTCGCGCCACACACCTGCGTCGAAAACATCCAAGCTCGAGCACAGACCTGACAAGAATTCCACGGAATACATCGCCACGGCATTGCTCGATCCTGTTGTACCGCCGGAAGAAGAGCAAGAATACACAGACTACGTCGAGCACTGCCAGGAGATACTCATGGCCCTTCCAGATTACACGGAACGGAAGGACATGCATATATACGAGAACGCCGTGGCACTGGCAAGCTTTGGTGAAGAGGATGTGATCGTCACCCAAGAGCGAGATTTTGACATCTTCGACATGTACGCGGAGAGGGGCAGCCCGTCTGTAGCGGAAGCGATGGGCGAGAAAGAACTACTGCCAGTGTCGTTTCACTACGAGAAATGGCTCAACGGTGTTTCGTAGACTCTCATGTTGCCTTCATGTCCGGGATATGTTGTGTGATATATATGATTAGCTTTTAGATACCGACTTCCCTTGGATATGTCACAAATTGTCATGATAGGCGATAAAATAACATGCCAAAAACGGAATGCCACAATGCTGATGGGACCGTCACGAGCTTAGTATAATTTGACGCGCGTTAATTCTTTGAACGGCTTGGGACCGCGCCACCAAACAAGTCTCAATCTTGTCATTCTTACTCTCCTTTCTCCCAATCTTGCTACGCGATCTTTGCAGCAGCGTGCGCACGCTGCTCCCCCTCAAAAGAGCTAGCCTCCAGTTCTCCTTCGGGAGTTTTCTCTGCTTTCAGTGATGAACGGCCATGCAGACGTGGGATCCAGTAACGGCGCAGTGGGAGAGGAGGGTCGGAGGGTAGAGATATATGAAGGTCATGCTGGGTCATCCGGCGGTATGAACGGCTATACTCAGTAAGTAGGCAACCTGCTCTTTGCCTCGCTGCCCCTCGCTTCGGACCGTCGCTCGGCGACGAAAAGGACGTCCGAGACACATACCGTCACCAGCTGCGTGTTGCTTTCTACGCCGCGTCGGCAAGAACTGAGCACACTGGTCCGCGGACACGAGATTTAGGCGTATAGGCACGTCTTTGCGTGTGTGCCCTTCATCATGACGTTAGCTCGTCGATATATCGGCGCGAAAATGGTACTGCTGGGCTCGTGCTGACTTCGTGTTTATATAGGCAGTCGCCGTACCAGATGCATAATGAAGCGATCGTGCATCACCTTTTCCATGCTGGCTTCCAGACGGGTGTAAGTGGTACGTCAGGGCGTAGGAGTTGTCCTGCTGAACAGTCTTGCTTCTCTATAGAACTATGCAGATACCGTCTTGGTGCGTGAATGACTCTCTACACGTAACTCTCTCACTGAGATCCATATCGCTTTCATAGCATGTCCTACAAAACATGTATCGACTTCATGCTATTATTCTATCGCGCTCACCGTTCTTAGCGCACTTGATGTCAACGTCTCCACAAACCGGAGGTCAACGGACTATCTATGTGCATCTCGAACAAGAACCCGAGGTCACGCATGAAGTGAGTGCGGCAGTCTGATATCTGATCACTATCACACACACACGTTCCTAAATCCTTCTAGGGCTTTGCAGTTGGTGAGCTTCTCTAATTGGCGCTTTTCCGCGTTCCTCACAATGCTCATTCCTTTCCGTAGCTATGGGTTACTTGTACTCAGCTGAGTCATTGAACTCATTGCGCCCCGAAAATGCCAGAGCCGTTCTGGCCGCTGCCTGCCTCCTTGGTGGTATGGATGACCTCTGCGGGTATGCCTACGAGATGTGCAGGCAATCTATCACTATCGATAACATTGCCGAGTGGCTTGAGTTTGTTGAGGCCATACCAACACCTTCAGATGGAACAAGTACTCCTATTGAGCCGCATCAGATGCCGCCTTCCAACAGGACGGCGGTGTTTGGGGTGTACGCTCAAAGGCTCCGGGACGATGTTCTCCACTTCTTAGTGGTCAGATTACCCAGCATTTTGGGTCTGAATGGCCCTTCGACTCCAGTATCACAGCAAGCGGAAAGCGGACCTGGTGATACAGGGCGAGATACCCTTCTACAAATTTATGCTCGTGTGCCCTTCGAGCTGTTCAAGACCGCTGTTGAATCACCGACATTCCAAATTGGTTCGTCATTATGAGTGCCTCAATGCCAGATCGCAGTTACTCATTGCATCTTAGGTTCCGATCAAGCGCGATTCAAGTTCGCCAAAGACTGTATAGAGCTGAGGAAGAAGGGGACTGCACGGGGTCAAGGCGCTGAGGAGACGGTCGTGCTTGCGTTTGGCGGAGGCAATTTCGGTGGCAGTGCGGTTCACATAACAAGAAAATTGCGCAAGCGTCCGCTCTGGAAGGTTAACTCATGATGTTGCTCTATTCTACGGTACCGTACTCGCATTGTCTAGTCCATTCTAGTCCTTGTCACGCTGTGTTCTTACTATCGATGACCACCTAGTCACTCCCACGGGTCGTACGTTGTTGTATCTGATATATTCTCGCTTACCTCGTCATGAACCCCATCCGTAATGATCCTCTCTCGACACGAATGAAGCTCCATGCGCGGGCAGAGGTGCCGTCCATTCACGTGGGAATGGCATGCAACGAAGCGACGTACTTGAGGCACCACCGCGCAGAAGCCGTCAACACGCGTTGCAAGGTTTGAAGCATTGATAGGCCCCGGAAACGTCCACTTAAGCTTTTAGAGAGTGTTAGCTCCCTTAAACAGGCAGAAGGCCGGAGAGGGAAGACCAAGAGCAGGAGAATGGACATTTGAGTGGTATGTGAAGGAATCTTGTAGTCTTTATGGTGCTCCAGCTATATACGTTGCTGATATACATTTTGCTTTGCAAAGCGCCGAATCCGAGCATGCCGGGCAAGCTACGGAGGTGAGACGAGAAGCGTCGAGGAGCAGTTGTTCGTGCCGGTGAATTAATCCTACGGAGGAATACACATTTCTCTTTATTTCGAAAGGTATATAAACTCACTGAGGATGTGCTGAACATCTGCACCAGGTGTACAATTCTCACTATGCCTCCTCAACCTTCCTACGACATTTTCTTCACTGGCCCAGACGACGACCCCCGCCATAACTGCGTTATGATCGGGTTTCTCGACGATACCCTCCGACGCCCATTCTACCTGTCATTCGAAACGCCAGACATAGTCACGTCAGAGACAGTCACCACCGTATGTGCCCCCCTTCATACCCTTCATGTCTGCGTATTGACCCTTCATCTCTTGTAGGTCTATCGTGACAACAGGATTCAGGTCGCCTCTTTTGAATGGACCGCAAAGAACTACATGGGCCTAGCCACCATCGCCGGGAAGAAGACGCCAATGGTCAACCTCGTCCAACCTGGTACCAGTCCCAAGTAAGAAAATACCCATGATCCCGCTATACCGCACAAATTGATCGCGATTATTTGTAGCGCACGCAAGTTTGTAACCACTGACGGGAGAACCTTTGAGTGGCGGAAGGCAGCGTCTGTTCCTCTAGGTTTCCGTTACGATGTGAGTCGTGCTCACCCTTTCCTTCGTGTCTGCGTGGATGCTTACTGGTCTACTCGCAGCTGCACTCCGGACCGAACATACCCTCCATTGCTACATTTTCTCGGTTTGACCGTCCTCAGCACACAGACATTGGGCCGTCGTACGCGTATCTGAATTGCAGATTTGATGATGAGCTGCTTCTAGTGGAGGCTTGCCTTGCTCTGTGTCTCAACCGATGGATCGACCGCCTGCACATGTAGATATGACCTCCACGGGTTGGTACTTCTAGCCGATCCTGTCATTCACTCTTTCCGCAAATTCCGCGTTCATTTCCCATCGAGATTCATCCGTTAAATTCGAGATACAGCCCTTTATAACAGTTGCGACAGACAAGTGGTATCACAAAGACTCGGAGAGGTTATAACATAAGAAGTCCGGTGTCCGAGGCCGAAAGGTATCACGAAGTATTAGACATTGACCCCAGCATACGTTCCAACATGTCAGTCGTCGACCCCAAAGATGATGAAGCAGAGTGCCCCGGATGCTCGTAGTGACGTTCCGGCGCTATATTAAAAGAGCCCGCCTCCTTGTCGCGAGTTAGGGTCTCTATCAGACGATCTATCTGGGCGGATGAACTAAAGAACACCTGTATGGCATAAGCTGCCTGAGGGGGGTGCAAAAGAATAGGTGGATACACGCATACCTTGGTCTCAGGGCGCTGCGAAGACGGATTCTGAGGCTTCTTCCGCGAAAGTAATGATGTGTTGGAGCTCTTGGAGTTCTTTCGGCCGTGCTCTTTGAAGAAGACCCTGACCCCCTCAGCTGAGTACTCGGAGGTGAAACTGGCACGATTATCGTAAAAAGACTCCGTGTCATCGTCTCGTAATCCGTTCACAATCGACCTTCTCGCCACGGCGTCAGAAATCTCCCACACGGTAAAAACCACTATACTGACCATATGGTTTCGCCACTAGCGAGTTCAATGACCTCTACCGCCGGGCCCGTTTCACCATTAGTATCACCTTGGCCGGCAGGACCACCGCCGATACCATGGCCGTCCGCGAATGCCGCGCTCGGAGTTCGGCTATCACCAGCGTACATCTCATACCTAGCATGATGACATTGTTAGTACAGTGGCCGATGGATAAATGGGACAAACTGACAAAGAGTCATATGTTGAATTCGACTTCTCCATTTGGGTAGGCGCAGTTACACCCTCAGCAAGTGCGGAAAACGAAGGTGGCAGGTTTGGCACGGGAGGGGATCTGCCGCCTGAGAAGCGTTTGGCAGCGTTCGAGCGGTGAGGCGGAGGGGTAGGCACTCGGTCTTGAACTGATTTGACGGAATTGAGAGAGGCCGCGCCGACTGATTGACGACGCCGTGACGACTGCTTGCGCATGAGAGCACTCAACTCCATAGTCGCCTTTGCATCCGACGGAATGATGATAGTTCGTCGGACAATGGCCCTAGGATCGCTGCCACCGGGTGTTGAGCGGGCCGCCTGAGAAGCATCACCATTTTTACGAATCGTCAGCTGTCTAATCTCCGCTGATGGTCTAGAAGATATTGCCTCTGCGCTGGGCCGACCATCAGAGGGTAGGGGGGAGGGTATGCTATCACGTAACTCAGCAGGCTGTGACTGCCGACTCCCAGAGACAGAATCACTTCTGGTGACCTTGGTCCAAGCGGTCGACTTCGAAGCCGCTGACGGAGACCTCGCAAGAAGCTCATTGAGTGCAGCCTGGTCTAGCCCTAGGTCATGTGCGGCATCAAAGAGCTGCTTCAGAGCAGCCTCGCCTGGTTGCACCGCCGTTGCCGGAGCACTAGCGGGCACGGGCGTATCATCCTGAACGGACGGTGACGAGGAGAATGAGGGTGACAGCGTATGCGCAGGTGATTGTGGTCGGGTGCCGGAAAAGAGTGTGCGAGAAGCTGGAGCGGAATGTGCTTCGAAGGAAGTGGAGTCATACATGTTCTCCTGCTGCGTTGAGGTCAATGCTGACGATATGGTCGTGGAGGGTGATAATGTCGGCTCTCGACGGTGTGGTGACATTTCGGCAGGCCTTTGTTTTCGGAACCGCGACATAAAACCTTTAAGGCCAGGTCCTGCCGAAGCAGGGGGACTAGACACGAGCGGAGGAGATACCTTGAACTGGGAGAATTCGTTCGCACTGCCGGGTATAGATTGGTCCTTTCCGACAATTTCGGGTGATAATGGATTGAACGTTATAGTTTGAGCGGAGGGAGGCGTCTTCATTCCAGACGGGTGATTTGCTTCCGTGTCCGGACCACCCTGAGGTCTTGCTCGCAGAGTACCCCGTAGTCGTTTGATACGCGCTCCGAGCGTCGATGTTGGGGGTTGTGGAGTGCGGGATTGTGTGGCGGTTATTGAATGCAAGGGAATGGTGTCCACACTTGTCGAGGCCGACATGAGTGTTGGAGAGGATATCTGACTGCGGGCAATGCGTTTCCGGGTCGATCCAGACGAGTCAGGCAGCTTCGGTATCGAGGGTGACTTTCGCAATGCAGCGGTCGCCGCTTCCGCCCTCCGTTGGACGTCCAATGCCAGCAACGTGGGGTCCACATGCCGAGAAGATTCGGAATGTAAAGACGAGCCAGTGCGCGGTGAGCTAACACCGCCATTTGGGGTAAGCAGAACCTGCTGGTCAACAACAACATGGTCAGAGGGCATATCTTGGGGTCGCGTATCTTCGTGGTCTTCCATAGGTGAGACGGGGACAGCCGTCGATACCGTGCCTGCAGATTGTGATACAGGCTCCGAGTCGTTTCGACCTTCCGTCCCAAACAGAGCATCGGCGAGAGCCCGATGTTTCTGTGACGGAGAAGGGTTGGTTATGACGACTTCAGCACCGTGCGCGGGAACAGCCAATGATTCGTCCTCATTTGCGAGGTTCACTGTTTTAGAGCGTGGGGACTGGATACTATCGACAACAGAGTCGAGCAGCGCATTGGCCTTCGCCAGCTGTTCACTGTTAACCTGCCGGTTGGGGTATGTCAGCGTGGATGCCAGAGCCGGAGCTGAAGCTTGGACCGTTTGCGAAGACCCCGATGCCTGATGAATTAAAAAGTATAAGAGATTGGCACACTTTCCGGATATAATATTACCTTCTCTCCTGTGAAGGAATAGTTGGACTGGGATGTTGACGGCCTTCTGCGTCGAACGGAGTTGGCGCGATGGCGTCCCTCGGGTGTCGCCGCCTTCGTCAGAGCCACTGATACCAGCTTATCCTGAATAGCCGCGAGATCCGTCTTATCCAACCCTAACTGTAGGCGCACAACTTCTGCAGGATCTTGTTTACCGTACGGCGTGGTTCTCGAGGACGAAGATTGCGTGCTGATATCATGCCACTCAGGCTGAGGATCAAGGCTTGAGAACAAGTCGAACACGCGGTCCTTCCGGTGGTCCTCATCCCAAGAATGATAACTCGAGCCAGCTGACTCTAGTGAAGAACGAGAGGAATTACCGACAGGTGAAAACAATAATGCTTGGCTCGCCGTGAACGAGAAGGACGAATGTCCGTTCTGCTTAGACGTGTGTCGACTAACACTCGACCCATTGCCATTGACGTGAACGCCCTGGTCCGCGAAAGTTGCCGAAACAGGAGAGTATGTGGCGTTGTGTGTCGGTGTTGGTGAACGGAACGGCCTGTTCGGCGCTTGAGCGGGAGAAGCCGCGACCTCGGTGCCTGACATAGCGGATGACGGACGGTAATCAACATTATACATTGTCAGTGACGTGGAACTGGCATGTCTGCTGTCCGGCCACGAGGGATCTGGAGTGCCAGGTGAACGCAAAGACCTCGTGGTCAACCTTGACTCGCCATTGCCCTCGGTGGTGCTGGCATTACTCCCACTCCTACTATGCCCCGACGTGCCACTACCGTTCCTTCCATGGCCCCTGCTGGTACCATTAGAAGTGGAGGAGGTATTCCAAATAATGTTCGACGGCGTAGTGGGCCGCGAGCCTGACACGGGAGTCATGGACTGGAAGGCTGAACCAGACAGAGGCGAGATAGGTCGACGGCGGCCGATGGTGGGAGAATCGGGCAAATCGAAGGAGGAGAACGGGGAATCCGACTCACTTCCATTACGCAAACGATCCTCAGGAGTGAAACGACCGTTCGTACTCCTGTGAAAGAACAGTGGAGATGTCGACACAGGTGTTGCGGCAGCTGGGGAAGCCGGCTTCGTCGTTCGGGTAGTAGACGAATTGGAGTTCGAACTGTAGACGCCAGAAGTCACGCTCTGCGAAAGCTGTAGGGGCTGATGATTCACTGCAGGCAGGCGTGGCGAGGTTGCGCGCGGGGTGGCGGACGGTGTCTGGTCATCCACATCAAAGCCGAAGTCGCGCGGTGTCATGGGTCGCGGCATACCAGGGATGTAACCAGGCAGGCGTGGTGTGGGAGAAGTCGTTGAACCACGGGGGAAAGGGGACGCTCTCTGTTCGTCCGACGCCACGCGTTCATCAGAGGAGACGGCCATTCCAGCTTCTGAGTCGGCCGGAGATGTTGGCAGCGAGCTGGCTAAGGGTGACGGGTCATGCTGCGAAGCAGTCAATGGCTCAGCCCGTGAGAAAGAGTGCACAGCGGTCTCATAAACGTACCATTGCTTGTGATAGGGTACCAGGTCTTGTAAGAGGGGACGTATGTACAGGCGACCTTTCCATAAGGATTTCATCATCCCCTTCCTCTTCCAGTTCCTTGATGGCTTCATCTAAGGCTGACGACGCGCGACCGAGGACCTCCGGAGACAATGCTCGTGAGAGGTCGGGATTGACATCGCCGTCAAACTCCCCTAAATAAGCTGCACGATTGGGACTAGAAGGTGCTGAGCTTCCATATTGGCTGCTGCCGTCCGGTGTCGTTGGCCTAAGACTCTGGGTGTCGGAGTACATGGAGTTGTGAGGCCCTATGCGACTGCTCGTGATAGTGCTCATGCTAGTATTTGACTCAGAGTGTTTGACTGAAGACGAACGTGTCGTAGTTGAGATAGCAGCTCGCCGATGATAGGCAGTTCGTATATAGGTATGGTCTTGGAACTTGCCTGAGCCAAACAGATTATTGCTCATGCGTCGACTGACCTGCGAACCTTTACCCGACGAGACAGAAGTGATAGACGGTGAACCGTGGAGAGCTGAGTTTGTACTTGTCGCAGATCGTACTGACTGACCCCCAGCAAACGATGGAGCTGCTGATATCCTGGATTGTCCGTCTAGGCTGTCCGTGTAGCCGCTCAAGACCCGTTCGCCCTCGGCATCGCCATTGTGATGCCGCGAAGCCGCCGTCGCGTCGGCTCTGCTTGTAGAGCCCTTCGTGCGCAGCCTTGACAATGCCTCCAGAATCATATCTTCCTCTTCCTCAGATACGCGGTTTTCAGACCCTCGAGCTCTCTGCTCCGCGAGCTTAGACTTTATTTCGTCTAATCCAATGGGTTCTCCTGACGAGTTGCGGAGAACGCTGAACCGTCGAGTAAGACTGTACCATTGCAGCATAAATCCGAAGAGGGGGGAGAAATCAAGGGTTAACGTGTGGTCTTGCAGCAAGGGACAAGAAGTGTTACACACCCAGGTAGAATCAATGATGTACGGAAGTCGCTAGCCGGGAGGAGGGGCAAGGAATCCTGCTGTTGCTGCGTCCCACGTGAGGCGTGTGGCTCATAAAACGGATCGACCGTTCCCCCTCTCCTTGTCTCGGACTTCTTACTGATGGTCGCAAAGGTAGTGTAATGCACGAACGTTACCGAGAGGGCTGAGCTGTGAGTTCTCACTTGACGCAGCAGTATTGAAGGCTTACCGAAAGCGATGCATTGGGTGCGGTATATCTCCTTAAAACCGTATACAATAACCTCGTGTTTCCCACGTTTCGCCCAGGGAGTCCTTACGGCAAGCGGTGGAAGGCCGGATAAAGCTACACGCTGTTGCGGGCAGTGATGATGAGGCGTAGGTGTGTTAGTCGTCTACAGTATGCGGGACCCTTCCGAGATCGCGTTGAGGACGCCTTGAGCACGATAAAGATGGAAACAGTCGATGAAAAGTGTGAGAGAATGAGCGGGGAACGTGTTGAACACGAGTTTGAGAGTAAGAGATCGGACGCAGGGAGGGAATCAAGAAAGCAAGCAGGATCTGTCCAGGCCTAAGAGTGCTGAGCCAGAGTAGTCTTGAGGTATTAAGTTGCTGAAGAGGACTATGTCGCCGACGCGCAAAGTGGCGAGGAGAGTAGCGTAGAGAGTGAGCGCCTGTTGCCTGCCCGTACGGCTTGCCGCTGTCAATAAGGCCTGCCACTTTCAGTGTCCGTCAAATTTGCGCCATCTGACGCGCTTGATGCGCCCTGCTGCCCGGCGCTCTGGACCGGCTCTAGCCGCTCCCACATCCTTTGCCACCGACCTAGCACACTGTCATGCAGTCCTTTGCTTTGCGACGGGTTCTGTTCGCGACAAGGCCCATCGCCCTCAGATGCGCCAGACAATTACCACCCATCCGGCAATGGGCTCGTACGCAAGCGTCAGTCGCCACCTCTGGGCCTGCCGTGACTGCCACAAACCGTAAGCTTACTTCTTGACCTGGTATGCCAGTCTAAAACGTGCCGGTCATAGGTGCTGAAGTCACGCTGAAGAGGTTCTGGAAGCATGTCGGTATTGAAAGAAAAGAAGACGGGCTTGTCATTACTCTTGACAAGAGGTCGCTGAAGACACCGTCCGGGAACTTGCTGTTAATCCCAGATACGAAGCCTCTGGCAGCTACTCTTATTGCAGCAGAATGGGAGAACCAAGATACAATATTGAAACATCATTCATTGCCTATGGTAAGTCTCCGTATCCTTGGGAAGTACGTTAATATGCTGACGGTCTATTTACCAGACTTCGCTAGCGTCCAGAGCAATTGACGCTTTTGAAGACCAGGCACTTCGGACAGAAGTTCGGGCGCAGTTGATCAAGTACCTAGAGACCGACACTATATGGTACGTCGACGCTACACGTATGTGATTCAAGCAATGACGATGGGTCACTTTTCAGCTTCCTTGCTTCCTCGCCGGACGTGCTGGTCAGCTTGCAGCAGACACACTGGATTCCACTGCTAGAGTGGGCTCGTAAAACTTTCGAGGTAGAAATCAATGCAGCCACAGATTCGTTTGTTCCGTCTCGCCAACCGAAAGCCACAATAGAGAAGTTCGACGCACTCTTGTCGAGCTTGGACGGATGGCAGATGGCTGGTACGTTGTCCATTATTCCTCGCTTGCGACCCGTAGTAACAAAAATATTTGCATAGCATTGGAACGAGCGACATACAGCTCGAAATCATTCCTGATTGGGTTGGCGTTGACATTACGCCACATTACCGCAGAACAAGCTGCTCAAGCCTCCCATGTGGAAGTGAACAGCCAGATCGAAAAATGGGGCGAAGTTGAGGATTGTGCGTATATATACATTCTTCTCCGACGTGACGACCTCGCGACCTAACAACGTTTGTTTTTAATAGCACATGATGTCGACTATCATGACATCCGGCGACAACTTGCTAGCGCTGCTTGTCTTCTATCGACATTGTGATCTAGCCACTCCACGACAAGATTAGATTGACAAGTTGTCACGGGTCGGAAGGAGAAGGTAGCCGTGGGTCGAACCCCTTTGGGAACACCTGTCGCACGTTGATGTTTATTCTTGTGTTCTTCAGGTACCTTTCATATACGGGCCAATGCAAGGCATCGTCTATCTCCGCATCATTAGCAAACGTATGTAGTGGCAAGGTATTCTCCAGTATACGGGGGACGCCTAAAATTTAATGTACGGAGTATTAATAAACCTAGACTTCCTGGCATATCACAACATACCATGGTACGCCCGCCTGCATCCTGGACCAGACATGATCGCTATGTCGCCTGAGCGCAGAAGGATGGGCACCGGTGCAACGTCCCGTGTGGCACCACCGATAAGAAAAACCGCCGCACACCCAAGCCTGCGTGTAGAATGTAAGATCGGGGACATTGCTCAAATAGGATGGGATATGACGCTCACGATATCGATACCAGAGGAGATGTCGCACATATTTCCGAGCGGTCAACGTGTGCCATAAGCGTGTCCTGATAGACATCGTTGGGTGGATATTACTTTGACATCCGGACATGAGGCACTCACTTTTGTCTGGTAGAAATTGACAATGCCAGCATCGGGTTCTTGAGAGTGTTCAGCACGCTTGACTAAATATATCCATTGAGCCAAGATCAACTCACCGTATGATTCAGCCCAAGTATCCCACCGTGGCTCGTCTTTCCAGTCCCCAATATCCCCGTCATGTGCGTTGAACACTTGGTCCCATGGGACGGCTTTCACGGCTCTCTTACATATGTCCGCATATTTCTCACTCACCGGAATCTTACCCCTCGTAAAGTCATACTGCTTGTTTCCCCAGTGATAATACCACCCAATATTTGCCCATCGCAGCTTTGGTATAAGGAATTCTGGGGGGCAGGGACGCAAGTTTGGCGACGGCGGAGCGGGTGCTGCAGGTGTAGACACTAGTTTGTGGAAGTTCTCCTTACTGGCAGGTTCGTTGGAGATCAGTTGCCGGGGACCTGAGAGTAGCGGTGGCACAATGGAGGAAGTGGAAGCTCGAGGCTGAATGTCTTGCACATCCTCTTGGTCGTCTTGAGCACGCAAATAGGTATTCCAGAGTCCTTCCTCAGGGAGAATATAGTGTGTATCTAGATTAGTCTCGTTTGGATTCCGAGCATGATCCTTGAGGGACCATCGTACGAGATCTCTCTGCTGCTCGGGGAGGATGAACGACGGAAGTATGACAAGGCCTAATATATTGAATGCAATATATAAATACGTACATTGCACTCAGAGATAGGTCCAACTCGCACCAGGTACTTGCGGGAAGACATATGCTCTCCCTTTACCCTTCTTATCGTCAGATAATAGCTCGACCTCTCGGTACTCAACCGCATCGAGTGACCCTTTCCAGCCTCCCAGAGTAACTTCATCCGCTCGTGATGAGTCGAGAAGCGCAAGGTCTAGCACCCCCGACAAGTCAGGGGGCGGAAACTTCGCCTTGAACTTCTTCTCTGCTGCCCGGAATGGTGTCCAGTCTGATTCGACCTGGTCTCCCCTGCCACGGGTACTCTTGAGATGTTTACGCTTCGCCTTCTTGTATTCTTTGCTGTCAGTGTCATAGACATTTATGACTGTGGTCGGCATCGTGGAATGGGCAGATCTGTGAAGGTGACAGAGGTAACTGGAGGTGTGATCAAATTGTACGTCGATAAACGTAGGAATGTCAAAATCGACTGATAAGACTTTGACTGAAGTGTAAATAAGCAAAGGCAAGAAACTCAATACAGTCTGCCTGACAGTAGTCATCGCGCGCCAAAAAGTCCTAAGTACACCGTGACGCCGCCGGCCGAAGCCAGTTCGTCACCACCCCCTCATTTCATGCCCACCCCGTAGACATATCAGACTCTCCTCACAAACCCTTCTTAATACTTTCATTCCGCTGGAATGTCCGTATGGTTGCCTCGCCAGTCGCTGCCCTCGTCGCTCGTTTCTCGTCGCGTGCTCGCCCGACATGTCCACCCTAGACTCATCACGGTATACCACCTCCAACCAAGCTCAAGAAATGGTGCCCAATATCCGGTAGCGCAGCGGTTCTTCAGCAACAGCCAGCCATATCAGAACCAAGAGAACCCACGGAACGCGTCCTCCTCCTCCTCTTCGAACCCCATACACTCGCAGCCTCATGATGGACCAACGGCTGAGCCGAAAAACCCCATTCCTGCTTCCCCCCCTCCGCACAAGGAGGTTTCGACTGTGCAAGCACCACTCGCAACGCGTGTTTGGAAGAAAGTGAAGCATGAGGTGCAGCACTACTGGCACGGATCGAAGCTGCTCGTTTCAGAGGTCCGAATCTCGGCAAGGCTGCAGTGGAAGCTCTTGCATGGCGAGAGTTTGACGAGGAGAGAGCGCAGGCAGGTGTGTCAATTGCTGCTCCATTTCATACGAAACGATATGCTAAATTCTCTTGACACCTCAATAGCTGAGACGTACAACACAAGACTTGCTACGACTCATACCTTTCGCTGTCTTTGTCATTGTGCCGTTCATGGAACTATTGCTTCCCGTCGCTCTCAAATTATTCCCGAATATGCTTCCTTCAACCTTCGAGGACAAATTTGCCGCTGTAAGCGAATATTGTCTGTCTCACATGACCAGTGAGCTTAACGATGGATATAGGAAGAGAAGCAGCGCAAACTCCTTCGAGTCAGGCTAGAGATGGCCAAGTTCTTGCAGGAGACTATGCGGGAATCTGGCTTGCAAGCGAATGCGCACATCGTTGGTAGCGACGCGTTCAAGGAGTTCTTCCGGAAGGTACGTCCTCTCGAATTCTCAGTGTCTCAGGCATTCATTCTCCAATGTCCAGGTCCGTATAACCGGAGAGTCCCCTACCTCACAGGATATCGTCAACGTTGCCCGCCTCTTTGACGATGACCTTACCCTGGACAACCTTTCCCGTCCCCAGCTAGTGTCAATGTGTCGCTACATGGGTATCAACGCGTTCGGCACAGATAACTTCCTCCGCTCCACTATTCGTTCCCGTTTGACCACCATCCGCCGTGACGACCAGCTTATTGACAGAGAAGGCATCGACGAACTCAGTACGTCGGAACTGCAAGCTGCCTGCCAGAGTCGTGGCATTCGTACGTCTGGAGTCAGCCCCGCGAGACTCAGGGAGGAGCTGGCGACGTGGATTCGGCTGCATTTGCACAACCGGGTCAGCGGCGTATTGCTCGTGTTGGGAAGGGCGTTCCAGTTCGATACGGTTGTTGGAAAGGACGAGGACGGAAAGACCGCCATCATCAGAAGCCTGGAGAACGTGTTGAGCAGTCTTCCAGACAATTTGGTGAGTAGTAAGATGATTCCACCCGAAGAATGGCAGTTAATCGGGTTCCCCCTTTAGCTCAATGAAGCTGAGTTGGAGGTTGACTCTGACCAAGCTACGTACAAGAAGAAGCTGGAGGTCTTGCAACAGCAGGAGGAACTCATTGAGGATGAAAAGGAACAAGAGATGAAGGAGGAGGAAGCCAGGAGAGCTCTTAAGGAGGAAGAGGAAGCCCGGTTAGCAGAGAGGCTTTTGCCTGAGTCTGAGGTACAAGAGTTCACTTCATCTAGACCTAATTATTGACTGAATATTCCTGTGTAGTTCCAGCCCGACAAAGTGGAAGAGCCTGAGAAGGATGCTCGCATGACTACAGAACAGGTTAAGGAGCTTGGCGAAGCTTTGTCAATCCTGTCCGCCAAGTCCAGCGTTCTGAAGGAGCGCCAAGAGCTGCGAGGTTTGATGGATGAGAACTTGCAAGCCGATGAGGTAGACCTCCTTAAAGTTATCAGATTTCCCTCTTCGTGCTGACCCACTCTTTCTAGGATCCACAGTCACCATCTGGTGCACTCACGAAACGCATCCGATCAATGTTGACCAAGATCGACACCCAACTAGAGGCATACGATGCCCGAGTGGGCTCTTCGCTTCAAATGATTTCCTGCGACCCGCAAGGCCGTATTCCCATCGCTGATCTGCAAAAAGCTCTAACAATGATCAAGCATCAGCCTGATGAGGAGATCGTCCCGAAGATCACCGAGAAGCTCGACGCAGACAAAGACGGTTTCGTAGAACTGGAACACGTCCTTGGGCTGGTAAGAGAGGAGGGTTTAGGTACGTCGAGATACCAGTGTTCTTTGACTCAACCGCTAATAGGATGACAGGTACCATTCTCGATGATGAGGCACAGTCTATCCTTGGACAAGGAAAGGAGATCAAAGCTAGCAAACCTAGAAAGGAGGACATTGTCTCCGAATAGATATTACACACCTTCACGTAACTTACATCCCTACTAGTTGCGCTTATATTCACCTCCCTCGCAAAAGTCTTGACGCCACAAAGGGCCAAATGATGTCGGTTCCGCATATGGCAGGTGAGCACGTTGGTGGTGTATATAACACCACCTACGTCACGAGCGCCGTATGGATTGCTTGGGGCTCGGTTGGAATAAACAAGTGGCCCCTAGCACTAAAACTCCACATTGGGTACCCACCAAGTGGCTCCTGTTTCATCACTGGTTCCCACAACGAAATAAGTTATATATCCGTGGTCCAGCTCTCGAGCGATCCCAGAATTCCACCTCTACTCAACCTTTTACCTTACGAATACTACTCACACGACCATGAACGACAAGGACAGTACTCTCATTGGTGCCCGCGGTGTCGACGCGTACCCAGGCGTCGCCAACCCAACTTCAGCCTCTATAAACAGTGATCCCTTGGCGGCGAACTTTGTGAGTACACATCACTTAGATACTGAGACCGCGACTCACCGATTATTCGCATCGCAGGTCACAGACCCCACCTCAGAAGACACTGGTGCTGGTGCCGGACCTAACTTTGACGGCGCGCGCCAAGCACAGCGCAATTTCAGCAAAACTGCTGGGGTCGTCGAGGGTCGGCCGGGGATCATCGAGTCTACAAATATCGACCCTCTGAACGAGAACTCAAATAAGGGTACGTAGCTCCCGGCAATTGAAGATTTGAGGACATAATATACTCATTCGGCATCGCACACTCAGATGACGGCTGGGCAAATGTTCGATCCACAAGTGTCAGTGGTGTCACCTCCACCACCCAGCGCGCCACAGGCGCGGTTGGCTCAGCTGCATCGGCCGCTGCGAATTTCGCCACCGGTGCTGCCAAGTTTGCGTATGGCCATGCCATGGGCGACGAGACTACCAAACAGGCTGGCGCCGAGGCGGTCTGGGGGAAGGAGAAACAATAAATCATTAGAAGAGGATGCTTGTATAACAGTGTATATTGTATAATACATCGGTTCATCGGGACGTGCCTTGTCTAAACAAATATTGTAAGCTGCACGCACGAGTGTAAAGAAAGTTGCAACAAGATGATAAAGACACAGCTCGACGGTTCCTGCACTTATGGTAACTACTTCGTTTCTTGTTCGTTCATGTACGTCCGAAGTGTGGACGCTATGATTGTCGAGTGTGATGTTTGTTCAAGCAAGTATTTCTGTCTGTCTCACCGCGAGACAGTTTACGAGGCTAGCTTACGAGCCAGCTTACGCTAAATTTGAGCCTCCCTATTCTGGCGGCATGATAGCAGCGTCATAAGCATGCGATGAGGGGTGACCACCTTCCTATTAATGCATTGATATCTACATAAGAGTAGTCTGTAAAATACCTTCCAGCTTCCAGCAGCGCATATGAGCATAGGGCTAATACGAGAGAGACCATGTTCTCCTCTCAGGCGGGAAGAACCGCTCGCGGGCAGTCTTGCTCACGATGTGCACAGCGAAGTCTCCTGCGTCGATCATGGCCCACCCATCCTTGATTTCACGTCGCCTAGGCGGGAGCAGGACCGGTGGCGTTTCTTTCAGTAGCTGGAACGATAAATCACGACGTACAGTCAACGATGCAGAGATATAACACCGACAGAATGAGCACACACCGACTGCCGTACCTGCCGCACGACCGACTCAATAGCACCTCTCTTCTCCGTTCCCTCTTTCACCTATATTACCAAACAAGGGCATCAACACGCTATATTTTAACTGAGCACAAAGAAAAAAGCGTGCCTGCGCGAGCACCATCCACTGCCACAGCCCCATGCCCTCCTCCTCCATTCCCTCGCCGACATACGTCCTTCCCCGTTTCCGTCGTCCTCTAGGGCCCGACGCAGGTAACGGCGGGCCAGGGTCAGTCGGCACAGGGCGCGTCACGAGCAGGGTCCCGGGCTCGAGGAAGGGAGAGGCGGAGAGGTTAGCATGCAGGCGGGCGAGGGGCGAATGGGCGGGGATCTCAGTCGGGAGGGGAGCGAGGTTTTGGTGAAAGTGTTCGTGTTGCACTTCTGGTGTTGAGAGCTGGTATTCTGAAGAGACTCCAGGGGTAGGTGGCTTGGGCGGTACGTCTGATGGGTCGACGAACCACGGTAGGGTAGACGAGGTTGTTGAGTTGTTTCGCGATACCACAAACCGCGTTTTTGCAGATGCAAAAGGAGCGGTACGGAGTGGTCTTGTGCAGAGCCTTGCTACCTGCATAATGCTGTTGTATTAACGAGAAGTATGCAAAGCGCGTTTCCGAGTTCGTGGTATGCGGTGAAGAGAGTGTACTTAGACGCTTCGATCATGGTGCCGTCACGCGTAGTCTGAACTCGCGAGGATGATCAAAAGACAAAATCAAATCAACGGTATTTATAGAGAAGTAAGATGAATATTTGTACGATACTAGACACCGGAACCCTGTCACAAAGTGCTACACAACACAGGTATCATCGTCCACTCGAAATAACTGCATTAATTAATAGTATAAAGTCTACAGATCCGCAGAGAGAGAATCAATAGTTGAGATCTGATCTCGCCTTGGGCACAATTAACGTCTTTCCTTTGGCAAGGCTAGTGAGCCAGTTTCCGAAGCAGATACCCCACAGTACGTTGAAATACGATGCGCCATATTTCTGCGAAAGCATGTTAGCCCCTGCAGCGCCAATGGAATGAACGAGTGAGTACTAACCTTGCCAACGGGGACCGCAATCAACTCCATCGACCCTTTATACACCTTGGTCTGCGGCCGTCCGCCGAGGAAGCTGAGGATGTTCGCGGCGGCAACAGCAGAGTGGTTAGGTGCTTTCGCTGCCTGCTTCGCCTCAGCCCATTCGATGATGTCGCCGGCGGCCCAGATGCCCTTGTGGTGCAGCAGCTCGAGCGTGGGCTTGACCTTCACCGTACCGCTCTCCGTGAGTACACCAGACCCGAGCGACGATATGAAAGCCGTGTTCGGGCGCGAACCGAACGCGGGGACCTATGGCTTATAAGCCGCGAACGAAAAAGTAGGAAAGGAGGAGCACTTACGACGAGGTCTACGCCTTTGATCGTCTTGCCGCGACGCGTAGTGATGTCGACCGTTTGGCCGGGCTCGGGGAAGACGTCGATGTAGTCACTGTATATAATCTCCGCGCCACGGCCGCGCACGGCGGCATCGAGCTTGCGGCGGAACTTGTCCGGATATATTTCGCTCACGAGCTGCGACTGCGAGTGTACGAGTGTGACTTTCGTGTCGGGGTACACGTCCTTTATCTCTCCTACGGTTTCTACATTGACACAGCGTATTCAGTAAAGGTATAAAGCTAGAGCAAAGTCGTGGTGACATACCAATACCGACGGCCCCTCCACCGCCAATGACGACGTGTCGTGCACTTGCAAATCGCGACTGCCACTCCTTCAGGTGTTGACGGATCTCCTTGTCAGAGTCCCCGATGGCCAGCGGCCCCGACCAGATGGCGCCCGTAGCGAGTAGGAGAGCGGCGTACGAAAGCCGTTCGCCGGTTGCGAAAACGACATTGCCTCCCTCACCCGGTGCGGTCTCCTCGATAGAGGTCACAGTGGCGATCTGGTGGAAGACCCCTTGGAGTCTGTCGTACGGAATCAAGGCTTGGTTCCCTAGGTCGTCAATGTCCGAGACGGTCATGCGTATGAGAGCAAGGAGATGGACGTTGTATGGCCTGGGGGTAACGAGGACCACATTGTACTTGGCGTGGTCAACCTTGGTCGCGAGCTCTTTGACCGCTGCTATGCCTGCGAAGCCACCGCCGACGACGACAATGTTCTTCTTCTTTTCGTCGAGTTTCTTCTGAGACATGACGTGGCTGCGAGGAGGAATTGGTGGTGAGATGGAAGTGGGGAAGATATGACCCTCATCCTATCGAGTTCGAGCACATTATATGCTCACGTAGACGCGACTGATACAGTGGCCGAACGAGTTTGTCAATTAAGCATCTAAAACAGACGTAAGCGTCTCTGACAAACTTTCACATGAAATGCCAAACGTACTGGCGAAATCTAGTCAACTCATCCACCTCTGCACGCTAATCCCTCGGATATGTGTCAACACAGCTGGTCAAATTCAACATCAGGGCGTTGTAAGGCGACAGTTGTTGCTGAGTCATCCTAATGAGCCATACGAATGCACACAAATGAGCCATACATATGCCGTAAGTATCGGGAAATGTGTAACCAACGACACTTACCTCGATACAGTATGCTCCTGTATAAAGCTCTATAGTGCTTTATTATAAGACCGATGCGCTGGTGATTGGCACGAGAATTATCTGTTCACTCATTTGTTCAGCGATGTTGTTCACGAAAGCTAATCGCGGTGTAAAAGTTGCCACGATATGGTGCTTACTGACCAATGCGCTATATCACCAACGGAGTCAAAACCTATATGTGCCCCATGGCTAAGTTGGTCAAAGCGTCCGACTGTTACGTAATAGTCAATCGGAAGGTCCTGAGTTCGAGCCTCAGTGGGGCAGACCTTTTGCTATCATCACGCTGTGGTCCTTTCAAGTTTTGTATAAGGTCAACCCACAAGCCCCCTCCAAGCGTCGTTCAAGGGGCATCAGCACACGAACTCATCTATATGCACCAATTAGGCTAAGTATCACAGCTCGTCTCACTCCCACCCCCACCCCCTTTGATAGCCGATTGCTTTTGGTTCTCGGCCGTGCTCATTGCTCGCTCCTTGAGCAAGATTCTCGCGGGAGCACTTCGCCCTCGTCTTTGCAACAAAGCCGGCCACTGCATACATCTCTTAGGGCCTCAGTTCGCTTCGTCGCTGGATTGAGGCAGTCTACAGACTTCAATGCAGCTCTCACAGATCTGCTCTGCTCGAGCATCTGGTCGTCGTGACGCACCCTTCCGATGGGTTGTTCGTTTCGCACATTCGCGGCCGGTCTGTACATTTTCCGGATGATTCAAGTCTCATACACTAGGGGTTGCGGTGATGGGTGAGTAGAAACCGTCTTCTATCTTTGTTCTGACGAATCAGCCCGACTGGATTCATTGCACGCGACGTTGCTAGTACACTCCGCTTGTTCATCTGCCACAACACGCTATCGACGACCAAAGCTGGACTGTTCATCGTCCCCAGCTGATACGGCGCGTTATCTGGGGAGGAGCCTCCGCGTTTATTCTTTGCGACTTCGTATAAATGCGGCGTGGCTGAGCAAGCAAGAAGAACAGAGCAGGTCCTCTCCACACATACCCCCACACATTACATCCCAGTAAGAACCTAGTCATTGTCGTGCTGGCTGCACAACGCTGATATGTTTCTCACGGAGTAGCTAATATGTTTAACGTGTCCCGCTACTTCCTTTTTATGATCTGCTCCTTCGCACATCTACAGATCGTGGTCACCTCTCCGATTCCTGTGGAACTAGTGCGCCGAGCACCCCAAGGATCCGCACAGATGGGCGCGGGTGCACCGGAAAGATCAAATATTGAGATGATTTGGCCTTTAATCGTGGCTGGTGAGTGCAAGCACTCACGTTTCGTGTACAGTTAACTTTAATACTACTGTAGCACTCCCAAGGATCGGCAAATGGTGATGGGCGGCGCCTGTAAACTAGTGCTTCCGAAGTAGGGTGTGTATGTGTGTAGTTTTAGTGTAGGTACAGCGTACAGGGGCGTCATCTTAGACCCAGTAACCTCTTCGATGGTACCGGAATCAACTTACAAGGCTTCTCCAAGCGTCGTTGAAATATCAGTGCACAAAGTCGTATATCACCAACCAAGGATAAGTACATCCAACCTCACTGCTCATTTGGCAGACAATTACTTTTGGTTCCCGGCCATGCGCATCGCTCTTTGAGCGAGATTCTCACGTGAGTAGGGAGGCTCAAAGTCAAAGTAAGCTGGCTCGTAAGATGACCTCGTAAGACGAGCTGTAAGACGAGTTACATAGCTTCTTGCGAGCAGCGCGTGATGGCAAGTAACCAGTGACTTGATGTGACGGTATGTGACTCATGTCAGTAGCAAAGCGTGCAACTGAGCACAACCATACCTTGCATGCTACTATAGTATTACGGATGGCAATGAACCGGGCATAGGAATTCTCCCAGTCTGCATGCGCCTGGCATTTCAACGGGTGGTTATGCGCGCAAGTGGAAGAAATTCGCAGCGAGGCGAGAGCCAAGGGCGCCAATGTGCGTGACTTTTGAGTGACATTATGTCAGCTTACAGGGCGTGTAAGCAACGTTGTGCGTGAAGTTTCCTATCGGTTCGTCTTACAGCTCATCTTACGAGCTCAGCTTACGGGCCAGCTTACTCTAACTTTGAGCCTCCCTAGTATTCTATATTCGCGAGACCACTTTGACCTCATCTTTGCAACAAAGCCGGGCACTGCATACATCTGACGGGACCTCAGTTTGCTTGTGGATTGAGGTGGTCCATAGGCTTCGAAGTTAGCTCTCACTGATCTGCTCTGCTCGAGCATCTGGTCGTCGTGACATATCCTTCCGATGCGTCATTTGTTCGCACATCCACGGCCGACCTGTACATTTTCCGGATGATTCAAATCGCATACACTGCGGGTTGCTGTGATGGATGAGTAGAGATCATCTTCTAACTTTTGTTCCAACGAATCAGTCTGACTGGATTCATTGCGGCCGACGTCGCTGGTACTAACTGCATCTATTTATACGTCGATGTACAGTAACCAACCCTCCGCTTGTTCATCTGCCACAACGCTTGAGAACGACCAAAGGCTGGACTGTTCATCGTCCTCGGCTGATACGGCACGTTGCCCAAGGAGGAGCCCCCGCGTTTACTCTTTGCGACTTCGTATAAATGGGGCGTGGCTGAGCAAGTAAAAAGAACAGAGCAGGTCCTCTCTACACCTACCCCCGCACATTACATCGCAGTAAGAACCTAGTCATTGTCGTGATGACTGCACAACGCTGATATGCTGCCCACAGAGCAGCCGAAATGCCCAACATGGCCCGCTACGTCCTGATTGGTGCCGTGATAAGCCTCTTGGCACGGCTGCAGGCCGCGTTCGCCTCTCCGATTCTTTTTGGAATAGCGGACCCCGCATTTAAATTACCACCTGTAGTTGAGCACGCCGCAACGTTCGGCGCCGGTCCACCAGAACTGAACGAAATCGAGAGGGTTGGTTTTGATAGTGGCTGGTGAGTGAAAGCACGCATAGTTTGTGTACAAGTACTTCAATACTGATGCCTCATTATCAGAGAATCAGCTATGTGCGACGCCTGTGAAGTAGTGGGGTGTCGAGGAGTGTAGTTTCAGCGTAGGTGCACCGTACAGGGCTGGATGCAGTTGTCTATGACTGATGTCACGTCTGTGCGTACGTAGTGAGACAAAGTTCAAGCTCTTCTATTTTACTCGTGCCGCGCTTCCTCAGCTTGTGTGACCGCAATGCGAAGGGGGATTTATTTCGGCGTGCCGTTGATATAACGACTGCATTTCAAGGAGTGCTGAGTAAATTAAACGGAGAGGGACAGTGGATGGAGGGCAGACGCGGTCTACGTGGGAGATACAGTACAGTAGGCGCGCAGTCTCCGACGCGTCGAGATTGCGATCGGAGCAAGTCGCGCCTTTGTTCTTTCCTTCTCTCAAACAAAGCAGGCGACTCGCGTGGGCGAGGACAGAGTGTATCGCTGCACACATCTTTGGGAGTTTGGGTTGCTTTATTATTAGAATGAATCAGTCTAACAGTTTCAAAGCTGAATCTCGTATCTTCAACCTTAACTCGAGGCTCTGCTCGCCATGACACACCCTGCCGGTACGTGGCTTGTCCCCACATTTGCGGGCGACCCGCGCACTTTCCGGATGATGCAAAGCCACGACAAGATGGGTGAGCAGGGACCATCTTTCATCATTCGTTCTGACGAGGCAGCTTGGGTGCCTTCCTTACACTGCGTCGCGGGCGACATTGCCGGTGTGTGAAGTGCATGGTGAATCTATGTCTAGAATCAACACTTTGCTTTGCAAAAACGCGAGCTGCGAACAGTCAAAAAGAACTGTTCATTGTCTTGGGTGACATGGCGTATTTGCCGGGCAGAGCCCTCCGCTGCTATCCTTTGCCACTCCGTACAAATACGAGGTAGTTGGCCAAGCGACGAAAATTAGAGCAGGTCCTCTCCACACCTACCCACCGCACATCACATTGCAGTCAGCATTTTTCCACTGCTGTGCTCACCGTATGATGCTGATATCCTTCTCACCGGACAGCCTAGATATTTAACATGTCCCGCTACCTCCTTTTCGCGGCTGTGATGAGCTTCTTCGCACAGCTGCAGGTCGCGTTCGCTTCTCCGATCCCCGTGGAACCAGAGCGCCGGACAGACGCCACACTGATATTGTCACGTAATGCTGTACCACGATATGAGCTCCCTAGTCTGGCCGCAGGCTTCGGCGCGGGTGCACCAGAAGTGAACGCAATAGAGAGACTTGGTTTTAATCGTGGCTGGTGAGTGCAAGCACACACGGTTTGTGTACAGTCCGCTGGATACTGATGTGCCATTATCAGAGAACTTATTGGCAGACAGCAACACCTATAGAACGTCGGGTTTCCAGAGCGAGGTGTGATGAGTGTACTTTTAGTGTAGATGCAACGTATAGGTTGGACGCAATTGTCTACGGGTGATGTCATATTGTTGTCCGTACAAGTAATTCGGAGGCAAATTCCTTCTGTTTTGCACTTGCCTCCGTTCTCAGTTTGTGCTCAGTTGTGAATAGCCTCAGTGGTATCAGAATCCAAGGCATTCAGACCAGCAGAGGGCCGTGCATGACGAGATTCTGCTCGTGGCTAGCTGGTATTGATAGCAAGTCAATTTAAAGGAGGTGAAGGTTGGTCACACAAGGCTGAGGGACCCAGTATGTATGAAGAGCAAAGGCTGCCTGCAAGCCCAGACGGCGGGAACGGGAAGATACAACAGACGCTCACGAATCGCAAGCGTTGCGGCGGGCACCTGCCACGTTTGGCAGTAGGGCGCGCTGATGCCATCGGCGGAGCCTGAAAACCATGAACGCTCCGTTGCGTCCTGTTCCTTCGTTCTCCCAAACAAGGCGGGCTACTCCCGTGGACGTATGGGAATACTGGTTAACTGCATAAACCTTTGGGAGCTCGGTCCGCCTTGTTTCTAGACTGATGCAGTCTAGAGGCTTCCATGTTGGGTCTCACAGATCTGTCTCCCTCGACTCGAACTTTTGTTGTGATACATCCTGCCGATGCGTCAATCGTTCTCACATTCGCGGGCGACCCGTACGTTGTCCGAATGATGCACATCTCATACAGTGTGGGTTGCGGTGGACAACAAGATGGGTGAGCACAAACCATCTTTCATCAGTTCTGACCAGCCGCTCCGAAGTCGCTCTGAATAGACTCGTTGAATTTTGTCGCGGGCGACGTTGCCGGTGTGTGAAGTACCATGTGCATGGCTAATCCTTGTGTCCACGCCAATAGAACCAACACTTCGCTTGTAAAGACGCAAGATGGGAACAGTCAAAAAGGACTGTTCATCGTCTCTTCGGGTAATATGGCGTGTCTGTCAGGAAGAACCTTCCGCTGTTCTTCTTTGCTACTTCGTATAAATACGGGACGATTGGGCAAGCAAAAAAAAACCAGAGCAGGTCCTCTCCGCATCTTAGCCCACACATACATCGCAGTAAGCACCTACTCATCGCCGTGGTGACCATATAGCACTGACGGTTTTGCCCCTTACAGAGCCGCTAAAATGTCCAACGTGTCACGCTACCTCATGTATATGGCTGTGATGAGCCTTTTCGCATTGCTGGAGGCCGCGTTCGCCTCTCCGATTCCTGTGGAACTGGAGCGCCGCACAAACACCTTACTTACATTTCCACCTGGTCTTGTCCCACCGGGTATCGTCGACTCAGGGCTCGGCGCGATCGGCGCGGGTGCGCCAATAGTGTCACCAGTAGAGACATGGGGTTTTCTCAACTTAGTCGGTGAGTACAAGCGTGCATGCTCTGTACAAGTCCCTTCAATACTAATGCTCCATGCTCAGAGAGTCCATCAGCGGATAGTGATGTGCGACGCCCATAAAGTTGTAAGGTGCCGATGAATGCAGCTTCAGTGTAGGTACATTGTATAGAGCTAGGTGCGGTTGTCTATAGGTGACGTCACGTCCGTGTCTACGTAATGAGACAAAGTTCAAGCTCTTCTACTTTACTCGTACCGCGCTTCCTCAGCTTGTATGACCGCAATGCGAAAAGGGATTTATTTCGGCATGCCATTAGATATAACGAGTGCATTTAAAGCAGCGTAGAGTCAATTAAACAGAGAGGGACAGAACATGAAGTGAAATTGTTGTCTGCTGTCTACGAGCACAATAAACGTTTGATCTCCGAGATTGTGATCGGAACAAGTCGCGTCTTGTTCTTTCGTTCTCCCAAAGAAGGCAGGCAACAAGCTCCAAACTGAATCTCGTATCTTCGACCTCAAGCATCTGCTCGTCGCGACACATCCTGTCGATGCGTCGCTCGTTACCACCCTCGCAAGTGACCATGCGTTCCCCGAATGATGGAACCCTTGTATTTTGCAGAGTGCGAGATACGACAAGATGTGTGAGCAGAGACCATCTTTGATCATTCGTTCAGCTGACGAGTCGGTTAGTATGAATTTCCTATAGTGCGGTGCGGACGACAGTGCCGGTATGTGAAGTACCAAGTGCACTGTTAATATCCATTTCTACGCCAATGGAACCGACACATCGCTTTTCTATCTGCCACAGCGCGCGATACGGGCGAGCAAGTGGGACTGTTCATCGTCTTCGACTGATACGCCGCATTGACCTGGGAGGAACTTCAAGTTTTCTTCTTTGGTGCTTCGTATAAATACGTGGTCTGGCTAGCAAACAAAAAACCAGAGCAGGTCCTCTCCACACCTACCCCGCACTTTACATCGCAGTAAGCACCTACCCATTGCCTAGCTGACCGTAGGACGCTTATATATTCCTCTCAGAGCAGCTGACATCTTCAACATGTCCCGCTACCTCCTTTTCGTAACTGTGATGAGCCTCCTCGCACAACTGCATGTTGTGTTCGCCTCTCCAATTCCTGAGATGCCGGTGCAGAAATTGATTCGGGAGCTCGGGGCTGGTGCACCAAACCTGCCACACCACGTACTGCACGGGCAGAACGGCGCGGGTGCACCAAACCTGCCACACCACGTACTGCACGGGCAGAACGGCGCGGGTGCACCAAAACTGCCATACCACATACTGCACGGGCAGAACGGCGCGGGTGCAACTGGCCTAAATCCTTTAGAGAGGATTGGTTTTCTCTGGTGAGTGCAAGCGCGTACAGTCTTCTTACAAGCCCTTTCAACGCCAATACGTCATTCTCAAAAACTATCGGTAGACAGCGGTGTGCGACGCCTGCGAAGTAATGGGTTTTTGAGGAGTGTAGTTTCAGCCTAGGCGCATCGTACAGGGCTGGATGGAGATGTCTATGAGTGATGTCATGTCGATGCGTACGTAGTAATCCAGTATGCAACCCCTTCTGCATTGCACTCGTGCCTGGCTTCCCCAAGTGACTTGTACGACCGCAGTGGGTCGTCCTCAGTGTGGGACTCTAGGCTCGGGTGAGAATAGCATCAACAGCATCAGAATCCCAGACGTTCTGACAACAGATGGCTGCGCGTTACGAGAATCCGCTCGTGGCTAACTGGTGTTGACAACAGGCAGCTTTCGAGGCTACGAAGGTTGTCCTGGTTGTGCGATGCGAGAATAGATTTGATTGTGCGTGTAATTCGATTTAAAGAGTGTAATTTAAAGGAATGCGAGGTAAATTAAACGGAGAGGGACGGGGTATGAAGGGAAAAGGCTGTCTGCAGACAGGCGGGGATACAATAGACGCGCAGCTCCGACGGGTCGAGATTGCGATCGGCCCGATCAGACAAGTCGCGCCTTCTTCTTTCCTTCTCCCAAACAAGACAGGCGGCTTGCGTGGTTGTAAGGGACTGCATATGTTCTTGCGAGCTCGCTACGCTGTATTACCAGCTTGAAGCAGTCTGCAGGCTTTGCAGCTGAGTCTCATATCTGCAACCTTGACTCGAGCATCTGGTCGTCGTGCCGATGCATCGTTCGTTACCATCCTCGCAGGTGACGGTACATTCCCCGGGTGATGCAGATCTATAACGTTGCACACTGTACGATACGATAAGATGAGTAAGCAGAGACATCTTTCATCATCTGTTCAGCTGAGAGTCTGTTTGCATTTCTTTCACTGCGTTGCGGGCGACGTTGCTGGTATGTGGAGTACCAAGTGCATTGCCTATCCGTTTCTACACCGATGGGACCAGCACATCGCTTGTTCATCTTCTAGGCGGCGCGATATGCACTGCCAAAGGCTGGACTGTTTGGCGACCTCGGCTGATACGCTGCATCAGCCGGGGAGGAACTTCAGGTCTTATTCTTTGCTACTTCATATAAATATGTGGTCTCGATAGCAAACCAAAAAAAAAAGAGCAGGTATCCCGCAATTTACATCCCAGTAGGCACGTGATCATTACTCTAGCTGACCATACGACACTAATATCTTTCTCATAGAATAGCTGGAATGCTTAACATGTCCCGCTACTTGCTATTTGTAGCTGTGATGAGCATCCTCTCACGACTGTATGCCGCGTTTGCCTCTCCAATGACTGTGGAAACGGCCATGCCTGCCTCCACCGTAGCGTTCGACACGGAGCATTCATCACAGTCACCCACCAGGACGTTGGGTTCTCAACACGCCTCGGTTGCTTCCACCGCAGTGTTTGATACGGGGGCACCAGAACTGGCACCCACCGCGACATCGGGTTCTCAACACGCCTCGTTTATCTCCACTAAAATATACGGCGCAGGTGCACCAGCATTGGCACCCACCGTGATATTGACTTTCCAACCGGCCACGCGTACCTCCGTGTTCGGCGCGGGCGCACCAATGCTGGTACCCGTTGCGACGTTGGGTTGGCAATATACCTCGGTTGGCTCCAGCGCAGCGTTCGGCGCGGGTGCACCAGTACTGGCATCCGTCGAGACACTGGGTTGGCATTATGCCTCGGTTGCCTCCACCGCAGCGCCCGACACGGGTGCACCAGCACCGGCACCCACAGAGACATCGGGTTCTCAACATGCCTCGGTTACCCCCACCACAGTGTCCAGCACGGGTGCACCAGAACTGACACCCATCGATACGTATGTTCATCGTTGTTAGCTGTTACAAAACGTTTCTCATTTTTCTCATCAATACGATGCGGTTGCACAGGCGAGAAACTCAGAACAGTCCCTCCCCCCATCCACCCCCGCCCGTCACATCAGGGCAAGTACATGTTCATTACTGCGTAAACCGCGCAACACTAAGAATATTCTCTCTCTCTCTTCTCACAGAGCCGTTAAAATCCTCAATGTATCCCGCTACTTCTTTTTTGCGACTACGATCTACTTCTTCGCAGAGCTGCAGGTCGCGTTCGCATCTCCGATCCGTGGGAGGGCCATGTAGGTCCATTGGTGCACCCCGCAGTAAAGGTCGCCCAGCCCGTCGCTGGTGCATTGCTAGAGCCATCCAAATTATTACAACAGGCATTGCGATTCGGATTGTCGTGAGTTTAAGTTTGGAGAGAGCATGATTTTATCCCAAGTCTTTGAGCGGGGTGTTGATGGTTACACTGACAGCGCCAGGATGGGTATGGGTACAATTTGCAGGATGGAATGCCGTGATCCATGGGTGATGTCGTATTTATATATACGAGTGGTTCGATGCTATTGAATTCTTGAGCGTGCACTCGAAAGCATTGCGTCTGCAAAGACGAGATACACTGAATATTCTAGGACCCGAGGTGAGAATGAGCCGCTTGAGGATTAACAGCGCGCTCCGAAACAGCCTGTCGCGCCGTGCATAAGCAGAAATTGAAACGTACTTATGGGCAACTAAGCTCGTTGAATGACGACAACTGACGGTGGCAGCGCTGCGCTGCGGCTGCAGTAATGGCAGTACAACTTGGACTCGGTGCCGAAGTGACGCGAGTAAGCTCGGCGGTTGGCAGCAGACAAAACACAGCACCTCATCCTCAACATTTATACCTCTCCAGGCCTGCCATAGCCCATACATGTCAACGCGGACTCAATAGCTAATAGCACTCTCAACGACATAATCAACGTCGCACCGTCCAAAATGCTCATTAGCAATGCAGTGAGAGCGGTGTGAATGCCGAAAGCGCCCTTTGATCACGCCAGGGTCTGGATGGTGTCAGACGACCTAGCACGTAAAAATATGTTGGGGACTTTACGCCCAGCCAGTCTCCTCTTAAGGGCGCAGGCTCCCGCCGTCGCATGCGCACCCTCCTCTCCCTCCTCGCCCTCGTCCTCTCCCTCTGCATGTCCGCCGCCGTCCTCCCAGGCTTCCGCGCGCTGCCGCACCGAGTCGGGCAGCACATTCAGGGGCAACGATGGTTCGGGGGCTCGTCGACCTCGCACAAAGCTCTCCCGTTCACGCTCCAGAGCGGCCGTGCCTCGACTGCGTATGATGGGCCGGGCGAGGGAAAGGTGCTGAGGATGCTTATGTTTGGGAAGCCGGGCGCGGGCAAGGGCACGCTGTCCTCGCGGCTTGTGAAGAAGTATGACATATTGTCGTTCTCGACTGGGGATCTGCTAAGGCAGCACATAGCGGAAAAGTGAGTATCAGGCTCATGGTAGGCTGTATCTGTGATTGCTAATGCATTCATGTAGAACGGAAGTCGGCCGTATGGCTGAGGAAATTGTCGCAACTGGAGGGCTCATACCGGATGACATTATGCTTAAGGTCGTAACGACTAAATTAGATTCTCTCCATAATAAAGTGCGCGGTTCTCTACCATCCGGCTATCCTACTTTGTGCTCATATTGCTCTCCAATAGCACTGGATCCTGGATGGCTTCCCACGAACGCTCGGTCAGGGCAAACTTCTCGATGATCATCTGCAGTACGTGCAATCATAATTAGCCGTCTCAACCAAGCTGACATAGCAATCTAGTCAACGGGGAACACCTCTTAGCCTCGTAGTGAACATTGACGTCGCGGACGAAATCATACTGGGCAGAATATCGGATCGCTGGGTCCATCTCCCCTCAGGTCGTGTATACAATCTATCATATAACCCACCAAAGGTTGCCGGCCTCGATGACGAGACTGGCGAGCCCCTCACGAAGCGTCCTGACGACAACCCGGTACGTCCCAATAGTAATTCAGTCTGTTCGGGATGCTAATACTCTCTGTAGGAAATCTTTGCCCGTCGCCTGCAGACTTACTATGCGGCAACTTCACCGCTGCTCTCCTATTACGCTTCTCAGCCGCCGAATACGACACAGCTCGTCTCCCTGACTGGAGCAACCTCCGATGAGATCTGGCCCAAACTCGAACGCTTTCTTAACAGCGCGTTCCCCAGTTTGAAGGAACGCGTCGAGACAAGGGAGCAGAAGAGGAAGCACAGTCTGAGCGATGCTCTCTTGCTCCGACAAGAAGGAGCGGAGAGTAGCGTCTCGAAGTGATCTCTTCTACATGTGTCCGCTCTGTTTTCCTATTTCTCATGGTCTTTCCGGACACTTTGCATTTTTCGCCCTTTATCGCTCTCGCACTTTTCTTTTATGCTGATACTTGCATCCTCTATGCTCGTTCTATTAGTCCTTCATGTATCTGTACAGCTACCTGGGACCCGTCGCCTTTCGTCTTTCGCTCTAGTGCTCCGTTGCATTGTATACTATGCATACTTTTACCCTTGGGTTCCGCGAGCCCTTCTTTTGGTACCTTGAATACGATGGATCTGCTCAAAATTAGCTCTAACCTAGTTCTTACTTGTATTCGCGCTGTGATGAATATAGACTTTCGCTTTCATACACCAATGGTATTATTGTACAATGATCACTGTCGTAGCGCATACCTACAGAGACAACATCCATCAACAAAAGATAATTGAACGATGAAAGACAACTCACATCTTCACTTCAAATAGCCCATCTGGAAAGCCCTGTTGCACCTGCTCATACACTACCGTCAACCCAGCCTGCGCGAACGCCTTCTTCCACGCCAAATCCGAGCTGCAAACCAAGTGCGATCAGTTTCACTCACGTCCTTGCAGCACGCACACGTACCGAGTAAGACTCGAATCGCTCTCATCAAAAATCGTCAGCGGCTCCCCGTCGTCCGTGTCGCTGCACAAGTTCTCCTTCACTATAATCACACTCTCGTCCGGATCCCTCAGGGACGCGCGACACCGCTTCAAGAATGCCACGAAGTCGGGGTCGGTAAGGTGTCCAAGACACCACTGGCACCAGATCACGTCGAACTTCGAGTCCACATCGTCCTTAGCGGGAACATAACCAACGCGGCCCAGAAGCTGCATAGATGGCGCAGCGAGCGGCCGGCTCGGGTCTGTATCCTGCAGTGTGCCCTTTACGAACGTGACGCTCTTCTCTTTGCTCTGGATGCCCTTCCACCGGGCGTGCGACTTGTCCTGCTTGAGCGTCCCAGCCTCGCTCTCGGTCCCCCGGCGCACGGCCTCGTCGATGAAGCTCGTGACGGGCTCGAGGAGCACGACGTCGTGCACAAGGTGTAGCAGGACATCGGAAGTCACGCGGCCCACGCCTGCGCCGACGTCGAGGGCGCGGGTGCGCCGCGCGAGAGGCTTTGTGGCGAGCGGGCGGATGGCGGAAGGGACGGTGCATAGCGAGGGGATGAGGTGTAGCAGGAATTGGCGTGAGCTGAGTGCATCTATCCTAGGTAGTGACTGTCAAATTCATATTAGCGGCGAGGCATCTGTCGTGACGATCGGCCAGTTGTGTACTTACGCCTTCGCCGAAGCCACCTAGAACGATGCTATGTTACGATGAGGCTGATGTAGTCGTTGATCGAGGGAGATGCTCACCCAATACTCCGTCGTAGCTAGCTGGTTGGGTTGCCCAGTATTGTATGCCATCCTCGACGTCGGGTAGAGCTTCTTTGCTTTGCTCTTGGTCCGCCATGGGTGTAAAGTTTGTACTAAGTTCGTAGATGAGATTACAGTGGGTAGGCGCGCACGAAAATTAAGATCTGCTAATGACGGTAAACAAACCTAAATAACGCGAACGCGTCTCAAGCCAATCACTCACGCGTGGTGTTCCGCTACCACACCTTCCGCTAAGTACCTCTATCACCATGTCCATGTCCATCGACGACATTTGGAGTGCGCCGGTCGAAAATACGCCTCCGCGCTCGAGGAAGGAGGTGCTCGCCGGCGAGTCTATTGGCAACATCCCCGGGAGACCCTCGCCAGCCAAACGGCGGCGCACAACGCTGTTCCTGTCTTCCGACTCTGAGAACGACGAGCCGAGCTCGTCGAAGGTGCCGTACAGGACTCGCACGCCGCCTGCGGACAAGGACAAGGACCAGAAGGCCCTCGTTGATGCGCTGTTCGACGACCTCGACGTGGACGAGGACGATGGATTCAAGGAGCTCGCACCATCTCTTGATATCGAGCAGCTGCGAAAGCAGGCACAGCGGAACCATAAAGCGAAGATTCCTGCGCTGACCCCGCATCAGATTCTCCCGAGCAGCTCGCCGCCGCCGGAGGAGGGGATAGGTGAGAGCAGGACGACGAAGGGCGGGAGGGATAAAGGAGATGATGAGGGCACGAAGAAAAGGAAGCCGATTCCGAAGCTCGACGAGGCACGGCTCCTGGGCGAGAGCGGGTTTCCTCAGCTGATGAAGATGACGAAAGACTTCAAGCCACGCGGGAAGGGACATGAGGTGAGCTGCTCCGCCAGCTTTACCGTCCTGCATGCAGTGAACACTGTAGATCTCAGGTTTCTGATCTTAACCGGGTACTGGGGATCTATCAGTTTTGGACGCACAAGATGTATCCGAAGGGCACGTTTCGCGATAACGTGCAGCGGATAGAGAGATTGTGTCATTCGAAACGCATGCATGTACGTTTGTCCAGTCTGGAGATGCTAATTATGTCTCTTATATATGTTTCCCGTATGATCTCTTAGAACACACTTTCTATATGGCGTGACGAATCCAAGGGTCTGATCAACGGACGTAGACCAGAAGATTTAGTACCTCTGGGTGACCCGTCAGATGGTAGCAACAGCGACTCAGACTCGGATCGAGACGTCGAACCTGTCGCTGCTGCCACTTCCGCTGCACGGTCCAACTCTCCTCCCACACGTCCTCCCTCCTCCGCATCCGAACGCCCGTCATCGGCCCCGCCAGACGACGACGAATTTGACATAGACGCGATGATACAGGAAGACGAAGAACGGCAAGCGGCGGAGAGTGCGTCGTACGCCTCTCTTCCCCAACCACCCAGTACACAAGGGCTCTCTGAGCCGGACGAAGACCAGGACATGTGGGATCAACTCGACGCTGCGTTCGACGATGTACAGGCGCCGGCTCAGCCGCCACAGGCGATGGACGCAGACGACGACGATATGTGGGATATCGTGAGGGAAATGGAGGATAACGCCTCTAGTGCGCCCCCGCCGCCGCCATCCGCATCTGTAACTGTCCTGGAGCCTGTGCCGGTTTCAGCCCCTGTGGAAGCTCCGAGTTTACATCATCAGCCCGCCACTAATGATGAGGGATGGGATGAAATGTATCTATAGGTTTTCTAATGCTGACTCTTTTATCATCTGCATCTTTTCTTTCGTCCAACAATATGCCAAAGAAATACGACATACTCGCACGCGCCTTTACTGCTGATTTGGATCTCGCAGAGTATGCAGTTACAATAGGATGGGGGCTGATCATCACGGGTGAGACATCATCAACGTTGCTGCTTGCGGTCGTAAGGTGTAAGTCCGAACGAAGAGAATGCAGTATCGGGCTTTGTCGCATCGTACGCAACTTACTGAGTTTCCGATAAGAGCACTGGAGAACATCATAACATTACACACCACAATCATACAATGCACATCGGTCCTAACAGATTTACTCCCACATGCGCAGCTTCTTCTCCATTTCGTGGTGGATGTCCATGGGCACCTGCATCTCCGACGCTGCGATTGAACGTCAGTACAGGCAGAGCACCATAAAACAAGTGTAAACGTACAAGACATCATGAAGTCCGCAGGTGTCAACCTCTCATCGCGTCCCATAAGGATATCCAGATGCACGTTCTTAGTGCGCATCGCAGGCATGTGCGGGTTCTACAAAGACGAGGACCAAACACTGCTCAGCCTTCCGCCATACCAACCTCGAAAGACGGGACGACGTACGTGTGCAACGAGCTTGCGCTCCATAAGCAGCCTCACAGGCATGTGTAGCCCAACGACGCTGCGCGCCAGGTTGAGCCTCAGGTTGTCCTGGGTCGCCTCCCACTACGTGCGGCGTAAGGTACTGTGGCTGAGAAACGAACGAGGCTGGGCACGACATACGTTCTCGAGTCTGTCCTGAATCGGGCTGATGCTCTGCACTTCCGTGGCGAGACTGCGAGGTCCGTATCGCAGGGTGTCGTGCAGGCCGAGCGAATTGGCCGTATCCTGGATCGACGCGGTCTTTGGGGCGGAAGCAGGTACTATGCGGAAGGAGTTATCCTGGGACGCCGTTGAGCACATGCTACACATAGACAGGGTAATATAGATACCATTGCGATTTGTACGTGCGATATGAGGAGGGAAGATGAGAGATGGAGGAGAGGAAGGTTATGCTGTATGTTACAGAGACGCGTCAGTCAGTGCTCAGTCTGAAGCCACGCGTTCAATCAGCGCCTGATTATGAAACCAAATAAGGCAGGATTCGTCCCAGTAAGGCATCTCTCCTACAAACTGCGCGCATGTTACAGCGAATGCACTCTATTTGAAGGTTGAGAGTATCGAGGTTCTGTTTGACTCTGATAATAGAGTTCTCCATCCAGCATTCCTTACAAATGTGCGTGGAACCAGTGCAAGCCTATCGTCCAAGACGCTGTTCAGTCTCAGCTTACGAAGAAACCGTACTTTTTCGCGCGGGTCGCTGCGTATTTTCGTTACTGCAGCCGCAAACCATGCCAGTCATAGCCCTCCATACCCTCCAAGCTTATTGCATGCGTTTTGTGAATTTGCGTAGTCATTCATGGATGGTATCGAAACATTTTACGTGCAAAACTCTAACTGCTTGAATATACACTGCACGATTCTCGTGGTGACCTGAGCTTCGTCACATAGGAGTCGGGACGTATGGCTATGGATGGACTACTATGGCCCTCTTCAGACATCTCAGCCTCTTCCCAGGACATAAGAGTTGCAGTCGTTACGGTGCGACAAACACTGCACGCTCTCGAATGGATAATCGCTACAGGCCCACACGTGTCCTTGCGTACGCCTCGTTCCGCGCCGTACATGGTTTGCTGAGCGTCCTTAAATGACGCTGTCCCAGACCAAACTAGTAAGATGTAAGACATTGAGCTGCTAGATCGAGGCGAGTGACAATAGACGTACTTGTAGCAAAGACGGCGGAGATTATCGAGACGTACGTCCCCGTCACCTCAATATTGCCGGCCAGCATAGCGTTACTACTGGTGAATATAAATATAATCTGCAGTAAATTGAATACCACTATATGCACTGAGGTGAGTTGCGCTCTCAGGAAATGGATCTATGTCCCACTTACAAGCAAAGATCATGTTTGTGCTGGCAATCCAGAACAAAGTTTTCAATTTGCTGCTGAATGGGACTTTGCATATCATTGAGCATCCATAAAAACAGAGAGAACTAAAGGCTACTTACCCGTGATTCTCCCTCCGCTAGGAATTCGACAAGTACTGGTTCCACGGAACACGCTCCCTTGCATTGCTAGTCGGAGGAGGAAAAGCCCCGAGATATATCTGTTGAAACCGTTTGAGTCATAAGCCATCATACAGACGATTCGGTGTGTGCAGTACTGACAGATTATCACATAACTCAAGTAACCACCCCGTTTTCACCATCCACCCGTTCAGTGCTTCCTCGGTGCTGAACTGATTTAAGGTGCCGGAAGATTTGGCGACTCTTCTCCACCCCACAACGTACAGGATAGTGATCGCTGCACGCACAATTTTCACCACAACCGAGAAAGCCAGAATAAGTGCGAGGCGTAAACGAGAGCGGTATTGCGGGGAGTAAACGACGATAAGGCGCAGAACAAGGACGGCCTCAGTTATCCAGGGGAGCCACACGTAAAGCACAACGTAGACCATATCTAGCGAGTCGCGAATCCAACGTCAGTTTTTTGCGTTAGCTTGCGGATAGCATGATAGCGGACCTTCTGTAGCATTCACGCTCTCCGTGGGATTCAGAATCGAGCTCATCTGTAAGAGATCCAATGGAAGTCGTGTTGGTCATACTCTCTGCATATTGCGAACAATCATATAGCACATACCGACAAATGATTGCATAAGCCCGCAACGGCAAGTCCTAATAGCACAGAGAACACGTTCAGTATAAATATCGGCTGTTTGCGACTGCGCGGCGTTGACAAAATAACCATCATGACAAGCAGAGGAATGAGCATTGCAGGCACTATTGCCGCGATGAGAGTGTCCACAAAAAGAGGACGGATAGAACCAGCATATCCCTCTATGATAGATGCGATGACCTCCGGGGGAAGCGGGTTGCCGGACCCACATGTGGCTGACATAGTGATGAAGGGAGAGACGGGTGAAGGTATGGGGAGCCACATTAGAAGCATATATACTGAGCAGCGACATTGAGGCCTAGTAAATGCGTCAGAGTAAATGAGGTGAGAAAAAAAAATACTTTGGCTAATCACAGATGGCTGTGTATAAAATCAGGGCGTCGTTCTGCGATCATCGCGACAAGATCTTGAAGGTAATACGCTGAGATTCCAGGGAACATGCATCTGCTACGTGTAACCAAGTTACCCGTGTACCCGCAACTCCATTCACCAAGGGTCTCCTGCGTATCAATCCTGTATATCGATGAGCAGTGGGATGTGCTCGTGGTATTCTCCTGCGCGAAGGCCCCCAATGCACCGTCTTCTGTCCCAGCAGGCACAAGCAGTACTTCAGGTGAATTTGATGTCTCTCGAACATTCGCCACTAGTGCCGCCGTAGTGCTTTGTACTCATCCCTCTTCACTGTCCCTACATGAGTACGAAGCTGCTGACGCGGATATGTTGAGCTCAGTTGCACTGATGCAAACGATTTGTGGCGCAGAAACGCACATAGATATGTGAGTTCACCAAAGTTCCGCCCGAGCCCGTCGGATTCGTGATCGGTAGCATTGGCCTCCAGGAACATATCTTTCGTATGTTGGAGGGCATGTTCCTGTTAATTGTGGTCGAGGGCCTGCCCGTCACTTTGAGCTTCGCGAGAACGCTGATGCGATCTTGCTGTGTGATATAAGTGATAGGCTGAAACGGCCGGCACCCTACGAAGCAACGCTATGAGATGAGATGAGTCCCCACGCCAGAAAGATGTTTGATCACGTACACTTCACACTAATCAAGGTAGCTTTGGGTCTCATTCCGCTGTAATAGTTGATTGTGAACGAAGAGCTCATTAACGTAGGAACGACACACACCTCAACAGCGGCTTCAACGTAGCAATAGCACCATCGCATGCGATAGCTTCCGCGTCGCAAATATATGAAGTTGCGTTGTCTCACTAGAATGAGCATTGATATTTGACAGCCGTACATAGCACTCCCGCCACGTCCCGTTCCCCTTGTTTCACACCCAACGACTGCCCATACACGAATAGTTGGCAGATTGCGTTCTTTACCACGACGAACTGTGGTTAGAAACAGGCTGCCAATTGAGCATCAACGTTTTACCCCCGAGGTACAGTGTCGAATCACAGAGCCTCACACGTTCCTTTGTAGGAGACCACGGGAGCTCGCTGGTATTAACTGTTTGGTCATGATCTGCTAAATCAAATCCTGACATAGACATAGAGCGTACGAAGCTTATCGTCCACAGACCGGCGCAGAACACTTCGTGGTATCTTTGACCTTCGCCGCCCAGCCGACTAGCTTTCCTATTTCGTTCAAATCATCTATGCCCCGTGCATCCTCGCGGGTCTCCTCCATATCAAGGCAGACCGTCTGTGCGATCTAGTCAGCACAAGCGCAATCTAATGCGGCGCAGAGGACCACGCCCTGTCCTCCGCACTCATAGCTGCGTCACCCGGCGGCCAGGGAACGTCACGCGGTGTGGACAGACTAGGACTGTGCGAGACGAGGGGTGAACGACAGGAAGTGAGGGTGGGACTTGCGACTTGCACGTACGATTTCATGTCAGCTACTGTGGTAATGGTAATGAAGCGAGTGAGTGTGGGCACAACACAACGTTCTTTATTTTGTCATGGATCGGATTGACGACTTGGGCTTCCGTGGCGAGACTGCGCGGTCCGTGTTGCAGTGTCGCACTGGCCGAGCGAGTTGGCCATGTCCTGCTTTGGCGCAGGAGCTGGTACGATGCGAAATGAGTGGTGGTTATCGCAGTATACAGGCCAGCATATGCTGTACATAGACAGGTCAAAGTGCAGATGTCATCGCGACTTACGAGTCGCGATATAAGGAGACGGTTGCGCAGAGGTATGAGAGCGGAGCGCTCAGTTACACCGCTCGAATGAGCGCTTGATGAACAGGAATCCCAATTAGGCAGGCCTCTTAGATCATGAAGAGTGACAACAGCGTGGTTTTCTCTGACTTCGGGATACCATATCATTATTAGTGCTATAAATATGCGAAGACAAATTAGTTAGCTGTAGATATAGACGTTATCTAGGTACAGCCCGAGTCTCTGAAGAACGTCCATCCAGTTTTCCGCGTGACCGTTGCGAGACTGTCTACTTTTGAGTCCGAAGGACAATCAATCCGATCACAGTGTTATGTTTTCAGCGTCATAAATGTTATGAATTAACCCTTCATTCGTATCGAAACAACCTTTGGTAAACGGTTTAAGTACTTGACCATGTGCCACATATATCTCCTGGTGATCAGAGCTTCGTCACAGAGGTGCCGGGATCTGTGATCACAGCAGACGACCCGCCGTGGCCCTCGTGAGATATCTGAGCACCCTCCCAGGATGGAATAGTTGCAGTCGCAGTCATACGAGAGCTGCTACTGGCTTTTGGGTCGATAAATATCAAGGGACCAGATACCTCTTCTTCTCGTCCCGCCCCGTATATGGTTTGGTGCGCGTCCTTGAATGATGCCGTTCCAGACCAAACTAGTAAGGCGCAAGACATTGAGCATTGAATAGAAAGATAAACGAAAGGAAGCGTACTTGTAGCGAAGACCGTGGAAATGATTGAGACATAGTTACCGGCCATCTTGATACTGCCGGCCAGTAAAACGTTATTACTGGTGAAGATCACTATGATCTGCAGTAAATTGAAAATCACTACGAATACGTGTTTGAGAAACGCTATTAGGAAATATGACCATGTCACACTTACAAGCAAATATCATGTTTGTACTAGCAATCCAGAACAAACTCTTTATTCTGCTGCCGAATGAAACTATGCGCACTAGTGAGCAATCACTAGATATTAAAAATCAATCGCCACTTACCCCTGTTACCACTTGCGCTGGACACTCGCCAGGTACAAGTTCCGCGGAATACGTTTCCTTGTACGACCAGTCGAAGAAGGAACAGTCCCGAGATATATCTGTAGAAACAAGTTAGATCAGTGCTTGTTAACGGACAATTCGATGTGTACAACACTCACAGATTATCACACAAGTCCAGCATCCAAGCGGCCTTTTCAATCCACCCATTCAGCACATTAGCAGTGCTAAACTGGTTTACGGTGCCAGACGGCTGGGTACGTCTACTCCATTCTATAAGATATAATATGGTGATTACTGCGCGCGCAGTTTTCACCACGACCGTGAATACCAGAATGAGCGCGAGATGGAGACGGGAACTGTATTGCGGGGAGTAGACAATGATAAGACGTAGAATGAGGACTGCTTCAGTTATCCAGGGCAGCCAGACATAGAGAACGACGTATACAAGATCTAGCGAGAACGTCAGTTTGGACAGTAGTCTGCGCATAGTATGGCCACAAACCTTCCGTCGCACTCACACCACCCGTGGGGTTCAGGATCGCGCTAATCTAGGCACGGCCGTGTACGTCAGACCCTCTGCGCGTCGTAAACAATCCACTTACCGTCAAATGATTTGCCAAACCCGCGACAACAAGTCCTAATACCACAGAGAACACGTTAAGCACGAATATCGGCTGCTTGCGACTGGACGGCGTTGACAGCACAAACATCATAGCCAGCAAAGGGATGAGCATAGCAGGCATGATCGCCACGATGAGAATGTATCCAACGGCAGGACGGATAGAACGAGCATATCCCTCTATGATAGAGGCGATGACCTCCGGGGGGAGCTGGCTGGCGGGCCCGCTTGTGGCTGACATGATAGTGAAGGGAGAAACGGGTGAGCATCTGGGATGTCACAGTGGAGGTATATATATTGAGAGACACAGCAACAGAGAACCGGCAAATGCATGAACGTCGGTGACAAGGGTGAGAGATGCTGCATACTTACAGGATATATTGGCCAGGATCATTGGAGGCTGCGTATGAGATCAGCAGTTCGTTCTGCGATCATGACCACCGAAGCCTAAAGTTCTCATACTGGGATCTCTGGGAACACGCTCGCATCTACTTCGAGTAACCCTGTTATCCTGTGTCCGCAATACATCATCCGCCACCCCAAGATTCCGCTGCGTATCCGACACGCATGTAGTTAAGGAGCGGCGTGTACCTATCATGTTCTCGTCTTGCATGAAGGCCTCCAATGCACTGTATTCCGCTCATGCAGACACAAGCAGGTCTTCGAATCCATTCATAGCTTCTCAAACGTCCTGCGCAGTTACCGGCGCCAGTCGTAGCGTTTGCGTTGCGGTGGGATACGGAACTTATCACTCTTGGATGCTCCCATGGCCCATATCAAGAGATGACCGATGACGAGGATCTATCAAGCTCAGTTGCAGTGATTCAAACAACTTTGAGAGAAAAACCGCACGCAGGTACGTGAATCCACAGTTCTGTCCGAGCCCGTGAAATTAGCGATCGGTGGTATTGGCTGGCAAAACATCTTCCGCACATGAGATATTGGAGGGCTTCCTGCCGTCGACGTCCTTGAGGCCTTTCGCTCGTTATCTTCTGCCCTCTTCCAATAACGATGAGTACGGAGGTCTGTTCACCTGTTGGGCTTGCTGTCCCAGAACTTCAGCTCCGGCGAACGCGCAGTCAAGAACTCCATGGACTGCGGTTGATGGTCTTCCCGTGAGAACTTCGATATCGTTCGTGGGAGGGGCTCTAAACATGACAGGAGCGTTGATGTGATCTTGTTGTGTGATACACGAGTGGACAGCGAAAGAGACGGCACCGAAAGAAGGAGTCTGACGAGATGAGCTCCCACGCCAGGAAGGTCTTTAATCATTTGCACTCCAAACTGATCAACACGAGCATACGAGTCACTTCTGCTATGATAGTTATTTGTGAACAAAGGACTCAATGGGGTAGGAACGCCACACACCTCCGTGGGATCGTTAGTGGCCCAAAACAAACCAGAAAACCCAAGACTACTAGCGGCCTGAATCTTCTAGACAAACTCTTCAGCATTGAAACTAGGTGAATGCCGGAGGACCTACGAGCGTACCCCAACAAACTCCATGCTTTAATTCTGTCATAGGCCTGCGATAGGAATAAAACAGCACACCTTTATTGTCTCTCGCAAGCGATCTTCCGACAGACAGGAGATAACATAATGCTTCGTAGCACTTACCGTACTTGGTAGAAGTCGGATCACAGGAGATCACGGGAGGTTGCTGGCAGCGACCGCTACAACAGAATCTGCAAAATATAACATAGACACACAACGTCCAGAATGCATCTACCTCATCAGACATGCACAGACCCCTCCGTCGGATCTCTGCCCTTCTCCGCCCACCCAATCAGCCTCCTCATCTCGTTCACACCAACCACGCCCCGCACGTCCTCACGCGTCTCCTCCGCAGCGACGCAGACCGCCTCCGCGACATGGTCCACATGGATCGGGGGGATAGTCAACGCGTTCGCGATCGAGTGCAGCGCAGACGGCTGGACCGTGTCCTCAGCACCCGCAGCTGCACCTCCCAGTGCCCGGAGCACACCAGACGGCGTGGGCAGATTGGGAGGTGCGCCTGCGTGCACCGTCGCGGACAGGTCCAGGAGTGCCGCGAGCGGCGAGGTGAGCGGACGGAAGTGAGGGTGGTATATGAGACCTGACAATTTCCCATGTCCCATTTCGCGCGAACGTACGATCGTCGCCAATGGTTATGTTTATTTCGTCAATAAGGGATCGTATGAACGGACGAAAAAACACGCACTCGGACGCACGCACACGCCTCTGTGCGCCGGGCTGCTCGCGGTCAGTTGCATGATCCCGGCTTCGGCGTCACGCTTCGTCTCAATGTAGCGTGGGGAGATGAACGGGCGGAAGACGTCCTCCGCTGAGATATACACGAACGGGCGTGCGTGGGCCAATGGTGTCGTGGGCTCGGAGGTGACGAATGCCTCGCACACGCGCAGGGCTAGATGAAATGAAATGATAAGCACGTGAGATACACTCTTAATGGACGGTTTAGCATGATCGTATGAACGCACCTGCGTCGCGGTTGAGCCTGTCGTATGCGTCTGCCTTGGCAGGTTCCCGCAGCGGATTACTACCCTCTGACCCAAAAAATCCCGATGCAAACGTGCGGAGCAACGTCAGTGCATCGCCGCCTTGCAATGCGGCCTTGTAGCGCGTGTCGGGGAGCAGCGTCCCGAGCGTGTGCACGACGGCCGACGTCTCAGGTAGCAGGTGCGCGTACGTCGAAGGGTCGAGCGCGTCAGCTCGCTGCCAGTTCACCTATTCGCGGGCATAGTCAGGACAATGATGCGTATTGTAGACGACCGGACAACGCGTGCGCGACCAGTGAAGGGAAGGAAGGGGCCCACACTTTGGATGTCCAGGCTGGCGAGTGGCCTTTCGGGGTTGTATACGGCCGGCCGGATGAACTGGGTTTCGTGGTATGGTTGATGCGTGCATTCGTATGAAGCGACGTGATGAACGAGGGAGGTGAAGAGGGCAATGTACGAGTATGAATGTATGCATGGGGAACGCGGTCGTGTGAGTATGCTCGTCGACCGTTCAGGTGCAACGCGGCAGACGCACCTTATACTGGTCACTTGATACCCTCGTGACAGAGCAGCTCTGCATACTGCTGAGCCTGCAACACGTGAAGACAGTCTTTTAGCATGGTCTGCTGCTAGATACAGGCAAGCTGTGAACACACACCGACGAAGCCATTACCGCCAACTACGAGTATCTTTCGCGCGAGGGGCTCCATGATAGCCCTCTTTGTTTAAGTCTAGAGCTCAAGCGACAAAGAGATAAATAGTGTTCAAGAAACCTGTTCACTCAAGTAGCGTGTGAGGTTGACTTTGCAGTGGCTGGAATACAGGTAAGAGCCGAGCATAGCGAGTTGCTAGATTGATTTCAGGCTTTCGAGCGGCCCGACATCTGACGCCTCCGTTGATCCGTCGTCTTCGCTGCTCCGATGCCAGTCTGCGACAACATTTCGAATACTGGCCCAGTACGTATGACACAAGTCCTCGAATAAATAATACACAGGTAGGGCCACACGACCCCCATATCACAAGGTGTGTCCGAACACTTGAATCCCATGATATTCCTCAAAGACCCGCGGCCGAGACCGTGAAACGGAGGAAGACCTTTCACAAATCCCTAAACCCGAGGAACGCAAATCAAGGTCAGAAAAACCAAAACTTCAAGTGTACAAACATTTTACGGTAAGACATGTGGCCATCCACCGGACGCGTTTCGGGAGGACGAAACACCACGAGGGAAGCCAATTGCAAACCGATTAACCACAACGGAGGCTTAAGTGCGTCAGTAACTTCTCCCCGCGACACATCGCGATCACCAGACATCTCACACATTTCATCCAACACTCGCGCAACGTAGTGAAATATTTGTTTGAATTGGCACGACCAAGAGTCCATTTGAGTGAAGAGAGGAACTAGCTATCTACACTGAAAAGCATGGACTACCGCTAAGCGCGCATATACCGATATCAATATCAATAAGGAAAGAGTATTGCAGGTAAACAACGATTCGGAAAACATCTAGGAGTGCGGAAAGGGTGGTACCACTATCAATGGGAGAAACAGCGTGATGCGCGATGCAGAAACCAAGGAGCACGATGGGTTTACATGCTAACCGCCGCCGCCGGGGTTCGTCAGTCTCGTAAAACATAACACTCTGCGTTCGCTGCTGCATATCGCACACGCGTGCGCCGCCCAAGATACCATAGAAAAGCATGACGAGGGCTTGCCTTCATGACCAAGGAGGGAGAGAGAAAAACAGAGAACAGAGAGAAAAGAATAAGAAATGTGTTAGAGAAAGTCGAGCGGGGATGCCGTGGTGGGGCTTAGTTGAAGCTCCAGGTGATCGGGATGTAGCCGATACCGAGGTCACTGGCGAGAGCCTTGAAGAGAGCAACCGACATGTCCAAGTCGTCCTCTGAGCCACAGGTGGGGCAGGCGTCAGCGACGGTGGCGGTGTGCGTCTTGCCGCTGCTCGTGTCGGTGATGGTCAACGTGCGGCCACAGTCGGGGGACTGTTCGCCGGTGTTGCCGTACTTCCTCGCGTCGAGCGCAACGATGAAGTCGTCGTCGCTGTGGACCTTGCCGCACGCGCCTGCAACGCCGTTCTGGGTGAACCAGGTACCGCTATAGACGTACGATATATTAGCACGGGAGTTGTGTCGCATATAAGTGCACTACTTACTGTCCGTTAAGACCGCTGGCCGGGGGAGCGGCGGGGGGAGCAGGGGCGGGCGAAGGCTTGGGAGTGGGGGAAGGCTTGGGAGCAGGCTTCGAAGTCGGGGCCTTGCTGGACGACGGGGCGGGCGTGGACTCCTTAGGGGGCTGAGGAGCCGGGTTGACGGGAGCGGGAGCCGCGGTCGTCGGGGCTGCGGCGCTGGTGGCAACGTGGGTCGCGGAGGTGGTGGTCTCATCGTCACCGTCGTCGCAATCACCATCGTCATCACCGTCGTCAGACGGGGTGGCAGCCGCGGAGGCAGAGGTCTGCGTGGCCTGGTTGGCGGGGTCGCACTGAGGCTCGCGGTTCTTAGCGAGGGTCTCGCCCTTCAACATCGGGTGGCAGCACAGATCGAAGAACTGCGTCTGGTGCTTGGTGTTGCATCCGAGCGCCATGTAACGAGTGTTGTACTGGGTGTACGGCTAAAGTGATGGTAACGTAAGTCTAAAAATATACAATAGTAACAAGCGTGCAAGGGCCTACCTCGAGGTGAGCCTGGTCGTAGCTGTTGATATCGCGAGCGATGACAGCATGACGGGGGATAACAAGGCCGTTGACCGCGACTGAGGCGGAGAGGGCGAGGGAAGCGAGGGTGATGAAGTTGAACATTTCGTGAGGGTTGCTTGGACGCGAACGAGGGAATGGGTTTAGAAGGGTTAAGTTACCGGAGGGTAATGACTGGTGGGGGGCTTAAGAGAGTGACTGCTGGAAGGGAACGACGCGGTTCAGAGGCGGCGGAGGCGAGGATGTCATGTTAATAAACTCACCGTCAAAGCAAATGGAGAATGAGGGCGGGAGAGAAGAAGGGAGGATGAGGGATGAAAACCGCGAGGGTGGTTGGAGAGATGAGCTGCTCGCGATGCCCAGGCTTTAAATGACAAAACCAGGGCGGAGACCTGTTTTCCCACGGCGGCTAATGTGCCAACCCTCCGGCGGGTCCATCGCGCCTCCGAGGTCTCCGGCGTCCGCCACTCCCACGTGGGCTGCAATCCCGGCGCAAGATATGGATGATTATTTGCGAAAACGGGGGGCATGTTTTGCTCAGACGGCACCGCATATGTCTGCAGACAAGCTAGCCCAGTCTTTCGAAAAATTGTAGGAGTGCATTTGCGAGCCTTACGTTTATTGTTCTCCGTAAGGGACTCCCATAGTGGCGGTCTCCGCTGGGAATGTCCGCGCGGCCTGGTTTTGCCTTGCGCGCAGTCGAGTTTGTTGTGTTGTCATAGCCACTCAGCAGCTGCCATCTGATCTTCTGCCCCTTCAACCGTGCTTCAGCCAATCACAGCTGATCTCAGTACGTTTGATTACAACTCGTTCATCCCTCCCCGACATCCAGGTCGTCAAAAGTCAGACAAAACATGACAGTGCAGTTTCCGGGGTGGCGGTGCCGAACGGCTGAATTTTTGCAAACTGTTCGGCGAGCACGAACTCTGTTTAGCCATCAGCTTTCCCAAAAATCAAAATTGACAGCTAGACGACGCAAGAAGGAAGATGCCGGCGTCATGTATTTCCGGGTTTCCTGAACTCCAACGTTACAGATCGTCACAGATCAAACCTTGCACCGCTACGCCCACAAGTTGTCACGGAACCTAAGAAGCTTCGCTTCTCGTGAATACAGTCAGTTTTTCGTCTGTCGTAAAACATAGCGGCGATCTTGCGAAGCTTAAGTCGGCATGTAAAAATATGAGTGGGTGGTTCAATACATTTGTAGACCATCTCTAGTTAGCAAGCGATGCACTCAAAGGCATGCTGCGTTTCAAGGGTACCCACCACCGCACTGACTTCTGCATTTTATCGGAGCTATTCAGCTGGGCGAACCAGGCCACACGATTCGCGGAGCAATACCACGGTCTCGACCCGCGGTCTTTGCAATACCAGCACGATTTTCTACCGCTGGCCAAAGTAGGGTCAGCTCGCCATTTCACAATTTGGAATAGACACGCTCGATCCACCGAATACCGAACACCACCCTCAAACGAGTGCCACAATGCTCGCGGCAGCATTCTGTGCAGAGATGATCAAGCAAAAGGCTGCTAAAATGATTAGATTAGAGTGCCCTTGTGTATCCCGTGTATGACCAGGTTTCAGGAACAGATCAAGGACGGACGGGACCCTCGATCTCAGGGCACTAAAACACCAACCAAGGGTCTGCACCCCGATGGATGAACTTATTCATGATGATGTCGATGCCTGACGGTGACGTCTATGCCGAGTTGTAGATTCTCGAACCGCTATTCGTGCAGAAGGCGAGAGTTTTCAGACCTCCGAGCTACGAAGAACGACTCGGAAGATAGCAGAATAAGTCCGGTCTAGTCCATTGTCGACTTACCTGCGCACTAGCTGCATAAGCACAATAAGCCCAGGTGTATTTTCCTCATTGTTTGGTCGGTGGCGGGTGAGCGGCTTTAATGAATAGATGCTCAAAGTGCCTCCAACAGTAGGGCCTCTGAGACGGTGAAGTGCACATTTGCAGGCCGAGAGAATCTGTCAAAGTTCTCTGTATATCGAAATGTCATTCTGAACCAAAATAATCCTATACCACAGACGGATAGCCGTCACACGCAGACAACAACCTACACAAGCCTCACCAATTCTTCCTAATATCATGTACAAACACCGTCCTCGACGACTCCCCAAACCATCCCCGATTGCTACTCGCGCTCACAAGGAACCGTCCCTGCTTGTCCACCACTACCCAACGCGTCGTCAGCGCGCCGATAACACAACAACAATGACAGGAGACAGTAAACGCACGTAGTTGGGAGATCGTACCCCCGTGATGCCCAGGTATGATCTTGAACTGTACCCCGCTCTTCATCCGTCCGCTCACAGCGTCCGGCTCGCCCGCCTCAGCGACGTTCCACAGCCTAATATTATCCGTCGACGCACTGTCCACCCACGCACCTCATCAGCTTCTACCCTCTTATAACACACTAATTCGTGAGGGGGGAGAGACTCACCAAGCGATATGCCGCCCATCAGGGAACGCACACACGTACGACACGACGCCCGACGAGGGCGGGTTCCGGATGACTTTGAGGATGCGCGGCGTACCCATGAACGACTGGCCCGTCTGTCGTACGTCCCATACGTCGATCGCGCCGTTCCGCCTGCCCGCGTAGATCTGCGAGCCGTCTGCGCTCCAGCATGCCTGTCCGCGCCCGCCGTCAATCAGCGCTCTTTTGATGATTCACAAATCTGGAAATGGAGACACTCACGGAAACACACCACGGCGGCGTCTTCTCGCTCATCCACAGCCTCCCGACACCGCGCCCAGCCGTATGCACGCGTCGATCCCAGAGCATCACCTGTCCGTCAATACTCGCCGTCAGGAGGACGTCGGGGCTGAACATGGTGTACGACAGCGCGTCCATCACAGGCGGGGCGTTCTTCGGCGCAGGCGCGGCTGCGCCTGTGCCTATGGCCTGTCGCGCGGAGTTCTGGGATGGCGGGGCCGCTAGCCCGCTTGGCATACTTAGTTGCGGTTGTGGCGGTTGTGAGGGAATGGGTTGGGTTTGTTGTTGGGCAGCGGCGGAGGGGTCGTCGCCGTCTGACTCGTCGAAGAGCGGGTCGAAGGATGTGTCGGATTTGGCGTCCTCGTCTGCGTGTGGCTGTTGGTTTTGGTCTGGTGCTGGCGCTGGCGGTCCCAACTGCAGGTCTTCTTGCTTCGGTATGAGTTGCATCTCCGGTTCAGGAGTTAGCATATTGACATTTTCTTGCGCCTCAGGACCAAGTGAGGCGGCGGATGGCATGATGTTGTATCGCGGTTGACCTACCCAGGGAACGATACCCGTGTAGTCGCTCTCCAGCGGACGCACGGCAATTGCGACGAGTTGAGATGGATGTGCGGTGTAGTTACGGACGATTTGGCCGGTGTTGAGGTCCCATTCCTGTGATCATAGTTAACTACGACCTCGCGTGCGCGAAATAGAGATTTTAATTACCAGAGCTTCCCCATCCCATCCTGCGCTGAAGAACCCCTTCTCGTCGTGACGCATAGCCATCGCAGAGACAGGTCCTCTGTGGCCAAAGAGCGTATGCATGAGTCTCCCCGGTTCATGCCTCACAGTGAAAAGGTTGATATGGCCTTGCTGCCCGAACAATAATATCAGCATAGCCCATCCGCCGCAAAGAGCTGTACTTACATCAGTTCCAGCGAGCGACCACAACGCGTCCGAATGCATGAGCATACTATGCGGTGCACACAACGGCGTGTCGTCCGCAGGCATAGGTGCGTTCCGCAGGTCAGCAGGGTTCTCCCACCAATACCGGATCTGAGCAGCTTTGATCACGCCCTCCATGACCCCGCAGTGGTGTCGCTGGGGCGCGGTGAGAAGAACCTTACCGTTCACGGCGGAGAATATGTCGTAGTCGCGTATGTATCCGTCTTCGGAGCCTGTGAGGAGATGGGTCATGCATAGGGACGAGGCGAGGGAGTGTGTTGGCACGGGGTGTGGGATCGCGCAGATGGCTTCGACGGTGAAGGAGCGTGGCCAGGTTAGCTCGCGCAGGAGTTGCATCTTGCGCAGACCTGCAGGGGAGGGTGAGCGCCCACGAGAGGCGGGTGAGGGTGCTAAGTGGCCTCGGCGTGAGCTACGCGATTTAGGTATTTGAGCAGATACCACTTACGTTGAACCATCATCAAGGCATTTTCAGATGGAGATTGTAGTTTAGGAGAGGGTGTGCGGTATTGGTTGCCCACGGTGGACAGTTGAGGCGCCATATCCTGATTCATTCCTTGCGGTGGCTGAACCCCCATGGCGGACTGTTGAGGATGTCGCTGCAGCTCCTCCCCTTCATCGTCGTCGTCATCCATCCCAGAGTCAGAGTCTTCAGTGTCCGAATCCTAAAATCCGCAAGAAACGCGATGAGCATGTGCGTTGGCCACTACCGACCTCATTGGCCATACCTCGTCGACCTCAGACGCCTCCGCCTGCAGGTCCTCCTCGAGAGCACCCAAGATATCTTCATCAATCTCATGTTCAGGCTCGCTCGCCTCCTCAAACTCGAGGTCATCAATCGCGTCGTCCTCCGACTCGCTCGACATAGTGGTGGCCGTAGTACATGCACAGGTGGAATTGATCGAAGTTTCTTGCGAACGCTCTGATTGCCTTTTGTGGCTGCGCCGAAATCACTCCCCGTTCGTGCGCGTCTAGCGGAAACGCTACTCGTCCCTGTCCCCATATTCACGATGGTCTTAGCAGACCTCGGACGTAAACTCAATGCTGCGCTCTCTTCGTTAAACAGGGCGTCAGTGGTGGACGAGAAGGTCTGTGTTGATTACCCTGAAACCTGGATGTTACGTGCTGACATGTGAAGCGCAGGTCCTTGATGCCTTACTCAAGGAAGTCTGTGCCGCTCTACTTGAAACCGATGTGAACGTCAAGCTGGTGGCTACACTGCGACAGAAGGTCAAGGCAAAGGTCAAAGCCTCCTTTGAGGCAGGTGCTGACAAGGGGAAAGAGATAAACAGGAAAAACATCGTACAGAAGGTGAGTTCTCGTAAGCCTGAATATACATATTTGCTGACATAGGCTCCAGGCTATCTTCGATGAGCTCGTTCAATTGGTGGATCCTGGGGTGGAACCGTATAAACCCAAGAAGGGTCAATCCAATGTTATCATGGCTGTCGGTCTTCAGGTGCGCATCGTCTCTTCACAGACGTGAAGCTTGCATCGCTGAACAACACATAGGGTAACGGTAAAACGACAACATGTACAAAACTAGCCGTATACTACCAGAAGCGAGGGTTCAAGTCCGCTATCGTCTGCGCTGATACATTCCGTGCCGGTGCTTTCGATCAGACCCGACAGTCCGCCACAAAGGCAAAGGTCGCATACTTCGGTTCATACACAGAGACAGACCCCGTCGCTATCGCTGCACAGGGTGTAGCCAAGTTCAAGAAAGAACGATTCGATGTTATCATCGTGGATACCTCAGGTCGGCATAAGCAGGAGGCCGAGCTGTTCGAGGAGATGGTACAAATCGGTGAAGCCGTTAAGCCTAATATGACTGTTATGATTCTCGATGCTAGCATTGGTACGCAATCGTGCCTCTGTTTGCACACATCCCTCTGATTCAGAGTATCAGGTCAGGCTGCTGAGGCTCAGGCCAGTGCTTTCAAAGAGAGCGCAGACTTCGGTGCGATCATTGTCACAAAAATGGACGGTCACGCTAAGGGAGGAGGAGCGATATCTGCGTGAGTTCTATGTCACTCCGCTTTCCTCGGCCAGAAAAGGCTGAGCCTTACCTTACAGTGTTGCCGTCACAAAGACACCAATTATCTTCCTCGGTGTGGGCGAGCACCTACATGACCTCGAGAAATTCGCGCCACAGCCGTTCATCTCGAAGCTGCTTGGTCTCGGTGATGTGCAAGGCCTCATGGAACACATACAGGATATGGCCCAACAGAACCCAGACAAGCAAAAGGAAATGGCGAAGAAGCTCGAGGAAGGGAAACTCAGCATACGTGATTGGAGAGAGCAAATTCAAAATGTTATGAACATGTACGTGTATTTGTGCTGTCACTTATGCATCTCAGCTGACGAATGGTCCCAGGGGTCCTCTTTCGAAGATTACGTCTATGATACCAGGTCTCCCTCAAGAGCTTCTCCAGGGTTCCGACGAAGAGGGCAGCGCGCGTATGAAGCGTATGATCTACATCACAGACTCCATGACCGCAACCGAACTAGACTCGGACGGCTCGCTATTCATGGAACATGGCAAAGACGGCAAGCCAACCGGCCTCACATGGCGCGTGACCCGCGTTGCACGGGGCAGCGGAACAAGCGTGCGCGAAGTCGAGGAACTGCTCTGCCAATACCGGATGATGGCCAACATGGCCAAGCAGGCTGGTGGGAAGAACGGATGGTTGCAAGCCGCCCAGAAAATGCAACAGGCTGCTGGAGGACGTGGACGTGGTGCCAATGGTATGCCCACACCTGCTCAAATACAGGCTATGCAGGTACGTCAATTACCCCTCTGAGTAATATTCGGTTCTGATTATGCTTCTCACCGTTTTCCAGAGATCCATGCCCCCAGGTATGATGCAACAGCTGCAGCGTGCCGTTCGCGGAGGCGGCGGTATGCAAGAGATGATGAAAGCGATGATGCAAGGACAAGGCGGAGATCAGGCTGACATGGAAGAGATGCAACGTACGTATTCACTGCTTGCATTTACGTTCCATTTTTCCTGACAACTGACTGGGAGACAGGTATGATGCAACAAATGGGCGGTGGACTCGGTGGACTCGGTGGACTTGGGGGCCTTGGTGGGGGAATGCCGAACATGGGCGACATGTTCAAGATGATGGGTATGGGCGGGATGGGCGGCGGGCGGTGACGGATGACGTGTACACTGGTAGACATAATGTCTGTATCTATTTACGATCTTAATTGTATGATTACCCACATATTGCACTTCCACCGGAAGTGCGGTGAGAGCAAGCTTGGTCTGACGAGGACGTATCCCCTTGTTCAGCATGCTGAGATCACACCACACAATCGTAGCAGTCAATTGCCTCTCTCTGTTCCTCAGATAAAGTACAACACAAAGGAACGACTAATACCACATAACCCCATAAGCCGGGTTGGCGAAAGCAAACAGAGCAAGCAGCGAAGCTGGCGGAGGCGTCAACAAATACTGGTACAACAACACATACGACGCGAGTAAGCGAGCAGGGTAACGAAAGCTGGTCCGCAGAGATTATAACATCCTGTGAACGATGGGAATGGGGGAGGGCGGGGCAGTGGATGATGGTGGGTGATGGCGGCCCTCTACTTGGTCTCGTTATCCTTCTGGAACTCGTGCAAGACGTTAAGCGCCTCGGAGACCTTGGCGTCGAGAGCATCCTGAGCGTCGAGGAGATGCAGCAGCTCTGCGTTGTCCATCTCGAGCAACATGCCCGTGATCTTTCCAGCGAGTTCGGGCTGGGTACTATATTGCCGTAGTCAATATCGCAGATAAGCAGATGGAGAGACGAGGAAACACGTACGGGAGAATCTTCATGTATATCACCTCACCAAGCATCTGCTTCTGCTCCATCGGAGAAGCGTTGGCGAGCGCAGCCGCCGAGATAGCGGAGCCTTCAGTAATGGGAGTGGTAGAGAGACCCTGCGCAACGGTGCCGGTGCCAGCAGGACGAGCCTGAGGAGCAGCAGGTCTTCCGGCTGGGGGGCCGGCGCGGGGAGCGCCTCCGGGGCCACCCTGAGGACGAGCTGCGGGAGCTGCTCCGGGTGGTCCAGCAGGACGGGGAGCACCGTTGGGTACGCTGGGGTCGGTAGGAGGGCGGGCGCCCGGAGGGGGGCGAGCGCCGCCGCGAGGATATCCGGGGATAGCACCATACGGTCCTGGAGGACCTTGGCCGTAAGGACCAGGGGGCATGGGCATACCAGGGACTTGGGCATTGGGAGGGTAACGGGGACGGGGAGGCATCATACCAGGCTGGCCGTAGCCCATCATGCCACGACCGCCTTGTGGCGGGAAGGCGCCGGGTCCGGTGGGGTAGTACATGGGTCCGTTCATGTAGCCAGGCATGCCAGCAGCGGCAGCCTGTTGCATCCTGATCTGGTTGCGCTGAGCGATCTGGCTCTCCAGCTGCTGACGACGGACTTCGCGGCGTTGAGCAAGAGAGACATAGAGGGGCTTAGCACCGATCATCTTGTTGTTCATCTCTGCGACGGCCTTAGTAGCCTCGTCGGGCGAGGAGAAACAGACAAAGCCGAAGCCCTTGGATGTACCCTTCTCGTCGCGCATGACCTTGGCACTGGTAATAGTGCCGAAAGGCTCAAACTCTGCGCGGAGACGTTCATCGTCGATCTCATCATCAAGGTTCTTGATGTAGAGGTTGACGCCCTGGTACTTGCTCAATTTCTCCATCTTGGCCTGCTCGTACGACTTGCGCAACTCCTCCTCACGTTCGGCTTTCTTCTGGGCACGAGCCACAAAGAGCTTCTTGCCATGGAAGTCCTGGTCATGCAGAGTGTCGACAGCTTTTTGCGCCTCTTCGTGGTTTTCGAAGTTAACGAAACCGAAGCCCTTGCTGTTGCCCTCTTCATCGACCTGGACGACAGCGGACGTGACGACTCCGAATTGCTCGAAAAGGGCGGTGAATTCCTCCTGAGTGACCTCGGTGTCGAGGTTCTTCACGTAAATGTTGGTGAAGTGGGAACGAATCTCGTCAAGCTTGGACTGGCGCTCCTATTCATTGGGGACAAAATTGAGTCGGCATATCATGGTATAGCTACTTCGGTTTGACTGACCTTCTTGGAGATGTGGTGACCGACATACACCTTCTTATCGTTCAGCAACATGCCGTTGACAGCGTTGATGGCGGTGGTAGCAGCCTCCGCAGTCTCGTAGTGCACAAACCCGTACCCTTTGGAGCGCCCATGCTCATCGGTGGCGACCTTGCAAGACAAGACGTTGCCGAAGGCCGCGAAGGTGTCGTGAAGAGCCTTGTTGTCAATAGCGTCGTCGAGGTTCTTGATGAAGATGTTGCCCTGTCCGGTCTTGCGGAGGGCGGGGTCACGTTGGGACCACATGATACGGCTGATCATGACGGGCGATAAGTCGATCATGCGGATTCGCATCTATCTAATTTGCGTGCAGACTCACCAAGCCCGACCCTTGATAAGGGAGTAGTTGAGCTGCTCCAGAGCACGCTCACCTGGTAGCAAGTACGTTGGAATGCTGTAGGCAAAACACGCGTTTGAGGAATGGAGACTCACCATCCGCAGCATTGAGGTAATTAACGTAGGCGTAACCGAGGGAACGACGAGTAACAGCGTCACGGCACACACGGATGCTGCGACAGTTTGAGCATCGTTTTCGTTTATACTCATTCTGTAACGTACCTCGCGACGGGACCAATCATGTTAAAGATCTCAAAGAGCATCGCCTCCGTTACAGTGGGGTCGAGTTCACCGACGTATAAGGATGCGGAAGGAGGAGGAACCTGAGGGACGGGAGGATTGTACGTAGGAGCCGCAGCCGCGGGAGCAGGCACGATTGCCTGAGCAGAAGCTACCTCAGAGCCAGGGACTTCCTGGGGAGGAGCGACGGAGGTTGCAGACATTTTCTTTATACAGGAGTTATGTGGTTTGGGGGTCGTTACTGCTTTGTGGACTTTTCTGCGACTGAAGAAGCAAAGAAAGGAGAGCATGTTTGGGTTTGCGAATCGAGCCAGAGACACGGTATACAGCACAGCGAGGAAAGCATACTGTCAGCGTGCGTTGATACATGAAATTTGCATGGCTTACACAGGAGGCGACAAGGCAAACTGCTTTTTAAGGATTTTCTATAAGGATTTTTTTGAGAAACTTTTGACCTGGAGCGACCGAACGAGACAGAATTCTCAACATTATGAACACGGTTGAGGGCGATGGGGATACAGACCTTTAGATGATGGTTGAAGAAAAGCAGGTCATCACACAATCGTCTCTTCAAGTACTATCGTTTCGAACTCCGACTATCAGCTGGATCGGGCGCCTATACCTAGTTTCAATGCTTGTTCCTCGTGGCGGAAGCGGCCATGGCCATGCTGCAAAGACCCAACCACCAAGCATAATAACATACGTGATAGGGCTGGGGTTACGGCCGAATAGCTCTGGCACGGAATGGACTGCAAGAGCCTTGAATGGGAACACCATTTGTTTCCGTGCTAAATTGTTCCATTGGACAATAAATACGTATACGTAGAAACAGTATGGATAACACATTATCCCACATAAGAAACAGCAGATTATACGGTCATTCAGTTCTGGAGTACAACAGCAACTTAACCTCTTGTGAAATACGCCTTGGCTCCGTGCGTTGCCAGTTCAGACTTGGCCTAGTAGAAGGAATGAAGTCATTGCGAGAGATCTCTGCCTGCGAGTTCCGTACCTTTTCGAATGTGTGACCAGCAGCTTTACGATGAACCCAGATCTAGCCAAGCAAGTTTCAGAATACAAAACATCGTGGCTTTATGATGACGTAGGCGTACCTGGCGGAAATAAAAGGCGTTGCCCAGTCCTTGTAAAACCCAGCCGACGGCGGCAATGGCGCTGAAAATCCCCGCAACGATATGGCGTTCCACAAAAGCAGCGATGGTCTGCACAATCCCAGCTGCACCAGCTCTATTATATAGAATTAGTAGGATTTCACGAGTAAGAACGAGGGATCATGTACCCTTTTGGACCAATGATACTAAGTATCCGGAGTTAGAAATGGACGTGTCTCAGAGAAGATAGGCTAAGACGTACGCGTATAAAGAGAAGAGAAGATGGAATCCCCCAAACACGAAATACATATCTATGGTGGACAATCACGGTAAACTAAAGCGGTTGCGGGATACTGTTGATGAAACGCACAGTAGTAAAGCGCTTGTTCCTATCAAGCTGTGAGTAGCTGTGCGGCGGCGAACCGTATAGCAACGTACCTTCATGTAGCCGTTGTAGATTGGCCTTGGCCGCGGTCGTCAGGCTTGCCACACAACATCTCGCATAATGAACGAGCAAGTACTTACCTATACCACAAGAAGAATGAAAGCGGCGTGATAAATACCAGGAAGCTGGGTGCATGCGAACGAGGTGAGCGCAAGTGCTGTAGAATGAAATAATACGCACATGATACTGGTGATTAATGTGCCAATCCCGTCGGCGCCGGATATAAGGAGAATAAGACAAGCAACGAAGTTGAAAAGCAATGTGAGGGCGAGGAGCATCCATAGCTGATAAAGTCTTGTGATCAGCGGTCTTGATGCCTCGGGTATTTCGTCTTGAATAGAGTGGAAGATGAGGGGGTAGACTGCGGAGCAGCATTCAGAGGTAAGCCAACGATAAAATCAATATGATACAGACATGGCGGCCAGTTGTTACGACCATGTTGGCGTATGTGTTCGGCTCTTTGATTCAACTCCTGCTCTCTGCGCTCTAGATCCCTCTCTCGCTGCTCCAGTTCTTGCGCTCGTTTACTGGCCACAGATGGGGTAGACGTCGAATAGGGATTTGGGTCATCGAAGGGATTCGTGTCGAGTGAGTGCGTTGAGGCAAATGGGTTTTCCGTTAATTGAGCTACATGATGTGAGAGAACGCCTGTGAGTCACACCCGACCATGAGTGAGGCGAGAACAGCACGTACACATCGTTCAAGCATAAGATTTCGTAGAGACCAATGACAAGATGTAAGTAGACCGCAGTCATCCCGGAATCGCCGTGGACAGCGAAAAACTTACTTGAGTGCGGCGGGTGTGGCTGGGTCGTGGTGGCGCGAGCGAAGCTCGCGTCTGTTGATGATGGTGACGCGCGGTGTGTGCGTTCGCTTAATTGCACGTCACTGCAGGCGACCTCGGACCGGCTCTGTCCCTCGGCGCGCATGTGTTTGGCTTCAACCTCTAACCTCTGCGCACGTCCTTGCACTCAACTTCACTGCGAGGCCCACTCGACGTCTCTTTCACTCACTGTCAAGCGCACGCGGTGTCTCCCTCACTGGTGGTGCTCTCACTGCACTCTGTCTAGCAGCTGCCGTCAAGTGGCACGCGCGCGCACTCAACCATCGCATTGCCGTCGCGCCACTGAGCCTCAACTGCGACTGCGAGGTGAGCGCCCTCTGACGTCGTTTTTGACTCGTCGCTGATGAGCGTGTGCGCTGCAGTGGTCGCATCCAGCCCGTCGCGCTCGTTGCGCTCATTGTAATCGGCCCCCGTCTTCGTGCCTGCGACCTCCCCTTCCGCCCTCTACGCCCGCCTCCGTTCTCGCCGCCCACAAGACCTGCCGCCATGGCGTGGACAACTGAACTGCGGCTACATAGTGCGGCCGAGTTCGACGACACTGCGCTCACCCCGCGCTGTATCTCTGGTACGCCCGTCTCGTCTCTGCTCTTTCCTCGCACTCGCACTGACTGTGTGCGCTCAGTTCGATGCACCTACGCGCAGGCTGATCATCTGGGGATCCTTCCATCCCGCCTTATTGCGCCGTGCGCATCCGACGTCGCTCATGATAATCGACGGGCGCACACAACTCCTGGTCCCCAGTCTCGCGAACCGCGCCGCCGCCCTTCAGCACGTTCCTCAACAGTGCGAATGCCGCTCACGAACTACACAGCAAGACGATATACAAGTACGCTACAGCATGACTCTCACCACCCGACGCCAATCTGCGCATCGGTTGTCGCGCAATTCGACGTCACACAGCAGACGCGTCCACGTTCGCACAAGGGGAACGTCGCTGCAGTACATACTCGCGGAAGTACGCGACGTCCGCTCTCCAGTGCCTCTTCTGAACGACCACGCCGCGCTAGCACGACAGAGAACAGCTTGTCGCGTCCCCAAGACGCGTCGGGACACGACGCTTCGCATCAGCGTTGCGGAAACGCATCAGCAGGGAATGCACAACACGACGTACCGAGGACGAGAAACGCCTGCGCCGCAGAACACCGCCATCTACGCTGCGCTCAACGCCCGCCGCCGCCGCCTCTGCATGGCGCGTCGTCGATCCACCACACCGCACCGCGACTGTGTCCACCGACGTCGGCGCACGCTAACGAGGGGATCGCGCGTGCAGTGCTACTGACGGACTGTGTCCGTCGGTGCTGCAATCCGACGTCGCAGGTATCAGTCTGCCGGCGTTGCAGGGCAGCTCGCGCGAGCATTCGACCAGCGCGGCGGGACGGCGGTGACGGCGTTATCCCTGAGCGGGGAGGCGTCGTGGGCCCCCGACGTCGCACATCGCTCTGTGCTTCGCGTCAGTGTTGGGGCAACACCGTCGCGGGGGGACGGACGACTTACCTAGATCGAGCGACGACGACTGGGCCGCGGGACACCATCGCCAGCTCAGCACCGCGTCGAACCGCCTCATCGCCACCGCCACCGCCTCGTCCGCACGTCCTCCGTCAAGTCATCGCGTGTCCTATGCGCGCGTCAGCTCGTACGTCGCGTGAGGATCTGGGCGACTCACCGCGTTGTCAGCAGCGTGCGGCGGATGTTTGGAGGCGTCCGACGTCGGTCGTGGTTGAGTTGTTGTTGGCAGGGGACCGTATTGCGTTGAGGGGAGAGTGAGAGAGAGGAGAGAGAGAGGAGAGAGAGAGGAGGGGAGTGGAAGAGGAGAGAGAGGAGAGAGCGACGGCGAGAGAGAGAAACGAGAGAGAGAAACGAGAGAGAAACAAGAGAGAGAAACGAGAACGCGAGAGCAGCACAGAGGGAATGGGAGGAGAGGGAGAGTGAGAGTGAGAGGAGAGTAGCGAGAGGAAACAGACAACACGGGCTCACGCTCCAAATCGCCAAGGTACGTCACCCATCTTAACGCGTCCTCATCCGCGTCTGCGCTAACCGAAGGGTCCAGCAGCCGACCGCAACACATCCCCGTCTGCCGTACAGCAAACACCCAACGCCGCAACGCGCGCGAAGATTGAAGATCCTACGTACGGCATGGCAGCACTCGCTCGTCCAAACACATGGGCACCACTCGCTCGCTCAAAGGCATGGGCAGCCGACGCAACAAGTCCGTCCCTGGATGTCGTACGTCACTCAGCTACGCAATCGACCCGATCGCGCAGTGGTCGCGTCCAGCTCGTTGCGCTTGTTGCGCTCAGCGCCATCGTCCCCCGTCTTCGTGCCCGCGACATTCCTTCCGTCCTCTGCGCCCGCCTCTGTTCTCGCCGCCCGCAAGACCTGCCGCAACGGCGCAGGCTATTGAACTGCGGCTACACAGTGCGACATCACGCCGACCCCGCGCTACATGTCTTGTACGTCCATTTCTCTCCCCTTTGCCTTTGCTCGCCCTTACACTCAGACTGACCGTCTGCGCGCCCAGTTCAATGCATTTACACACGGGCTGATTGCCTGCGATCTTTCCATCCCGCCGCGCGCATCCGACGTCGGTCATTATAACCGATGTCGCGCACAACCTCCTGGCCACCAATGTCATCACCCGCGCCGCCACTCTGCAGCGCACTCTTCAGTAACGCGGCTTACGCCGTCGTCGCTCACAAACTACATGCCAAGATGATATACAAGTACTCTACGGAACGAGTCCCCGCACTCGACGCCAATCTATGCCTCGGCTGTCCCGCAATCCGACGTCATGCGCCGCAAATCAGACGCGTCCACGTTCGCACAAGGGGGACATCGCAGCAACAGCGCACTCGCAAAGTACTCGACGTCCCGCTTCGACTACCGCCCCTGAACGACTACGCCGCACCCGCACAGCGGAGAGCGTCTTGACGCGTCCACGAGACACGTCGAGACGCGACGTTTCAAATCAGCGTTGGGGAAATGCATCAACAGAGAATGCACGACGTACCGAGGACGAGCCACGCCCGCGCCGCAGAACATCGCCGTCTGCGCTGCGCTCAACGCCCGCCGCCACCTCTGCATGGCGCGTCGTCGATCTACCACACCGCGCCGCGGCTGTGTCATCCGACGTCGGCGCAGCGCACGCTATCGACCGGATTGCGCGTGCAGTGCCACTGACGGCCTACTGCGTCCGTCGGCTCTGCGATTCGACGTCGTAGGTACTAGTCCGCCCGCCGGCGTTGCAGTGTAGCTTGCGCGAGCATTCGGCTCGCGCGGCGGGACGGTGGCGACGGCGTTATCGAAGAGCGGAGGCGTCGTGGGCCTCCCGACGTCGCACATCGCTCTGTGCTTCGCGTCAGTGTTGGGGCAACAACGCTGTCACGGAGGACGGACAACTTACCATGATCGAGCGACGACGAGTGAGGCGGGGGTCAACTGCTGCCAGCTCAACGCCGCGTCAGACGGCCTCGCACGTCCTCATCGCAACCGCCTTGCCCGTACGTCCTCCGTCAAGCCATCGCGTGTCCTGTGCACGCATCAGCTCGTACGTCACGCGCGGATCTGGGCAACTCACCGCGTCGTCAGCAGCGTGCGGGTGTCTCGTGGCGTCCGACGTCGGTAGCGGTTGAGTCGGGGGTCGTGGGGGAGCGTGTTGCATTGAGGGGAGAGAGTGAGAGAGGGAGAAAGAGGAGAGAGACGAGAGAGTGAGAGAGGGAGAAAGAGGAGAGAGACGAGAGAGTGAGAGAGGAGAGTGAGAGGGCGAGAAAGAGGAGAGAGAGGAAGAGGAGGACGAGAGCGAGACGAGAGCGACGGCGAGAGAAACGAGAGAGCGAGAGCAGTGCAGAGGGAGAGCAGCGCAGAGGCAATGGGATGGGAGGGAGAGTGAGAGTGAGAGGAGAGTGGCGGGATGAAAATACAACACGGGCTCACGCTCCCAATTCCCAAGGTACGTCACACATCTTAACGCGTCCTCATCCGCGTCTGCACTAACCGAAGGGTCCAGCAGCCGACCCCGTCTGCCGTACAGCAAGCACATCGACCAACTCCGCAACGCGCGCGAAGATCCCACGTACGGCATGGCTGCACTCGCTCGCCCGCCCGCCCGCTCACCAAAGCTCAAGACCCAAGGCCTAGGGACTCGGGCAGCCGACGCAACAGGTCAGCCCCTGGCTGCCGTACGTCACTCAGCTACGCAACCAACCCGATCGCGCCGCGTCGAGTTGAGATCTCACGGGTCGCTCACCCACTCTCCGACTGACCGATGAGCGAGTAGCAGACCGCAGGGGCCGCAGACTCGGTGCGACGTCTGACCCGCTGGGCTGGACTCTAGCGAAGCGGTTGAGGTCGGACGGCAACATCTCGTGAGAGCGCAAACGCGAGCTGGATGGCGCGCCGACGTCAGAGTGCGCTGTACACAGCCAGCTGACTGCTGCCTCGTCTCGTTGAGAGTGAGCGTCGTTGCTGTGCGGTGCGCACACAGCATTGCCGCTGCAACCACCCGCCCTCGTTTGGCTGCGCCGATGCTGTCCCCATTGCGCCCCGTCTTCGACGTCGGTCCGTGTGTGTGCTTGCAACACACAGCAAGTCCCCGCGTCCGTCGATCAGACGTCACCGCTTGTGCGCGTCATGCAATCAGGGTGAGTTCAATTTCAATTTCAATCTGACAACCCTCCCAATAACGTTCTCCCTACGCAGATCGTGCTCACGCTTGCCCAATACGGCCGTGCGATCGCCAGGGTTAGGCGAGTTGGATCGCTGGCCCTCGTCGCCCTCGCAATTCAGCGGTCAACGCAACACGACACAACACGGCGACAAGTGCACGAGAGGTCGGCAGTACACTACGGCTATCTACCACCCTGCTCGCTACAGATTGCACGGGACGTACGGTTGCACTACCGACGTCAGGATTTGCGTCCGTGCCAACAACGCCGCCGCAACTTGCGCAACATGTTTGTTTACCGGCCGCCGCACGCCAGCCGACTCTGCCATCCTTCCGCTGCATTGGGGATACCACGACGGCGAGTAACTCACTCACCTGGGCTCGTTCTGGGCAGGTACGCGGGCATGACCGACGTCGGACGCCGGTATGTCGCTTGCCGGATTATCGATTCCATGTACAGTACCGGCTGTGCTGCGTTTGCAGATCGCACGGCTGCTGCATCAATACACATACCTGCTAAGCAGCCGAGCTTCGTCTCTGGGTACTGGGCTGGACTCTGGCAAAGTCAGCACACGCGGCCGACGTCAGTCAGATCATCTCTTGATCTGGCGGTCGTCGTACACTGGGATTCTTGAGGTGAGTCCGCAAATGCGATTGAGATGCGGCACCGACGTCTGAGTGGCTTGTACGCAGCCGTCCATCGCCTCGACTTGCCTCGCCCCGCGTCACCACTGGAAGCACGCGGTCTCGTAGGGCTTGCACGGACACGCTTTGCGCTGTGCGCTGCGCGTATCGTGCCCATTGTCGTCGTGCGCGATCTCATAGGTCCTCGGTACACGCCCCATCTCCGTCAATCAGACGTTGTCGGGCCTTACACGTTATGCAGCCCAGGTACGTCCCACTCTTGATCTGACGTCGTGATAACATCTGCTTGCGCAGATCTTACCGCGCAATTCGCCTATGGCCCTGAGATCAGCCGTCAAATTGAAGACTGGCGAGCAAGGATCGCTTGCGCTCGCCCTTCTGTCCCGGCAACTATACAGTCGGGGCGGTACGCCGCGGCTCGTTGTTGGCGCAGGGTGGGACGCACACTAGCTAAGGGGTGTCGCAGCCGGTGCAACGTGTCTGTGGCCGCCGTACGTCGGCCGATGCAACCCTCTGGTTGCAATTTCCGTGAAGACGCCACGGCAGCGGCACTCCGTCGTTCTGGCTTGGGCGAGGTACACGGACGCGGGGCGTGACTGACGTCGGACGTCGGACAATGTTGCCTCGCTCAAGACGGTGTACTGTAGCTGCAAGGTTCGTTCTCCATTTTTGTGACTGATTCATCCGTCCGATTAATTTTTGTTTTTTTTTTTGTTTAGGTGTACAGCTGGCGACCTTACGCGCGGCGCGGGGTTGTACTCACTTACGTGCATGACATGACCACGAAATTAACCGGGCGACAAAACACACAGGCGAGCAAGATCGCTTATTCTCGGACGTTCTGTTCTGCGGTCGAAACATTGGCGAAGCAATCATGCGAGTTGGGTGGCGTACCGCGACTGTCTACCGTTGCGCTGCAAGGTACGCCGCACATACGTCTTCAATGCTGACGTACTCATCTCTGCCAACCGAGCGACGTGACGCGACGCTTCATCCGATCCCCCAAATCCCTGGTTACTGTCTTCCGGCCGGATTCTGCGCTCTGCGCTTGAAGATATCACGGCAGCACTTACTTCCCTGGGCTCTGGCCAGCGGTCAGGTACGCGGACGTCGGATGGCTCTGCCGCTCACGCGCATGGATGGGAGAATGCATGCACGCGATACAGATACGCCAAGCCCTGAGGGATGTCTGCACTAGGTACGCGCTGATACTCAGCTTGCGCCTTGTGCAGACATGACCTCCGGCTCGTTTGTCTTCAATGCCCCGCGTCGCGTCGCGTCGCATTCACAGCGCTGCTGCTGTAATCACTCGCGACCGGTCTTATTGGGGTGACACGGTTGCGGTTCTTGCGCCGTGCCTGTTGAGGTCCGCACAATCCCACATGGGCTCCGACGTCGGGATTTGCTACACGCCCCGACCCTGTCAATCAGACGCATCCGTGTCCGCGCGGCGTTCAATCCGAGTATGCTTACGCTTTTCTTTGATCTGATGTTGTACGCTAATCGCGTCTGTCCGTGCAGATTGCACTCACGCTCGCAAAGCATGGCCGTGAGTTTGACACAATGGAACCATTTACATGAATGCGCCGTCGTACCGCGGCTATCTACAAGGCGCACCAAAGATATGGGTGAACCCCGGAGTTCCCACATTCGCATCCGCCTCTACACTTACCGAGGGATGTTGCCCCCTGGATGCCGTACGTCTGCCGGCTCTACCACCATCTGGTAACCTCGCGCTTGAGGTTATCACGGCATCCTGGAGAGGTACGCGGACGTGGGCGACGTCTGACGTCTGACGCCCTCATCTTCTCGGGGCGTCGTGATGCCAGGTATGTTGTTTCCCCTCATTCTTATTGATTTGCGGGGCTGATTAATGTTGTGTTTTCGTGTACTGCCGACGTCCCGGTGTGTGGAGCAGACTGTGTCCATGCGCGCACAGTACGGCCGCAAGATTGGCTAGCGGACAGCACACTTTGCAAGCAAGATCGCTCGCACCCGTCGCCGTGCGGTTCCACGGTCAACACAGCACAATGGCAGCCACATAAGGTCGACGACGTACCGTGGCTATCTACCGGTGTGCTACAAGGTGTGCCACATGCATCGTTTCACATTTGAGTCCGCTTCTGTACCAACCAAGAGATGTCGAAGCTGATACGATGTGTACCTAGCTGCCGTAGATTAGCCTGTTCCGTGACTCACTACTCACTAATTCCATTGTGCTTGAGGCTATCACGGCATCACGTACTTGCTATGCGAGAATGATTGCTTGCGCTTATCCCCTCCTGTTCCGTGGCTTGTGTCATCAAATTGCCGGCCTAGGTGACACACCCTTGAAGCAGAACACGAGAGTGCAATGACATTAGTTTGAAGCAGAACAGAGAGCACAATGACAGTTGTTTGAAGGAAAACAGAGAGAGACTCAACAATTACAATGTACGAGATTCATCCACTCTGCACATGTGTCACATCCTCAGCCTGCCACGTACCAGCTCTCCGTTCCCCATTCCCCGTTCCTCAGCAAGCATGTCTCCCGCACCCCGCACCCCACACCTCTCACCACTCACCAAACTAATCACCTGTCGGACAGCCTGTGCGCGTAACACCTGAGGCCTACTATCTGTTTGAAACACCAGCAGCGGGGGTTCCTGAACTATGCGATGCCCTCAAGGTCCGGTAAGTGTCGATCTGTGTTCTCAAAAATGTCGCCTCTCATTAATATCCGCCGTGCACAGGCATCTACACGAGTCGCAGAACGTCGGTGGTGGTGCAGGTGGGATGGGTGGGAAGACTCCGTACGGCGGACGTACACCAGCTCGCACACCCGCACCGGGAGCAACCGTTTCAGGCCACCAAACACCAGGACGTGCGTCCGTGCGCAATCCTCTTCCAAGTCGTACACCGAATCCATACGGTGGACCATCGTCTGCTGGTCTGGGAGGTGTCACACCTTACGGCGCCGGATATCAGACCCCCGGACATCTGTCAAGGTCATCAAGACCTATCGCGCAGGAGTCTAGCGGATGGGGAGGTTCAGGAAAGTGGTAGCTGAGGTCGTCGACTGTTGTATCTTACTTGACTCGACCATGGAGGTGCTTTGTATGTCTCGCTCACTCTTATATTAGTATAGTATCTTGTTCTATTCACTCGCGCTCTGTAATGAAGTCGTTCTTTTCTTGATCTCACGTTTGAGACAGATATTTCCAGCTAACAGAATATCGATAGACTCCAACTCTGCAGAGAAATCCAAACATTTCTCGCAGCCAAAATACTCTATTGGACAATAAATACGTATACGTAGAAACAGTATGGATAACACATTATCCCACATAAGAAACAGCAGATTATACGGTCATTCAGTTCTGGAGTACAACAGCAACTTAACCTCTTGTGAAATACGCCTTGGCTCCGTGCGTTGCCAGTTCAGACTTGGCCTAGTAGAAGGAATGAGGTCATTGCGAGAGATCTCTGCCTGCGAGTTCCGTACCTTTTCGAATGTGTGACCAGCAGCTTTACGATGAACCCAGATCTAGCCAAGCAAGTTTCAGAATACAAAACATCGTGGCTTCATGATGACGTAGGCGTACCTGGCGGAAATAAAAGGCGTTGCCCAGTCCTTGTAAAACCCAGCCGACGGCGGCAATGGCGCTGAAAATCCCCGCAACGATATGGTGTTCCACAAAAGCAGCAATGGTCTGCACAATCCCAGCTGCACCAGCTCTATTATATAGAATTAGTAGGATTTCACGAGAAAGAACGAGGGATCATGTACCCTTTTGGACCAATGATACTAAGTATGCGGAGTTAGAAATGGCCGTGCCTCAGAGAAGATAGGCTGAGACGTACGCGTATAAAGAGAAGAGAAGATGGAATCCCCCAAACACGAAATACATATCTACGGTGGACAATTACGGTGAACTAAAGCGGTTGTGGGATACTGACTGTTGATGAAACGCACAGTAGTAAAGCGCTTGTTCCTATAAAGCTGTGAGTAGCTGTGCGGCGGCGAACCGTATAGCAACGTACCTTCATGTAGCCGTTGTAGATTGGCCTTCGCCGCGGTCGTCAGGTTTGCCACACAACATCTCGCATAATGAACGAGCAAGTACTTACCTATACCACAAGAAGAATGAAAGCGGCGTGATAAATACCAGGAAGCTGGGTGCATGCGAACGAGGTGAGCGCAAGTGCTGTAGAATGAAATAATACGCACATGATACTGGTGATTAATGTGCCAATCCCGTCGGCGCCGGATATAAGGAGAATAAGACAAGCAACGAAGTTGAGAAGCAATGTGAGGGCGAGGAGCATCCATAGCTGATAAAGTCTTGTGATCAGCGGTCTTGATGCCTCGGGTATTTCTTCTTGGATAGAGTGGAAGATGAGAGGGTAGACTGCGGAGCAGCATTCAGAGGTAAGCCAACGATGAAATCAATATGATACAGACATGGCGGCCAGTTGTTACGACCATGTTGGCGTATGTGGTCGGCTCTTTGATTCAACTCCTGCTCTCTGCGCTCTAGATCCCTCTCTCGCTGCTCGAGTTCTTGCGCTCGTTTACTGGCCACAGATGGGGTAGACGTCGAATAGGGATTTGGGTCATCGAAGGGATTCGTGTCGAGTGAGTGCGTTGAGGCAAATGGGTTTTCCGTTAATTGAGCTACATGATATGAGAGAACGCCTGTGAGTCACACACGACCATAAGTAAGGCGAGAACAGCACGTACACATCGTTCAAGCATAAGATTTCGTAGAGACCAATGACAAGATGTAAGTAGACCGCAGTCGTCCCGGAATCGCCGTGGACAGCAATCGGCCGGCCGGAGACACCAGTCAAGCGCCAAGGGCCTTGTCTGACGTCGTGCTGCGAGGTGGCTGCGCCTACTTGAACGCAGTCTTCGGTTCATAATGGTCCTCCTACTCTACTCTCGACCGCAACAGCGCAACAGAAAGAAATGACAAACGAGATTGAGATGAAGACCCTATCACGGGAACCCCAGCCAGCCATAACGGACGACAAGCCCGGAGGCCGTCTCAACCTCGACACAAATGAGGAGCAAAGTGTAACGCTATGGGCATACACTGCGACTGCTATGTGCGTAGTAGCATTGTTAATAAAGGCTCATGTTCTAATACTTGCGTCTATCAGACTACTAGCACTAGCGACGCCCATGATATTCTTCCCCAGTTTTCTACTCTACTTGTCCGAAAGCTCCTTTGAACGGCGGAATGTGCTTACACCACTGGAATCCTATCTGTCGGTCAACAGTGGTATCCTTCTCGCAACCATAGCCTTAGCCTTATTGTTCAATGTGCGTGATGTCAGTCTTTCCCCTAGCTGCGCTGACCTATGTACAGGCTCCGGCAGGCGTAGGGTTCCATTTGCCCAGTAAAGCCAATCAGGCGCATCCCCTCCTCATGCCCTTGACGATAGCCTTCTCGATAATCTCTCTTTCGTCCTATAATACGACATCTATAGGCGCCTTGGCCTTCTTGGTCTTCCTTGGCTCAGCCGTGATTGCGGGATGGGGGTGGTGGACTGTGCGTCTCTATTTGGCTCCCTCTTCTGAGTATTGGCTGATGTTCAACCCCGTGAATGTGCAGATCATGTTTTCGGGCACCTCATACATCTCACGCAAGACTGGAGCGGACAAACGCACCTCGGCGTTTTTGTTTGGCAATAAAGCAGCCGCTTCGTCTAAGAAGAAGGAATGGAAGAAGCAATCATAGTGGCTCGTAGACTGTCCCCTCGATGACAATTGTATTTCTCAATGCATATCCCCTTGCTTGTCAAGGGCTCTCCCATTCCTTAATTGTCAGCACTTAACTCACCGAGGCCTGCTGAACTCACCGGAGTCTGCCGTAGGTTAGCACCAGTGTGCCGCCTTCCTCAACAAGTTGTAAAGCGGCTTGCTGCACTTCTGTCACGATACTAAATTCAAGGGACTGGCACTTTTTTGTGCATGCTTATGGGCCTCGTCGAACATCCCTTGCTTGTTCAAGGTTCTCGACGCATCTTAATTGTCAACACTTTAGATCTTTCATATAGTGCACGTTGTCTGCATGCCATCGTTGTTTGTGCCACACATATCTATGACATAGTGCATATGTAGTAAATACACAAGAAGATAAGAATGAAGCAGGGGCAGAGAGCAATGTACAGGGTCATTGATGTGCTCTCTTGCATTGTGAATAGTCCACCTCAAGCATTACCATGTGAAGGTCCGAATGGCGGGTTCAGGCGTAAGAATATTGACCGGTTCTAGCAGGCCTTCCTGCGGGACAAAGGTAATAGGGTCAGCGCTATATGATATGTCTTCAGCCGATGAGGAGGTGCTATAGAGCATGTCTTCGAGTTATTTTATACCAAGGTAAGCCACCAGCGAAATGTTTCGTTCGACAAGCAAAGGTTCTGCTGACGCAGGCGGCACTTCCCGAGTGAAATATCTGTCTTAAAACGTGAGATCAAGAAAAGAACGACTTCATTACAGAGCGCGAGTGAATAGAACAAGATACTATACTAATATAAGAGTGAGCGAGACATACAAAGCACCTCCATGGTCGAGTAAGATACAACAGTCGACGACCTCAGCTACCACTTTCCTGAACCTCCCCATCCGCTAGACTCCTGCGCGATAGGTCTTGAAGACCTTGACGGATGTCCGGGGGTCTGATATCCGGCGCCGTAAGGTGTGACACCTCCCAGACCAGCAGACGATGGTCCACCGTATGGATTCGGTGTACGACTTGGAAGAGGATTGCGCACGGACGCGCGTCCTGGTGTTTGGTGGCCTGAAACGGTTGCTCCTGGTGCGGGTGTGCGAGCTGGCGTACGTCCGCCGTACGGAGTCTTCCCACCCATTCCACCTGCACCACCACCGACGTTCTGCGACTCGTGTAGATGCCTGTGCACGACGGATATTAATGACAGGCGATATCTTCGAGAACACAGATCGACACTTACCGGACCTTGAAGGCATCACATAGTTCAGGGACCCCCGCTGCTGGTGTTTCAAACAGATAGTACGCCTCAGGCGTTACGCGCACAGGCTGTCGGACAGGTGTTTAGTTTGGTGAATGATATGAACCACGATTGCCTTACCCAGCTTTGAACAGTGGCGTTCTTGTTGGCCAAGAAGCAAAGGTTGAAATGACCTGGCCGCTTCCTGTACAAGCAGAAACCATACGCGCTCTTCGACGGGTTGGCAGCGACGAAGTTCTTCAGGAATAAGTCTGCGTCATATGCATACGTTAGACTGGATCAACAAAAATGAACGACAGACTCACGTAGCTCCTCTTCCGGGCCAGGCTTGAATTTCTCGTGCATCATCAGCTCTTCCACCTTCCTGTTCATCGCCTGGACATGATTGACGATCAGCTCATCGAGATCCGAATACTGGTGGGTCGCGTCCACGATGAGCCTCGTCCCAACTGTCTGACCCGTAGGGTCGGCATCTGCGTCAACGACGTCGAGATGTTGGAACAATCCCTCCTCCACCTTCCACGTAACGGCAAGATGGTGGGGTCCCTTGGACGACGGCCGGATGACAACATCGCCTCGCTGTTGCTTGTCCAAGTACGCCTCTGCCTGGGCCATGTTGAAGTTGTGGAAGTTCGGGTGCTTGATCACGCGCCTCGACTTGTCTACCTCCGCCCGCTTCTTCCGAGCCTGCATATCTCTATCGCGATCGTGCTGAGCGTGATTCCAGTTATCGTCATGTTTGACTTGACGGAATTGACTGTCGCCAGGGTCGACATCGCTGGGGCGCGATGACAAGTCGACCAGGAACATACCGGTGCGAGGATCGGGCTTGACGTTGATGATAACTCCTGAAATGAACTGGCCTTTTTTCACCACTTTGTCGGGTCGGTCGTCGCCGTCCGTGAGATAATGACCACTGATAACACCCTCAACGCCGGAATCCAAGCGAACAAATGTTGTATCCGCCTTTATACGCGTGACAATAGCGGAGACGATCAAGCCAATCTTCAAAGTCTTCGTAGTCTCGCCTGTCAACATCGTCAAAACGTCCCAGTCGTCAGGTAAAATGAAGGGTTCCCTGAGCTCTCCAAACGGTTTGAGGAGCTCCTGGCGGATAACGTTCAACGTATGGCGTTTTCTGTCCTGGTTTGTGTCGTACATGTTGATGGCGAAGTCGTCGAGGTTCAATATCTCCAGCAGCTGCACCTTTTGCGGGTTATTGAGAAGGAGTGAGACGACATAGGACGGGTGTTCGTCGAGATGATCCTCCTCATCCAAATCCTGAGAGTCGGCAGCCATTTTTCGCGCTAGCTCGTAGTCTTCTGGGTGTATCCGCGTGCTGTCGAGAGGATCAGGAGAGTCGGGATCCTCATTCTGACGGTTTTTGGTAGGCTTCGACAGGTTGGAATCTTGGGAGATTCTCAAGAATCCAGAAGCATTGAGGAAAATGTTCGTCGTGAGCAGGCCGTTGCGGATGAATTGATCACGGTTTGTTAGGGTGCCACCCTGTGCGAATCAGGGCATTAATAGAATTCCAATTTGCCGAGGCATGACGTACCATCGCGGCAATTTTCTTGACCAACACCTGGGCCTTGCGAGGACCGAGACCGCACACAAACCGTAGCAAGTGTTGATAATACGCGTCAGTGACCGCGCGATTAATATCAACGCCGACTTTGTTCGTGATGTCCACAAGTACCCGCTCTAAAGCTGTCAACAGCTTCTCCCTAGGCACCTAAAAGCAGACTATTAGAGCGGTCAGGCTTCAAAGACTTGAAAGTCACGTACGAGCTGTTGATTCTCCTCCTTAAGATTGATCGCCGTAATATCTGACGCAAGGGCTGCATATTCGTTCAAGGGGCTCTGAACATATCGCGCCAACCCTATGCAGTACTTGGCTATAGGGCTCAACGCGCTGTACTCCTCCGCTGCGCGTTTACTGTGCTGGTAGATTCTGGCGACCTCGTCATAAACGAAAATGACCGGGACATTGAATGCCGGCTGGTCAATTATGGGGGCACCGGATGCGTCAAGTCCTTCTGCCTGCTGGGGACTAGTCAGGTCCTTGACTTGCTGGTGTAGCTTGTATGTAGCGATACTGAACCCGCCTACAGCAATAACGTTCGGCTGGCGTCGCTGAAGGATATCGATGAACTCGGCCGTATTGTCTTCATCAGACAGGTTATCGATGCGGGTATGCTCTCGCAAACGACCAGCCTCGTCCAGGAAGACGATGGATATGGGATCTTTTTGAGGATCTCCCTTTCCCCAAGACATGGCCAAGACGGAGGCGGTATCTCCTGACTGGAGATCTCCATTGACGTATGGCGCTACATCGATGCGCTATGGCCGTATGGTTAGACTAGCGTTCGTGAACAATATTAAATAGAATACCTCGCGTAATATATCTGCGCATTCTTTGCATAAATGGTCCTCCGCCTCTTCTCGTATCCATTCGCGTGTCCACTTCGTAGCATTCGGGACCAGGTGCTGCTGGAGAGTTTCTTGGACAACTCTCAACCTCTCTTCATTCCAAGCTCGAGCAGTGTCACTATAGCTGTCCGAGGCGAAAGCTTCATTCAGGCGGCGCTCGAATGCGCCCGTGATGCCTGGCGGAAGGCTGATTGTGACGGTGACCAAGTGTTGGGATTCCGCCTCCAAGATATAGAGGAATTGTGGGGAATGGAGCATTGTCGCCGCACGCTTCTCATGGAGATATTTGAAATTCTGATGAGAGTATGTCAGCGCTCAACCAGATGTATCGTCGCAGGGCCGAACTTACGAAGTACTTATGGTGCTCATCAATCTTGGAAACACCGCGCTCAGTGGGTAGCACAGAGACTAACGCCTCGGCCTTGAAGCAATTCCGCATCTCTTGTCGCAACAGCGGATCCTTGCCTAATTCCGTAGCGAGAATCATGCGAGCACGCCGCAAAAGTTCGTCTGGTGACTGAGCTTTGGTGGGGTCAGGATCGACGAACTGTTCAGCGTATGCTTGAGGACTCAGTTCTTGCTCCTGAAGGAAGTGCGTTGTACTCGATGACATGAAATTCAGGACAATCTCATGGGGCTGAATGCCGAAGCCCTAGAGAATCTCGTCGTACGCTAGCTTTGGGAAGGAAAGCGATCAGACTCACTTGTGCCAACTTAGAGACCACACTCTTTTTCGCCACTTCATAGGCCGAAACGCGACTTGGCATCTTTCGCTGTTTGTGCTCCTGAGGTTCGTCGTCGTCGTGGAACGCCATATCGAACTTCTGCTTCTTGTCATCACGGAACTTCATGCCGAGCCACTCGGTTGCGTCTGCCACCATCTCCACGCTCTCCACCTTTTTCCGTATTTCGGACTCGTAATATTCGTCGGACGCGCCCATCCGTGTATACAGTGTGTCCAGGGCTTTGCGACGATCAACCAACGAGCGGTACTTCTGTCCCAGGGAATAAATACGCCACAAGTCATCCAGGGTGAGTAGCTTGACTTGCGTCTTGATGTCGTTCGGGTTGAAGTAAGAAATGTAATCCCGTTTATGGGTCCAGATGTAGGGAACTTCAAACTCTTGAATGAAGATAAACCGAAGAGCGTAAGTAATCGCTTGTACGAGCTCGGGAAGGAAGCGGTGATATTGTCCATCTGGTCTGAAGAAATCTATTTCCTTTGTCGGCGACAAACGGGTGATAACCCAGGACGCTGCGTCGTCCAGGTCGTTCTCTGTGAGTGCCTCCTGGAACGACAGACTCGACGATTGAGAAAGTGACGAGTTCGCGAGCTGCATGCGCTCTGGTATGTCCTGCCCGCGTATGAGATCGTCATCCTCTGTGAGCATTCGAGCTTTGATTTCCGAAGGTTCAAAGACCTATAGGGTATGAACATTAGACAACATAACCATTCGGCGTATTTACTCACATCTTGGTATTTCATCTCTGATTTCGGGTTGTCGTCCTCATTGGGAGCTTCCTCATCATCCCCCAATGCCCAGTCGTACTCGTGACCGTCTCCAAAGATGTCATAGATCTCGTCCCACGCGCTATACAGTGTGAGGCCGCCTGAAAAGATGAACAGAAGGAGTGAACGTACCCCGCATCAATCCCCGAGAGCTCAGGCCGCGAGCCCATCGCCTTCCTCCTTTCTCTCTCTACTCGTTTTCTCTCTCGCCTTCGTTCCTCTCTTTCCTCTTCATCCATAACCACACCTTGCTCGTCCTCATCTTCGTCAATGATGAAATTATCCAAATCGTCCATGTCGGCGTCATCTTCATCATCCCTTCCGCCGCCCCTGTCGTCGTCCCAAATATTTTGGATATCCTGAATCTTCGGAAGTTCAAGGTCGTCGTTGTCCAAGTCATCATCAGACGACTCTACTACCGCCTTCCGCTTGCCTGAGGCGCGTGCAGCAGGCGAACCAGGTGCGCGACGCAAGCGAGTCAGTCGATGCTTGAATGAGCCGCCCGTATTCTCCTCTAGCAAATCCAAGTCGTCTTCTTCCAATGCCTCTTCCTCTTCCCGTTCTGTATGTTTATGGTATTAGGGAGGGCCATAAGGAGGGAACACAGTCACGTACCTCGTCTGTGGCGCCTCCTCTTCTTGCGCCTGCGTTTCTTTTCCTCCTCATCTTCGTCCTCTTCATCCTCATCCTCGTCTACAATAAACCCCTCTCGTATGCGTCGCTCCTCTTCCTCGTCTTCTTCGGGTTCCTCTGAACTATCATCGGACACTGCGGCCGCCTCGCCCTCTCCCTCCTCCTCTCCGCCAGACCCTTGCATAGGATCGTCTTCAATTCCCGGACGCGCACCTGCCACTGGATCTGCCACAGGGGAAGACATGATGGTCGGGACAAAGGAAGTATGTGGTAGGTTCTGCGCGTTCCTACGAACTTCAAAGGATAGAGTAGCGCGCGGGCGGTTACCAAAGTAGGCTCTCACGTGCTCTTTCACGGCCAATTACAGAATCCAATAACAATGAAATTGTGGCCATAAATCTTCGTCGATAGCGAGTAACAAATATACGTTTGCAGCCTCGAGCTCTCCTTAGTATCGGGCAATTCAATTTATCGGTCGCTACGTAGGATATGGTATGTCACCGAACGGCGCACTACGCTTTTAACAGCCTGCCAGACTAGGCTGAGGAGGATGCTAACCAAGCAACCCACCGTGCTCGCTGAACCATAGCAAAAACGCGCCATATTCAATCCTATGTGTCAGTATGTTAGCAATTCCCCATGACAAGTATATCCCCATAATTTGCTTACAGGCGAGCTGTCAGCTTGTTTGAGGCCATAATGCCCATAACCTGATTGCGCTAACACTGGCATAAAAGTCGTTCATACAATACTGTACATACAAAAAGTGCAGGCCAAATGAGGTTGCTTTCAGCAGAAGCGATCACTATTGAACGTCAAAAACAGTGTCATTGGGTTATGAGAGATGATGGGCACACCTCTTGAGTTTCGCTCGTCGATCGAGCATGGCCTCTGCGAGTCGTCCTTCCTTCTTCGCCTGTTTAAGCTGTACTGGAGTTAGTGAGATTTCCTCAGCCCTTACATTCGACAGACTCACTGCTTTCTTGTCCTCTACCGATACAACTGATCTACCCGCACCCCATGCCTGGTATATCTTACTATAGACAAACAAATGAGATTGAGCCAAAAGAAATGCAAAAGAGTAGACGATACATACTTCGCTGAAGCCTCATCAACGTTTGAATCCATGGACGTCCCCTCCGTACGCTTCTTCTCTTCTTCGTTCGCCTCCTTCTTGTACTTGTACTGGATCTTCACCCAGAATCGTTCCTTGAATCCAACCTCTTCGCTATCTCCTCTTAGAGCCAAGTTCCCACCAGCGACCTCGTCCACGGAAAGGTACTTCTCGTAAATGTTCTGGAAAGCAACCATGCCGTCGGGAAATACGACGGGTGTCCATTCCTCCTGAGGCCCTCGAGCCTCCCTGTCGGCGGATACAAGACCGTGCTTATCACAAGACACAAACTTTCCTTCACCTACTCCGGTGCGCAAATTGACCGTTGGTGAACCCGCGACGCGAGTGACCACCCAAACTTGGGACACCTCGTTAGGTGTGCGCTCCAGGATGCTCGGCCGTCCATCTTCCTCTGACTTGATGTCCTTGTCCAGTGACGACAGTACAATGCGTCCTCGCGTAGAATCATAGGTTATGCATATTGGCGATGGGTCAGAAGGATGTACTATGAAGGTCGGCCCTCGTATCTCGGCAGGCTGTTCGGGCAGTACCCAGGTGTCAGGACTATCGTCATCGTCGTCTCTGCGACGACGCCTGCTACTACTCCCGTCCCCATCTTCTCCGTCCTCTCTTTTTCGTTTCTTCTTGGTCTTCTCCCCTTTGAATTTGAGCTTTGTCGAGCGTACTTTGTCAGTGGACATGAGAGTGCAATACGGAGTACGCAAAGTCAGGCGCCGAGTGAATGAGCGCCCATTACAAGCGCCCACAACGACCGAACCCAAAGTTGGTCAACGTCCGCCCGCCGCCTCGAAAGCCCTCAAGATCTCCTCAAGCACGTCGGCATCCGTCTAGTCCACGATGAAGTTCAACCCGGGTCAGTCATAATGCTGTTCTGTCTCGCAATCTGCGCTCTGGGAGGTCAAAATGGAGGTGGATGGATGAGGGAAGGGATGGATGAGGCTCCTTGGGTGGACACTGGCAGAGGGGTCATTCTGGTCTAGCGGGGCGCAGATTCGGGATTTGCTGGTTGTTGGAACCTCATACTGACTCAACGTATGTTCTTTGTTGCTCTGAATCCCAACAGATGTCTCCTCTTCCCGCCGCAAGTCGCGCAAGGCGCACTTCTCGGCCCCCTCATCTGTCCGCCGGAAAATAATGTCCTCTGCTCTGTCCAAGGAGCTCCGTGGCAAGCACAACGTATGTTCCTTATTGTAGCTCTTTCCAAGATCACGCATCTCATCTGTGGCCTCAGACTCGTTCGCTACCCGTCCGCAAGGATGATGAGGTCCGTATCGTCCGGGGGAAGTACAAGGGTCGGGAAGGCAAGGTCACCCAGGTGTACCGTAAGAAGTGGGTGATCCACGTCGACCGTGTTCAACGTGACAAGTCAAACGGTTCAACGACACCCATTGGCATCCACCCGAGCAATGTCGTTATCACGTCCATCAAGCTGGACAAGGACAGGCAAGCATTGGCCTCACTGTCCCTTGGAAACATATTTCTAACCGTATCATGCTATGCAGGCGAGCCATCCTCGACCGCAAGGATCGCAAGAAGCAGGCCGGTGATGTCGAGCTGATCGACGTGAGTACATATCGTACGCCTAACTTGCGCATGAAATTGACCCTTGTACAGTAATTCTCCTTCTCTTTATCATCGCTGTCTTTTCGCTATTGTTTTGCACCATTCAAAATGATACACATGTATGTATGCGCATCCAATCCGCACATGATATGCACCATGGGTTTGAGGTTACCTGGCTCTACTGCTTCCGACGCAGAATCAATATATCGGGATGTAAGAGGGTCCTTTGCACCTTCGCCTTTATCACGGAAATGTATGTTACAACTGCATTAAGTGGTATAACGAGATCGACGAGTCCGTGTACCAGAGCATATGAGAAAAGAGCCATTCGTGAAGTTGTTCAGAAGATGACATCCTCGTCTTTACTGCTTAGCAGATCGCCACCGCCTCCTGCCACCTCTGGTTCAGCCTGCACCGGCGGAAGATCTGCCTCGGCATCAGCTTTTGCTTTCGCCAGTTTGTCTGCGGCCTCTGCGTCTCTCTTTTTCTTCCCCTGCACCTTCTTCAGTCTGGAAGAGAGGGCTTGAATCAGTTCCCGGCGCGATATCCGAGACAGAAAGCACTCACCTGAAGAACTCTTCACGGTCCATCTCATCCAACTCGCTGGAGATGTACTTGATTGTGTTCTCTAGCCGGGGGATGACGACGTGCTCGATCGCATTCACTCGTCGATTCGTAGCTCGGATAACTTCGTCCAATATCATGAATGCTGTTTGTAGCGATGCAAGTTCCACGAGAGTCTCCACCGCCTTTGCGTACACTTCCTTTGATCTCAAAACCTGTTGTCCTCCTCGTCCGAGACCAGTGAGGTTGAAGTCTAACACAATACCACGGCAATCTCAGAGTCAGTTCCCAGCTAGATTTGTCCACTGTAACTCAAGACGCACCGGTGCCCGGAACGCGATCAACTTCAAAGGCAGGAAGGACGACACCAGATACGTTCTCCTGCTTAGCCTTTACCTTGAAGGACGCAGACTTGGCTTGCTCTTGTACGAGATACGATATATCTCCCGTAGCGTATGTCACTTCTGCAAGAGAGAACGACGCAAGCTGCATTACTCTCCCCATCTTACGTTTTGCCTAGATATCACATAGTTTATGGATGTTGCACATTGTCCAAGTGGACTCGTTACTCACTTCGTCTACCTTCCTCAATATAGCACGAAACCGAGTTGTTAAAGCATCGCGCTTCTTCGCCAGTAGCGAGTGTCCCGTTTGCGCCCCCTTCAATCGCAGCTTTGTGTTCGTAAGAGCCATACGTGTCGGGAATATATTCTCGCGAGCACCTGTACCAGACATATTGGACGGAGACGGTGTGTGAGCCTGATAGTGGAGGAGGAGAAACAAGCGACTTGAAATCTGAGCGCCTATGACGTCTGAGAGTCCATCGGGACTGCTCTCGCACAGTATCATCACATGTCATTGGCCAGGACGTTAAATATCATTTCGTGTACAGAATAGACGACCTACTACAGGCCCTTAAGAGCGGCCGTTAGGTACGTATACTCGAAGATACTTAGAGCTTTTGTGGAGACAAGCTCGCGAAGGAAAGTCTCAATACTAGTCTGATGGCGCGCAAGAAAGCGCAGCTGGTCCATGTCCTTGATGCCGGCGCTGAAAAGCACCTGTTGAAGGTGCGGCTGAGGTGGCTTCATCGTCGTCAAGAACTTCTTTAGCTCAGTGTTCGCTTGGGACGGTGCCGGAATCTCCGCGATATCCCCTTGCGGCTTGCCGGAAGGCTTGCGTGTTGATGCCCGTTGAACTATCTCGGTATCACTTCCCAACTATTGCACGCATGTGAGGCGTCGACAGCACAGCTGAGGTTGATGAAAATAATGTACATTACTTAGACTTCCCTCTCTGTCTGTTTGAGGTTCCTCCGAATATGCTCCACGTCTTGATCGTACGGAAACCATCTGCTGAGGTTTCCGGTGCTGCACATCTCGCGTAGTAGACTCAGTGCGAGAGGCTTTTTTCAACCGCTTGCGGCGGATGTTTTGGCTTGTTCTCAGAAGCCGTAATTTAGCATAAACCACTGCGGGCCAGCAGTTTGTTCCGTTGCGGTACGCTTTCAATATAGGAATTTTGGAGCACTATCCGGCAGTGTATCAGAAAGGTCACGCTTCACATATGTAACCCTCTCACCTCGGCGATATACCGTTTGAATGCATTCTCGTCTTGGTGACGGAAGGACAAAGTTTGGTCCAGGTGAATATCGACAAGCGGTCTCATTTGATTCTAGTTCATGCTGTCAGTACACTGTGTCCTTCATGTCATATGTATTTCCACGCACCGTTAGTAAGTCTTTCAGGGTGTCCACGCTGAGGCCCATCGCATCCTCTAGGCTCGGTAGTGTATTTTGGTGGCTTTCGGTACGGCAATTATTATACAGTTTACGGGGCTCTTCTTTTGGAAATATGGTGAGGTCTGTCTTGTTCGCACTATAGCGATAGCGGGGCGCATGCGACGGCAAAGCCTGTCGGCGTTGCGCACCAGAACCCATGGACGCATCATCTAATCGCTGCAGATTCAGCGTCATCGTGATTCGGAGTCATTGGAAAAACGTACCAGACATCCGAATCCAAATAGCAATATTTGTTGTCAGTCCTGCTGAGTGCCAAGGGAGTAAGATCAGCGAACGATTCTATTTAGCTAGAGGTTTGCAGTGTGTTATCAACGCCACGAAGCGTCGGATTTCCTGATTAGGGTAGCGCGAATGAGGGCAAATTTCCGGCAGGGGAGCTCCCCGCTCTGTGAAAAAATTACGAGTTGATTATATATACTAGAGGCCTCATATATGATTATACGTCCGTCGCGTAAAACTTATCTCTATTGACATCGGCAAACTAGCCTTGCCTCTTAATGTGTCCTGGAGGGCCGCGATAGCTCCCTCGCCCTCTTCCGCGGCTCCCACCTCGTGCTCGTCCAGACCCCCGCACCGAGAAAACGGGCTTTTCGTCTACAACTGGCAACGGTGGGGAGGAGCCCTGAGGTAGTTGGCCGGAAGCAGTCCTCCCATCTGCAGGTTTCTGGGTTCTTCCCCTTGGATATTTCTGTACCCGTCTTCTACCTTGTGATTGCAAGGGGGTTTGGTCCTCAGGGTTAGGGCTAGAATCAGATGAACGGCCTCCAACACTGTTACCGGGTGTCGGCGTGAATTTGCCAAAGGAGGCCAGCAAATTCGTAATCTCGGCCAGCCTGTCCTTTGCATTGGGTAAGAGTGACGCTGCTAAGAAAGCCTGTTGGCCTTCTTCTGAGGTAATGCCCTTCCACGCGGTCTCCATGATGTCTTGAGATGCGAGCTTGTTCTCCAGTACCAGCCAAACAGCCTCGGGCTCGCCTGAATTCAGCGCAAGTTCAATCACAGATTTGCTGGGCAAACACTCGTAGAGGGCTTCGCTATCCTCCGGCGGGTGCGCTTGCAATATATACTTGACAATCGGGACATGTCCTTTCACGAGGGCAACATGGAACGCCGTGAGGCCGTCAGAATTACGTTCCTCCAGATCGGCGCCTTTGTGCAGGTAAGCTTCCCTCAAAAACATGAATCGTTGCTGCACATACTGTGTGTGTCTAGCCATTCAAGTAGGTCTGCATCGCCTCGAGTGGCCGCAATATGGGCTAATGTTTCGCGAGGGTCCTTTTGCGGAGGGCTTGTCAGGCTCTCGCAGCCAACCTTCGTTTCTCCGCCGGCCGCATCGACTTCATCTTCCCAGATGCCCTTCTTCACTGCGGCGAGATCGCCTTCACGGGCAGCTGCGAAGACGGCCGAACGGAGCACCTGCGAGCGTTCCAGTTGGATGCGTGCCTTTTCCTCAGCCATTTGACGGGATTTTTCCGCCTCGGCTTTCTTCTTCTTGGCTTTCTCTTTCTGGCGCTGCTCCGACTCCCGCCGTTCTTCACTCAAGCACAACTATAGTCAGTATATTATCTACATACGAAGGTAAAAATCACCTTTCTCTCTCTGTCTCTCTTGCTCGGCTCGTCTGTATGCGTCCTCCCGTTTGCGTCTCTCTTCTGCTATCTCTTGTTCCTCCAGTGCACGGCGTACGCGGCGCTGATACTCTTCTTCTGTCTCGTGCACTTCATCTCCCTTAGTGTTTGCCCTGACAACGTAAACATTCCTTCGCTGAAAGTCTATGATGTCATTCAGTCAGCAGCTCACCAGCACGAGTTCATGGCAACGTACGAGCTTGGCTGTATCGACCACCACGGCCTCTCATCATCTCTTCAAACAGGTACCTGCGCTGGGATGTTGGAGATGCCCATGGTTGCACAGACAACGGTAGCCACTCACATATAGAACTCCATGGTCTCATAATGTTCGTCGTACTCGTCGTCGTCGTCTAAGTCGAAGTCATCGTCAAATTCATCCTCGTCCTCGTCGTCATAGTACTCATCCTCCGAGTCTCCGTACGTATCATGAGCATGCTGATGCTGGCGTGGTACCCGAGTTGATGTATCAAGATACTTCAAGAGGGCATTGTATGCTTCGCTGATACGCTGGAACTGGGCTGTCGCGTCGACATTGTCTGGGTTTTTGTCAGGATGTGTTTTCAATGCAAGCTATAACATACGTTAGAGCATTTCTGCGATATCTGCCACAACTGTCGCGTTTCTCACCTGTTTGTATGTGCTTTTAACAACCTCAAGAGACGCGCCCTGTAGAACAGCACATTTAGAGCATCGCATAATGTGGTGTTTACTTGACTAACCTCAGACAAACCTAGCCTTCTGTATGACTCGGCTAACGAAATATGTACGCGATTCATCTTGAGGGAGGAGAGGGAGCTTGAGAAATGGACAGACGCGAAGGAAGTCGCGTCGCGTCTGTGTCAGACGCCGCCCTATATAAGTCATTAGCCCTGTCAAAACGGTGGCCTGTGGCCTCAGCAGAGCCGAAGACGCGTTATTTTATGCGGAAATGGTCTGTTGCTGGCAAAGGAACCATCTCAAGCAAAGACAACGCGAAACGCGGTCTTTCAAGGCGTGACCGTGCATTTGGTCGCAGCCCCGAAATTGATCCACAACGCCTTGTAAGGGATCCTTTTAATTGCATAGCCGGAAAATTACAGAATTTACACGATAACGATAAGAACAGCGCAGCGGATACACGGTCAAGACAAAGGTCCAACAACAATGAGAATAAACTCCATCAGTATCGTCTCCGCCCTGGAGAGCGTGACCGCTCCCGTCGACGGTCCCTAACAATGTACGATTTAGCGCATCACAATGAGTAGGAAAGCTAGTTACTCACTCGTAGCGAGAACTACCGTGCCTTTCATATCCGCGATCACGCTCCCTAGGTTCGTCTCGAGTGCGGTAGTCCCGTTCGCCCGGCCGTGCAGGGGTGGCCCCACCAGCGGCACCAGCAGCAGGCGCACCGGAAGAAGGGGCGTTCTTCCGCTTTTCACGCTCCTCCTTGAATTTAGCTAACATATTGCGCAGCTCGTGGTAGCCAAGATGCATCTACGGGGCATATATGTTATGAGGCTCGATCATAACGGGACGAGGTGGGCACACTTACTTTACCACCAAAGTGATCGGCTAGACGACGATCCGAGTCAAGAACGGAAAGGTATGCGCCACAAACATCGCAGACACGCAACTTCTGGTGACCTGAAGCACCAGACGTATCCGTCAGTTGCTGGAGCTCACGCTGGATAAAGTTTTGGTCAGCTAGAACCGTGATATGGATGAAAAGATGCGCACTTCTTTGTCAGCCTTTTCGCTCTTCAACGCCTCTATAGCTGCCATTTCTCTCATGGATTCGTCCACTTTCCCTTGCTCGCCTATAGGAAGGAGTAAGTGGTGCAATCTAGGTGTTACGACGAAGAACCCACCTAGGGTTTCAATCTTCTCCGTGCCACCCTGAATGGCCAACTCAATCTCGGCAATTTCACGCATCTGTTGCCACAATGTCAATTCGTCGAATGAGACGGAACGCGAGGAAAAGGAACATACAAGGTTGGTAGTCTTAGCATTCTCCTCAGGGGTCTTCTCCAATCGACGATGAGCCGCACGAATTCTCCGGTCGCATTCATCAACGAAAGAGAAGATGTTAGACTCATATTCCATCTGGAAGCGCGCAAAAATGGGATTGTTGGGATCGGCCTCTCGTGCTTGCAGGAACTCAGTCTTCAGCCGTTCGGTGTGAGACTTCGGACATGCTCCCAAGTCCATTTTCTGCATGACGTGGGAGTTAGTGAAAGCACGAAAGACAATTATCCTTGTCCTACTCACAGTGTTAGTGAAGAGTGTATGGGGGCATGTTCCGCACAAGAAGTTCCTGCAAACTTTCTCGTCTGACCACACCAAGTTCGCGTTTGCGACACCCATGGCTTCTGGTCCCATCATTTGCTATGAGCGAACCTGTGGTCAATATACGCATCTCTTCTGTATTTCATGCCAGAACCTACCTCTAGGAGCTTCCTCTGCATCTCCGCTAAGCGACCCATGTTGTGTGATTCGTTTGTAGGATAGTGAAGGTTCAAACCAATGTGGCTGGTGGCAGTCGCAGTAAGAGTTCACCGGGCTGCAAGCGCGCATTACTTAGGCGGTCTGGCGCTTTCGAAAAATAACAGGAGGAACTTTAGATCGACCTCTAACTAACACAGTTCTTGTTCTACCACCACCGGTGCATTTACCAAGAGTCTTTTCATCTTACCTCTGCACTTGTGCGCCATGTCACGCCCAGAATTTGTTGCACCTCCCGAAATAGTACGTTTAACCGTGTAACCACTACCAGCCTAGCTCACTTCCTCTCCAGTATTATGGCGACACAGAAGCCAAAAAATACACTAACAAGTGAAGTCTCCTGCATTGTGCACACATGTCCATCATATTGAACAATCCCCCAAACATCAGCACCCGTATCCAGTCAATACAGGCGGATATGACCTACCGAGCCCTCGAGCTATTGAATCTACCGCCGGATGAGCCTGCCTTTCTGTTAGATATTGGTTGTGGATCAGGACTATCCGGAGAGATTCTTGATGAAGAGGGCTACACATGGGTAGGATGTGATATTGCTCCTAGTATGCTAGGTGAGTACGGTGTTGTTAACAGTAAGATTCCCGGCTGAAGTTTGAATGAGAGAGGTGGCGCTCGAACGTGAAGTAGAAGGCGATCTATTCCTGCAAGACATCGGACAAGGATTTGGATTCCGTGCTGGAAGCTTTGATGGTGCAATAAGGTATGCGAGTTGTCCTTGGAGCTCATTATCGTAACTTATATCCTGCTGCAGCATATCTGTGATTCAGTGGCTGCTGAATGCCGAAACCTCACATCCGACCTCTTCTCCTCCTCACCGCTTGACCCGTTTCTTCACGACCCTCCACTCAGCTCTCAGAAATCCCTCAAGAGCAGTTCTACAATTTTACCCCACATCAGACGACCAAATTCAGCTCATCACGTCGATAGCGCAAAAGGCCGGCTTTGGTGGAGGAATCGTGGTGGACTACCCGAACTCGAAAAAAGCCAAAAAAGTGTTTTTGTGCTTGTATGTTGGCAGTGGAGGCGGTGAGCAGGTACCAAAAGGCCTGGATGACGAGGCACTAGAGGGCGAAGAGGAGGAGGCTCGCTTCGAAAAGAGGAGAGAAAAGCTCAGGAGCAAGGACAAGGGAGGAAGGCGCAAGAGCATTAAAGGAAAAGACTGGATATTGAAAAAGAAAGAGGTCGGTCGTTCGCTCATCCTCACCGTTTGTTGTGGACTCAGACGGCAATTACAGCTATATCGTCAACGAGGGAAAGAAAGCGTACCTCGAGACTCCAAATATACTGGACGTAAAAGAAAACCTGTATTCTGATGGGCACTTGCGGTATATGTGTGTGAATGTAGTTTGTTCAATTATCATGGTTACCCTGTTGTTTTTTCGTAAGATGGCCGGTCGTCAAACAACGAGTCTAGCTTTTCTACGGCCTCTTTCGAGCTATTCCTGATGAACAATCCCTGCAACGCCGCCATGCTTACTCTTCGCCCGTTGGCCATCTGTCTTGCGATTATCTCCTCGACCGTATTGCCCATCGCATCGAGCTGCTCCACTGCTATATCCTCCCAGCCTTGTGCGTCGTCGTCTCGGCCATAGAACCGAGTGAATAGTGTTCTGGCTTGAGCAGGGCTTGCGTCATCGATGCGCACGGACAAATCAACCCTTCCTGGACGTATCAGAGCAGGATCAAGTCGCTCAGGGTGGTTAGTCGTCATGAATATTATTCGTTCCTCCCCTGACGCCACACCGTCCAACGCGTTGAGGAACCCAGAGAATGTTACTGATGATTGATACCTGTGGTGCATTAGCTTTGCACAACTTCAACGGATGGCTTTATCAGACGTACCCATCCTCGCTTGTTTGCACTCGCTTATTGAATGCTGCGTCAATGTCTTCAATCAAGACGAAACTACGCTCCGGGGTGCTTGACAGCAGCATGATTAGTTTATCATCCTGAAGACCGCGCTCTGACAGATTTAAGAGGCTGATATCATAGGATAGAGAGCCAGCTAAAGCTTGTATGAATGACGACTTCCCGGATCCCGGAGGGCCGTGAAGGAGGTAGCCACGACGGTAGGGAATGCCTGCCTGTAATCAGCAGCCTTATACTCTCATACGGGCTCAGACGTACCTCTATCGTAATACCACTGTCTTCGGTCGAGGAAGGTCTTGACATCATCTACTATTGTTTCCGCAATGCCTTCCCCGAGAACGACACTCTTCAGTGGACGCTTCCGCCTTGCGTTTCCGAATTGCTGCCATTCAAACCCTCTTGGAGCACGGATTACAAGTTTACCTTCCTGACCACGCATGGCCAAATCACGGGCTTGAGACAACAATTGAGGGAATATATGCCGGTCTCTTGAAAGTGTTGTGAGCGTAACCGTCTCCCAAGGTAGACCTGTGGTCAAGTCTTTTGCGTTCGTTGCTCGTTCTCTGTTCACCTGCGTACCATGTTAGCTTCAACATTCCCATGTACTACGGAGTGCGTACATGTAACCATGCTGGACCAAATTTGAGTAAATGGCTGCCCGTTCCAGGGACGAGGCTGAAGTCTACTGACCAGCTACCGTTGGTGTGTTGTTTACGCAATGTCTCCACGCTCAACTGGTGGCTGCGTGTCCACGCCTTCGAGATGCCGCTTGAAGTCTGCTTCGACATCCAATGGAGAAACCATGCGTACGCGGGATCTTTGTTGTTCAATTCGAGTTGTACAAGTAACCGTCGTCGGACTGCCGTTGAGGACCATATAAAGCCCTGACGTAGAACCGTTAAACCTACGCCTACGCCCTATTGCGTGGTACACGTTAGTACCGAAGTAACTGAGCAAATCTACAGACACGCACCATGAGACCGAATCCGGCCTGAAAGTAAGGACTAGCTTCGTATCAGCGTGCTACCTCTGATCACCAAAGCCATCCGCAAAATAATTCACTGACTTGTCTTGCAAGAACCGACCCAGCATTGAGGAAGATAATGCATCTTCGACTCCTCCTACGACTTTATCCAGAGGTATAGTGGTGCCGTCGCGGTCTACGGGTGCGGTTGGCAGATGGTGTGTTTCCGACAGCGGCGGAGGCTCCGTCGAGGGTTGTGTTGAATTCGCGACCATATCAAAGTTCAATTTGAGGTGATACCCATTTTGTGCGGGGTTCGGGTTGAGACTCCAAAGTAGATGGAGGTGCTACTTGGGCACCAGGTGGCGATCAATCGCACTGAGTTCACCCTTGCTGGCACGTGACAGACGCGTCCCAGGAAATCACGGTCATGACGGTGTACGCGTCGGCGGATTGCTGAACTATTGAACGGTCGATCCATGTCGTCGTTACAGAGTATCAAAGCACATTTCGATTTCAGCCATCATTTAAACCCCAGAATGGGTGATTAGGAGAACGCATATAAAGTGCATATAACACTGATATGTATTAAAGCAGACGTAACGGATTGATCCAGTACCAATTACATAGCAGGAACTCAGTTGGAGCCACCCGAGGCACCGGGTACGAAAGGCATCCGTTGTCCAGCAGAAGCTTGAGCCGACGATCGCGAGTTTAAACCAGAGTCGCTCCCCATAGAAGGCATTGTAAGACGAGAGGCGCTGCCAGAAGTAGGTATTGGGGCGAATAATTGTTGCCGTCTTGAAGGCGTAGCAGGTACAAAGCGTTGGCCAGACAGAGATGCAGGCATTGGAGTGGAGATTCTCGATTGGTTAGCGCTCAAGGCATAGTTGTCGGGTGCTGAGGTAGAAGCAAACCGATAAGACGACTCGGCGCGCTGGCCTCGAGGTGTTGACGGCGGTAAAGTCCCCTGACGATTGGAATGAGGTAGAGCGGGAGGAGGCATGTTAGACATGCGCATTGCACCGTCTTCATTGCGATTGGATGTATGCTGAGGCTGAGCGAGGGGTCTGGAGCCTGCAGGCTTGAATCGATTGTTTTGCTGGGCTGACATACCGGGCGGGGGCATGTGTATATGCGCCTGACTATGGCTCTGCTGACGTCGTTCGCGAGCTTGCCGGACGGGATGAGCTTGAGAATGCGCTAGCGGCGCGGCGTGACCGGGGTGCGACTCCTTCCCATTCGTTGGCGTGTACGCATACTGCCTGAGGATGCGCGAAGGAGGTTAATGCGGTGTATCAACATTACAACGGTGAGGGTAGTTCTGGGGCTCACTCGGAAATTCGACGTGAGCCAGGGCGTTCGCGAGATGGGACAAACCCCGCAGCAATGGCTTGTCTGTCAACTTCAGCTTGAGGTGTATCATCTGAACGGTGGTGCCCGCCCGAGAAGCCTGGCTGCTGATGTGAAGGTGGCAGGGTTAGCCGATCAGGAGCAATAGGCATGGTCATCGATCGGGGACTCGAGTTGGTATGAGGACGGGTGATGTGTCTTGCACGCACAAAATGGTCCTTTTAGATTTGAGCAATATCGAGGTTATGATATGCAAGCACACCTATACGATTCCTGCATGCGTCGTTTGCCGTTTACGTTAGGCATGTCAGAAGTCTCCCCAATGTATTCACGTAGTTGTTGGTTTTCCGTCTGGAGCTCCCCGGCCGTGCTGGTCTGTGTCATTTTCACATCAACAACACATTAGTATTGTAGGTATACCTTTGCAGACTCTGCACCTCCGCTTTCAATTTCTCTATGATCATCCGCTGCTGGGATGCTTTGCGTTTGTAATGTCTTACTAAAGTTGCCAGCTGTTCGAATTGAAACTAAGACACTCGGTAAGGTAAGTATGTTAAATCAAGGAGTTACTTGGTCGCCGTACTTTCGCAGCATAAGCCATCGTATCGAGTGACTGTGGTACCGCAGTGAACCAGTCGGACATAGGCTGATCAATCTGAGACACTATGAGAAAGCTTCGCGCAACGTAAGGCAAGTATACTTACCTCGCGTTGAAGAGGCGAGACCTGTATGTCACGTTGCCCACACTTTGCACAACTCTGATCTGAATCTACTCAGCGGCAATCGGTCAGGTCGAGCTCTTTCTAGTTAGTTGATAATTACTGAGATGTGTGTTGCAGAGAACATGGCCGCATTCCGTCACCCAGAAGGGCACAGATGGAACGCCTCGGGAGTCCGCACTGAAAGGCAGATGACAGCGTCCGCAAGACACGAACTCCCAGAAGTCGAAGTCTTCACGCGTTGTTGTTTCAGATTTCGACATTCGCTACGCGCAATATGAAAAGGCAAACTCAAGAAACTGAGAGTAAGTGAGGTAATCGCGTTTCGCGTGAAAGGAGAAGAGACACAACGGAGTATTCAGTCAGACGCGACTGGTACTGTGACAAATATATGGTGACATCATGTGACAAACGCGTCCGGACGCGTAATTTGGCGGGGAGAACATTCGCTATCTCACACGATCACTCAGTGCTTGCAAACAGCTAGCAGCATCGCAATGACTACAGAGAGTTATTTAACACGTAGGGATTCACTCATAGCTGCGGACCGAAGGCAACGTCTTGATGTTGGTCTGAAGACAACCAGCGAAACGGATGTTCAAGCAGATCGCCTCGTACGAAATATTCGCAGGCAGGAAGCCCTCACCGTCTGGGGCCCTGATCGTAATTTGGATGTGGACGATGATACACATTTGTTTCCCGGGATGGCTTTTCTGACCGGTACTACATGCATCTCGTGAATCGTGATATCAAACACGCTGACGGCATGCTCCTCTAGCTCGAGAGATCATCACTCAGACGGACTTGTTCAAGATCATGAATAAAGTATGTGTGTTACTATCGCCATCGAATGTATAGCTCAGAGTATCCCAGTTACCGAAAGGCGCATTACTTCATGCCCACCTTGATGCTACCGTCAATGCCGAAGTACTATTGCGCCTTGCTCTGCGCCACCCTGCACTGCATGTTCGAACTACCGGGCTGCTGACCACGACCACCATATCCTCACTACTGCCCGAATTTCATGCCTTTCCTCAGTCGGAATGGAGTTCTTTGACCTCATTGACGGCTTCATCATATGCGTCAGGGACATGGATTCCCCTACAGACGGCACGAGAGAATTTCGATAAGACACTTGGCGGGCCGCAGGGGTTCGACAAATGGGTGATATCGGCGATCACTATAAGTCCAGCTGAGGCATACAAGACACATAACACCACCGCAAAGGCACGATCCTTTGGGTTCGTATACATTGTGTTGCTGACTAGCGTACGCGCAGATATGGGAGAAGTTCACGAGTACTTTCCGCACTGCAGGAGTAAGCACTTTATTCCTCGCCTTATGATATTCATAGAGAAAGAAATTCTTAGCCTCTTATCCACTATCTGCCTGTCTGGCGTGACTACGTTCGGGAATTCTTTTTGTCTTCCATCGAGGATGGCATCTCCTACCTTGAAGTCCGCATCAACTTTCTTTTCAGGTAAATAAGGCGTACTTTCTCTCGCGATGAAACTCAATCTATGATATAGATTCATATATGGCGAGGATGGAGAGGAGAATGTCTCCCACAGTACAATGCTGTCAGAGTACGACCGAATTCTCGAAGAAATCAAAAGAGATATGCGAGACCAAGGTCGCGAAGATGAATTCATCGGATCCAAGGTTCGTTTATTCTGCTTATTCATGGTATCCCGTGCTAATACGTGTTTGTAGATCATCTATAGCACGATACGTTTTATTCCGCCCGAGGAGCTAGAGTGGTATTTAGAGGACTGTATCGCTCTCAAGCAACAATTTCCTCATCTTATTGCCGGTGAGTGCATGGCATTACTGTCAGTATACAGCTCCCCGGCATTGACTTCTCATACTCTCAGGTTTTGACCTTGTCGGCCACGAAGACTCACTACACCCTTTAATTGACTACATTGAACCACTGACCAAGTTCATCCACCGCCAAAAAGAGCTAGGCATTGAAATTCCCTTCATATTCCATGCTGGCGAAACTCTTGGTGACGGTACACCTGCTGATGTCAATCTGTACGATGCGATTCTTCTGGGCACGAAACGCATAGGCCATGGGTAGGTATAAGTCATGGTCTCCGTCGAGCAATGAATGCTAACAGGGTGTCAAGGTTCTCCCTCATTAAACATCCGCACCTTATGGAGATATGCAAGGAAAAGTCCATCGCCGTGGAGGTCTGTCCTATATCGTAAGTTGCTCTTCCGTGGGCCTTGAACGCAGGCTGCTGACTGATGATTTTGATTCTAGCAATGAAATACTGGTGCGTTACGATGTCCTTTCCGGTAAAGTAAGATAGAAGCGTGTTGCTAACCGAGGAACGTGCGGCAGCGGCTGACTTCATCCATGCCTATGCATCCATTGCCTGCGCTCATTAACCATGGGGTACCGGTGACCCTGTGTTCAGACGACCCGGCCGTTTTTGGGAACATGGGATTGTCCTTCGACTTTTTCCAGGTGGGTGTTCTGCTGTGCTCCCCTTGCGGGTAAGACGCTGATATCATCATTCTTCCAGGTTCTCGTCTCGAGTGAGATTTCAGGTCTAATCACCATGAAGGAGCTGGCTCGGAACAGCTTTAAGGTGCGACAAGATTACTGTAGGTGCAAGAGCTTGGTACTAACATCGCCGTTAGTACTCATCATTAGATGAACCCGACAAACGACAGGCTACTGCCGCATGGGATAAGCAATGGGCGAAATTCGCGCAATGGCTATTGCAAGAATATTCTGGCAAAGCTACCTAAGAGTTAGGATGGAGTTTACTCATGCGCTGCTGCGCGGCACCAGCATGGGACTTGCCTTGACTGTTCCTTCGACGTCTCACAGTGACCTAACGACTCCAAGCATACATTTTTACAACACCATCTGTAAAAGCATACCTTGTTCATAGCGGACCCTTACATGTAGCTGTACTCACACTCAACTGTGACAAACACAAAATGATGCACGCATAAGCGAGCTCCAGTGAAGATTTGTATCGGTGATGTGATAAAGCGAGATGGAAAGAAGACAACACTCATGCGAATACTTTCGCGACCGCCAGCTCGTCTTCCTCTCGTTTTCTGGCTTCCTTGCGGCCACTCCTCTCTTCCTCTGCGTCTTTGCGGTTGCCGTACTTCTGTCCCCGCTCGCGGTTGAGCGCGGATCTAACAGCAGCAGGTGATACGAATTCTACGAGAGGTAAAGCGATGTTAGTGTTGCCGGGAGTACCTATGAATAAGTAGATACGAACCTGGGTTCGAGTATACTGTCGTACCGCTGAACGCACCCTCGAATATGCGTATAGGCGTGAGGACAAAGCGGGGACCGATCTCAACTAGACTCGTTTGTGGCGGCCCATTCGGTTGTAGAGGGTCCTTTTCCACAATCTGCAACGGAGGTGAGAATCCGTAGAAAGTGAGTCTTGAAAAAGCATACCTGATAATTTCGGAACCATATCTTGTTATCAAGCAGAGAGAAAGTGAGGATGTGGTCAATGAAGGGCTTCGCTTTTCGCGCTTGTGACGGCACGCCAAATATCTGCGAAACGGTGAGTGGTCGATTCGAACGTTTAACATGACAAACTTCGTACATGGGTGAAGACCTCTTTGGTCAATTTGCCCCACTCAGTCTGTTCAAACGCCTTGTCAAAACTCAACAGCCCCCTGCTCCCCTTCAGACAATTTCCTGTCATCTTCAGCTCGTCCATGGTGTGTACGTTCTGTACGTGCATCTTTATACTCGGACCATTAGGTGTTTTGGCGGCCCACATGTACAGGTCCTCGTGTCGCCTCGCTTCAAAGTAAAGAGCATTGTTACAATTGTTAAGATCTGCGAGCTCCGGAAGTAGGTGTAGATGGTTTTTGGAATCCAATTTTGAGTCTTGTGCGCCAAAAGCATATTAGTACATGAGATACATTGCATGAACCGCAGAGCCACACCTTTCTTTACATGAGGCAATAGGGTTTCGATATCAGTCATGAGATGCCTCATCCGATGCGTAATACCCCGCGAGGATAACAGCAGCACCCTTTGCTTGTTTCTTATGCGTTTCGGTGCAGGTGTTTCGACAGTGCCTTCCTCGACCTCCATGTCGTCGGCCTTTCGCTTGCCTTTCCCTTTGGCATCTGCTTTCAGGGCGTTTGCTTTCTGTGCCTTCAATACGGAAGTCATGCTGAATACAACGTTGGCTGTGCGAGTGCGTATAGGAGAATGGGCACAGGAAGCCTCAGCCTTGCCCATGACACCACTAGCGCCCATAACTTTTCGAAAGCACGTGCCGCGATAAATTGATGCGCTGATGCGCCACGATCTGCAGTGATCAAGGGCGCGAAGGACCCGACTTTCTCTTCTCCATCACACTGCAATGTCATCCTTACTCTGCATTCACCAGATTGTTCGTGCCTTCGTATTCATTTTTGCATCCTACTGTCCTACACTGAAAGAATGGACCGCTGATACAGTGGCTTGAAAGACAATGGCCCAAGGATATAGAATGACCGCGTATGCCGTATGGCCGACATAAGAACGAGGCTAGGGAGATGGGATGCGCCACTTCCCTCTCGAAACCTGGGAACAGCGTTCTATTGTCCCATCTCGGGATGCTCGCTTCACTTTCCAGCCTCGTGTTGGACAACGCCCAGAAAGGGAGGTTTGAAAGATGCGTTCAAAAGCGGACAATGGACAAGGGACAAAAAGCGACCTAACCGGGTTTCCAGCCACCTTACGCTGGCTCCGACCCTGTGTCCGCCATTATCTTTACCGGCAAGCGCACTGATCTTCACGTCAAAAGTTCTTATAGGTGAATCAGGGCATTTATGTCTTTGTTGAACATGCGCATGTCATGACACCGTGCCGCCTTTATAACTCTGCCCCCTGCATGCGATAGCGCTGCAACCCCTCCCTCCACTATACTGAGCACGACGAGCCCAGCTTAGTCCCCTCAGGATGTCTGTATCTATTTCTATCGTTCCCTTCTCAACATCTTTAGATTTATATGGAGAGCCAGATCGACAGTGAGTGTCCTGTAGTCTACAGAGCTCACGTACTGACGCTCGGGCTCAGTGCAGCGTATTCTTTGTCTGGCTATGTCCAAATATCTCTGGTTCCCTCTTTATACGCGTCCTACTTCGAGAGAAGACGCGCTGTCTCTGTTCTTTTGCAGTCATTAATAGTCACCTTCGAGGGCCAGACAGAACTTGTAACGGAAGAAACAGGCTATGCTGCCTTCCGTCTTTGTTCATTGGAGCAGGAGCTGGTTACAGGGGAGCCACTAGAACTCACTAGCGACGTCGCAAGCGACTCGACTATCCCCTGCACATGGAACGTAGTTTTCAACCTCACAGTGCCAGGGTGGCTCCCACAAACTTCGTCTTTCGGACAAAGCGAGGCCGGGACTCGATATTCATTGCACGCATCCGCCGTGGTACAGGACAGTGATCACGGTGCCTCGACGTCATGGCTCTCAGCATTCTGCTCTACATTCCGATCCAACACCCATAGCGTCAGCGCACGTCCTGTCGAGATGCATTTGAATCGACTGTTTTGCCCACCTTCGATCCCGGACTTGGACTCACTTTGGCCATTGGCAAACTATGCTGTGACACCTGAGGCGGATCCTAAGGACGGAGCGCAATTTCCTAACGATGTTCTGTCAAAGCTTCGTGTGCAAATCTCGGTACCGCAGTTTGTTGGCACTGAGGAGTCCTCACTACCATTCTCAATGCGCCTGCGCACGGATGACCTGTCTGGGACGGAATGTAATCGTTTGCGAGTCACCTCTTTCGATGTCAACATTGAGCAGTGTGAACGGTATCGGTATGTTGGTTTATGTTCCGTATATCAACAGCATATCTGACCGATACTCAGTTCATTACCGCTGGCGGCCTACACATCACAATACCCTGTTCCTCCACGGGCGCTGCAGCCGCCGCATGCGCCGCTCCTTGACCCTCACCCTGCACATGCAATCTATGACATTGGTTTCGCAACGCCCGAACCTCTAGTCCATACTGTCACCCGGACATTCTCCCTTCTGCCAGAAGAAACGTCCGGGACGTACATGATTGCTGGTGATGGATATGCGTTCCGTCAAGGCACAGACACCTCCGTTGCGGAGCCCTGGTTCTCCCTCCACACCAGTATTCCCCTAGCACACCACCGCCCATCGAGCAAAAACCGTAATGATGAGTGGAAACGTCGCCGCCTACTCAGGCCCTCTGGCCAGTCACCGTTCTTTGGTGTCGCTCATCGCATGGTCGTAGACGTGACGTGCACGTATGGTCTTACCGACGGCGAGTATCCTGAACGCGCGACAAGCCGCTTCCAGATTTGTATTCCCATGCGCTTTGTATGCGCTAGCCCTCCCTCTCAGCCATCATCTCCCTCTTCTCTCCCGACAATAGTACACGCACATTCGCTTAGCAGCTGTTCGTCTGCGTCCGGCGAGAGTGTTGTGGACTATCCTAAGTCCAGCTTGCCATACGCCAACAGTCTTCCCGCATACTCCCAGCTATTCCATTCAAACGGCGACCGCAAGATAGACTATTCCATTCCTTTACCCCTCTACACACCCAGTCCCTCCGCCTCTGATCTCACCTTGCCGGTTCTGTAAGGTATATCCTTCCCTGGTGTCATGCGCGCAAGGTTCAACCACGATCGTTCTGATGTCCCATCTCACGCCGCTCTATGCCACTGTAGCATATTCTCTCGCTCTGTCTCAAGCTTCGCATTCGTTCCCCATCATTGAGGCTTGTTTGTTGCACAATTCCTACATTCTATCCGCGCTAGCGCACTTTCGTCCTTCATCCACCCCTGCTGTATTATTCGGCTGTGACCACAATATTTTCCCATACTACTATGTACACTAATCAGATTTCTACAAACCATCTATCATCTGAACAGGCAGGCTATGCCCGCGAGCACAATAACTCGAGTGCGATGCGATTCATCTCATTCATCGCCTGCGGAATTCGCCGACAAGAGACGCTGACGGTCTTGGCGCACGGGTGACAGAGTCGCTGTCGTTGACGACTTGAACTGCAACGACCGCTGCAACGACCTCCATCGCTTGGGTAGTGCAGCTTGTTGTTCGTCTTGACGTCTCAGATTTGCGCCAATAGAGGTCCAGGTAAGTGGCAGTAATGAGGGCACGGTCCATCATCCACATCTTTCGCATCCCCCATTCCTCACCATCCGCCCTGCCTCCCATCCAGAATCCTCCACACATATTGCCCACAAACCGTCCCCAAATCCCTCCTTCCCGTGAACATTGCTAACAGGCACTTCCAAAATCTGTGATTCACTTCGAAAACATGCCAGAAGTCGACACCACACGCAAGCGGTCTCGTTCTCCCTCAGACGCCGACCAGCCAAAACACAAGAGAGCGAATACGGGCTCTGCTTCGCATGACGCACCACCAAGACACACTCATCCCTCGTTGCCCGCTGCCGTAGGCATGGATGTTCGCTCCTCCGTTGATGACACCGCCGCTTCGACACCTTCTCCCTCTCATTCGGAGAAGGCTGCAAAGCCAGAGCCAACGACAGGTGAAGGAGCAGTCGAAAATGCGTCCGCTACAACCTCCGCAGCACCGAGTAACTCTGCCTCGTCCTCGTCAGCTCCCGCCGCCAGCATACATATGCGCTGCCTCATCGTCACCCAAGATGCATCCATCATCATCGGCAAAGGTGGCTCGCATGTTAACGAGATCCGTGAGAAGAGCGGTGCACGTGTTATGGTATCGGAGAGCATCCCAGGCAATCCTGAGCGTATCTTGAACGTTAGCGGACCTCTGGATGCAGTCTCAAAGGTCTGCCTATTAATTCGCAAATCTCACACGCTTCTCATGGGGTTCACTATCGGCAGGCGTTTGGGCTCATCGTACGTAGAATAAATGACGAGCCCTTCGACAAACCCTCTGTACCAGGCAGCAGGGCTGTCACTATCAAGTTTATGATTCCGAACTCACGGATGGGTTCGGTCATTGGCAAGGGAGGTACCAAAATCAAGGAAATACAGGACGCGAGCGGGGCACGTCTCAATGCCAGCGAGGGCATGCTGCCAGGATCGACTGAGGTATACACCGGTGCCCCACCGTTTCCGAACGCTCTTCTGACGCTCTTATGTTCACCACCAGCGTGTGTTGAGCGTCTCTGGTGTGGCTGACGCCATCCACATCGCGACCTATTATATTGGTAATATCCTCATTGAGGCTAACGAGCGTATGCCTTCCTCAAGTAACTCATCGTATCGACCATCAAGTGTCTCGCGGAGGACACCTTATCAAGGCTCTTCATACGTCCCAGGGTACTCGTCCTCACAGTCACAGCAGTACGGAGGAAGCAGCAACCCTCCACAGCAGCTTCAAACCCAGCAGATCTACATTCCGAATGATCTCGTTGGGTGTATCATTGGAAAAGGGGGTGCGAAGATCAATGAGATTCGCCATATGAGCGCAAGCCAGATCAAGATCATGGAGCCTGGTGCAGTGGGCTCTGGGATGAACGGGGCACCTCTTCCTGCTGGCGGCGAAGGCGAAAGACTGGTCGTGATCACGGGCCAACCGGCTAACATCCAGATGGCAGTGCAGCTGCTTTATCATGTAAGTTGCACCTTTCCGATTCGACCATGTATTCACACATGCGTCGCAGCGTTTGGAGCAGGAAAAACAGAAGCAGCTTCGTTCTTCGTCTAACTGAGGCGACAGCCTCGAGTCTTTCGACTGTATGCTTGTTCGGTGGTAATCACGGGTCGTCATCGTTGTCCACAGGCTTTCCGACTGTCATTTTGCTGCCACTTCGTTATTTAATACTTGTGCGCTCGCTTGTTGATCAAATGTTGTCCCTGCCAAATGGCTGGACCCAATGCAATACAATGAAATGCGTATCCGAGTGCGTGCACAGGCCCTGCTAAACATCGGCAGTGAGCCACAAATCCTGAAGCCATAAATACCATTGTAAATCGAAGCGATAAACTTTACTGAAGGCCTGCAATGAGTATTCGGACTACCATAGGCTTAGTTTGTCTTGAGTCCCATGTTTAGTGTAGTACGATAAGTGACTCTTCATCACCGAGACCATCTCTCCGTACCCTCTTCTTGATTCGGTCTTGTTCTTGCTTCAGTGCGTAATACTATCACGCACAGACCATCAGCTGGAATGATCACACAGATACAAGTACTGCAGCGCTTACTTTCTTCTTGTACTTGACTTCGCTCTTCATGAGCTTGTCCTTTTCTGCATTGGCAAGTTCCAAAGCATCCTTCAATCTCTCCCTTTCGGAACGGACATGTGCCAAGCGATTCCTCGCAGCCTCGAGGTCGGTTTTCATCGCTTCGAGGCCGCTCTTAAGGTCATCTTTTATGCGAGTGAGCTGTGAGGCATGGACATTGTGAAATTCTTCGCGGATTTGTAAGTCATCGATGCGGCGACTAGCTTGATTGAGTGCACGCCTAAGGTCAAGGACCTCCGTTGAAGACTCTTCTTGTTGTCGTTCATCCCTACCCGCCAAAGCCTGGCCAGGTGCATAAGATTCCGAGATAGAAGAAATAGGGGGGTATTACTCACTGCTCTAATTTCAACAAGCACAGATCTGAGGTCCCTCAGTATATTCTATGTACAAAATGAGTATAGAATTGTGCATTGCTATGTAGTGTTGCTCACTCTTATTCCAGCTGCATCGGAATTCTTTACAGCTTCCCCTACGAAAAGGTGGATCCTTCGCATCAGTTAATACTTAAAGACTACAGCAGCAAAGCCAGGTAGCTTACTTATCCAGTGCCACTAAGAGTGCTGCGTCGCTACCTTCTGCCGTACCACTGACTTCAGAAAGCGCGGCATTAGCTGCCTCCAGTGCGGCCCGGCCTCGTTGGTCTTGGGTTGGTGAGGGTCCCACAGAGCTCGAGCCTGCACCATTGCTATCGCCCGATGTCCACAGTCGAATAATCTGCTCGCCAGTAAACGTGCGTCCGCAGAAGCATTTCTGGTTCTCCCCTTGGTTGAACCAGAATGTGGCGCAGTCGAGACAATAGAGGTGGCCACAAGGCATCGCGACGGGGATCCGTTCGCCGCCTAGAGGATCTGTGCAAACCAGACAGTCTGCAGCAATCATAGTAGTTTGTGGGACGATGGGGATACGACCTTCGCTATAGTTATATGGGCAAGATGAAAGTAGAGGACATGTCCAGACGCGAGACTCCCAGCAATCATCGCACGCGGACACGTGATAGAAAACGCGATCATCGATGTCTGGACTGCTGCTCAAGTCCATTGTCATCGTCGTCGTACCCTGACCAGCTTGTCAAACACAACAGGCCCATTTGACTTAGAATATTTAGTAGCTGTATCAAGAGTGTGTAGGAGTCGTGAAACACTCCCTACTCTACGACAACTTGATCTTCTCTTCGACAGTCCAAGTTTCCACAGGTCCGTCGCACAGCGCAATCCAAATCTCGCTCCCCCCAAAACTGCTAATAACTGCTCGAGGATCTGCTCCCGGAGCAGATGAGCAGCCGAGTGCAACCTTGTCTCCATCCAGATCGACGATTTTGTGCTGCTTCACCAGATCGTCGAACATCTTCGTACGTTCTTCAGGTTCGGAGTCGTCAATGTAGAATAGCGATACGTGCGACTTCGGGGGAACTGTACTCTCCCCCAGAGTTTTGATCAATGCGGTGCGCAACTCGCCCAGCAGTCCGTCCTGATGTACAGTCGTGTAGATTGACATAAAGTACTTGTCGCCAACCTCGACGACTTTGAACGTGACAGGGACGATCGGCTGTCCAGCGGGTATGGCCTGGCGTAGGGCTTCTACGCTGAATTCGGCGGGCACAGTAGCGAGGGTAACGTGAGGGTGAAATCGGGGAAACGATGAGGGGGATGTGAAGGTGGATGTCTTCATGTCCATGATGGTACGTAGCCTATCCGCCACATCCGTGGGTGGTACGAGCCACAGTGAGCGTCCTGTTTGACAGCTATGAGTAACGGAAGCAATAGTCTTCTGAACACTCACCCATAACACTCTGAGGTTCAGCCCGAGCGACGTACAAGCGATAGCGTTGGAGAGAAACCAAACGGCTGGTCACGAACGTTCATATGGCGCCTCAAGCATACGGTACGAAGGATGATCCACGGGGTTCCGAAACTAAATGCATATCGCCCATTTACCATTATCTCTAAAATACAACAATTTACGTCGTACAAATATACCTAGCCCTTTACGACTTCTTCCAACTATTATGTAGCCCTATCGTATCACTAATCGATTCGCTCGCGACTGCCTCAGGTCCATCGTGAGCAGACTCATTAGTACCGTTGGTCATTACGCCTCCGCCGCCTTTGCCTTCGATGGGACCCAGACCGCCTGTAATGACCTTGTCTTTGACGTTGTCGGCGCGCAAGCTTTCTAAATTGGATAAATATTGCTCGTCCACTCCTCCTGTCACGTATTCGCCCGTGAAGACAGAGCAATCAAACGTCGTAATAGACGGGTTGAATTGCCGCACGGAGGATATGAGGTCCGGTAGGGTCTGGAAGATTACGAGATCTGCGCCGATGGCCTCCGCAATATCTTTCGTCTCGCGTCCATGAGCGACAAGCTCAACGCGAGAAGGCATGTCGATCCCGTAAACGTTAGAATATCTACCGAAGCAGTATGAACGTGTGAAGCTCAAGGTTTTGGCAAAAACATACCTTATGGGCGGCGCACAGCTCGCGACAATGACTTTCTTCGCGCCAACATCTTTCGCCATTTGGATAATTTCCTTGGATGTGGTGCCTCGCACGATGGAGTCTGGAGTTATGTCGTTAATCCCGATGCGTTTGCGGTTAAGGGGAATAATCAAGCTTACCATCGACAAGGAGAACGTTTTTGTCGGCAAATTCGAGAGCCATTGCGTTCAACTTCTTGCGGACATTCTTCTTCCTGATATAGTTCAGTATAAGAGTTGTGTGACACTGTCATCGGGATAAACCCACCTCATCTGTTGGCCGGGCATAATGAACGTTCTACCAACGTAGCGGTTCTTTATAAATCCCTCGCGGTAGGGTAAGTTGAGCTTCTGGGCCAAGTTGAGCGCTGCTACTCGAGAAGTGTCCGGTACCTGTGCAAGTGGGTTTAATACCGGATGGAGGTTGATGTTTGGAACCACTCACAGGAATGACAACGTCAACGGATAGCTTCTCCTCGTCTAAAACACGTTTCACTTCGTCGGCCAATGCGTCACCCATGGCCATACGGCTGCGGTACACGCTTACACCATCGAGGACTGAGTCTGGACGCGCAAAATACACATATTCAAAGATGTCGGGAGCGAACTGCGCGCCAGTAGCACATATCCGACGGGAAACACCAGACCGCGTTATGATCACGGCTTCACCTAGAGTCCATGTAAGTGAATCAAATCAGTAGCCTCAAGCGAGAGAACGGACCTGGCTTGACGTCTTCCCATCCCGAAAACCCGCTAGCATCTGCAACTACGCTCTCACTTGAAAAGAGGTAGTCTCGACCATCTCCGCTGAGTGACTTGCGAGTTGCCATCCCCAGGGGGCGAATCCCATGAGGATCGCGGAATGCCATGATACCAAAGCCGGCCAGCATAGCGACGACAGCATAAGCACCCTTGCATTGCTCCATGAGGGATCTGATAGCGGTAAAGATATCCTCTTCATTGATACGGAATTTCCCTGTTTTCTGCAGGTTGTCCGCGAATATGTTCAGGAGGAGCTCCGAGTCCGAGGAGGTGTTGATGTGACGATGAGCGGTTTGGTCCATAAACTGGAGTAGATCCGCCGTGTTGATCAAGTTACCGTTCTGTGCCAATGGTGAGCTAGGTTTATCGTTTCTTTGGTCGTTCGGTACGCACATGAGCGAAGACGATACCGTAGGGCGAGTTAACGTAGAACGGCTGTGCTTCGGCGTGGTTCGAGCTTCCAGCCGTTGGGTAGCGCACTGATGAACAAAGCACACAAACTCAGCTCCAGAATTCATGTCAGGATTGAGATACGTACCGTGCCCGATTCCCATTCCACCGATGAGCCCCGATAACGAGCTCGTATTGAAGACGTCTCTAACCATGCCATTGGCTTTGCACTGGTAAAATCGGCCTTTGGGTCCACAGGTCACGATCCCACAGGCATCTTGTCCTCTATGCTGAAGCAAGGACAGCCCTTCGCATATTTCGTGCGAGACGTCCACCGACGGATCATGCGAGAGTATACCTAAGATACCACACACTGTTCTCATTAGATTGGAGGGCTACCATAAGGCCAAACATTGCACTCACTGTCTTAGCTGGATGCGTCTTGACGACGGATGGACCTCCGGTGGCGTGCGTTATCCTGGTGAAGATGGAAGTAAGTGACGGAAGACATTTATCTGCTTCACTCACCCGCGATAATTTTTGAGAGATGAGGGAAATCCGGCCCGCTTAGCCCTGTTGATGTAGCTTTAAGGTGTCGTAGGTCCTGGTCCGTGTATTTTCCTCGGTCGCTGTCGTGGTCTTTCAGTCACTGTCTGCTCACCGGGATGGTGGTAGTACAGGATAGCGTAGTAGCTTACGGCAAACACAGAATGACAGAAGAAAAAAAAAACCATTGCTAAGGCGTAGAGCACACGTAAAAGCGCAACCCAATTGCCAAACGGGCGGTCATGCAATATTTGGGCGCCGCCGATATCTAAACATTGGAGCAACTTACCTCCGGGGTCATGAAGGCTCACATCCTCAGCTTGGAGATGCGATTTTTGCCTGTGCGATAGAAATACCTGGTGAAAGGAATAAATATGTTCTTCACCGTGTTGTCCGAGGTTGCTGTACCAAGAATGATGTTAGAACGGGTTGCCGAGAGACCCCAAGATATTCGGTCATTCGGTCGGATGAAGCCGGCGTCGGAGAGTGAAAATGAACTTTATACGGGGCAAGCTGGCAGTCTGCGCCAGTCCTCTCACCAACTTCATCGTCGTCGACGTCGTCCACCATGCTCACACAACGCGGCGTACACCGTCTCTCGCGCAGGGCGCTGAACAGCGCACGTAAGACTAACGCGTTCTTCTCTACCGCGGCCGCCGCTCCCATTCTTTCGCGTGCAACCTCCGCTCCTTCATCTTCGTCGCAAGCTCAAGCACGCCCCGCTCGTGCTGGCACGCAGTCTGGTGCGTCTTACCGTGTTTCATATAGCATTGCATGGAACTAACTTTCCGTTCTTTTTCTTCCTTGTGTGCGCAACCATATTCACGTATGTTTGTCGTCGTCCACGTTTCCGTGTTCGTCCGTAAAGTCCGCACCTACGCGACGGAGGCTAAGAACGCTACCGGTCAGGTCAAAACCGTCATTGGTGCCGTCGTCGATGTGCAGTTCGACAGCGAGAACCTCCCGCCGATTCTCAACGCCCTCGAGGTTCAGGACTTCCATGGCGGGCGTCTCGTCCTCGAGGTTGCTGCTCACCTTGGTGAAAACTCCGTCCGTACAATTGCAATGGACGGTACCGAGGGTCTCGTTCGTGGACAGAAGGTCATCGACACCGGTGCTCCTATCCAGGTCCCCGTCGGCAAGGGCACACTCGGTCGTATCATGAACGTCATTGGTGAACCCATTGACGAGCGTGGTCCCATTAAGGGCGACAAGGTCCTGCCCATCCACAACGAGCCCCCTCCGTTCGTTGAGCAGTCGACCACCGCTGAGGTTCTCGAGACCGGTATCAAGGTCGTCGATCTCCTCGCCCCTTACGCCCGTGGTGGTAAGATCGGTCTCTTCGGTGGTGCTGGTGTCGGCAAGACTGTGCTCATCCAGGAGCTTATCAACAACGTTGCCAAGGCCCATGGTGGTTTCTCCATCTTCTGCGGTAAGTTTCAGCATGAAATTGTGTAGCGAGTTGAAAGTGAATTTTTACGTGTAACCAGGTGTCGGCGAGCGTACCCGTGAGGGTAACGATTTGTACCACGAAATGATTGAGACTGGTGTCATCAACCTTGAGGGTGACTCTAAGGTCGCCCTGGTCTTCGGTCAGATGAACGAGCCCCCTGGTGCTCGTGCCCGTGTCGCCCTGACTGGTCTCACTATCGCCGAGTACTTCCGTGACGAGGAAGGCCAGGACGTGCTTCTGTTCATCGACAACATTTTCCGTTTCACGCAGGCCGGTTCTGAGGTGTCTGCCTTGCTCGGTCGTATTCCCTCCGCTGTCGGTTACCAGCCCACGCTCTCCACGGACATGGGTGGCATGTGAGTATACTCGATGCTTCCATTGTGACATAGCTGATAGTTTGTTACAGGCAGGAGCGTATCACGACCACGAAGAAGGGTTCGATTACCTCAGTGCAGGCTGTGTACGTGCCCGCCGATGATTTGACGGATCCCGCCCCTGCTACCACCTTCGCTCACTTGGATGCTACGACTGTGTTGTCTCGTTCCATTGCTGAGCTTGGTATCTACCCCGCTGTCGACCCTCTGGACTCAAAGTCCCGTATGCTTGACCCCCGTATCGTAAGCACACGCTTGTATATGCGATGCGAACGCCCGACTAATTGAACGATTCAACAGGTCGGAAGGGAGCACTACGATGTTGCCACCGCTGTCCAGAAGATCCTTCAGGACTACAAGTCGCTCCAGGATATCATTGCTATCCTCGGTATGGACGAGTTGTCTGAAGAGGACAAGCTCACCGTAAGTTGCTCGCTGTATGCATTAGGAGTGTAGCCTAACCGCATCTATCAATAGGTCGAGCGTGCCCGTAAGATCCAGCGTTTCATGTCGCAACCTTTCCAGGTCGCCCAGGTCTTCACTGGTTTCGAGGGCAAGCTTGTTCCCCTGAAGGAGTCTGTGCGCTCTTTCAAGGAGATCCTGTCGGGTCAACACGACTCCCTCCCTGAGTCCGCCTTCTACATGGTCGGCACTATCGAGGACGTGAAGGCTAAGGCTGAGCAGCTCGCTAAGGAGATTGGTGACTCATAGGGTGGATCGGTTGTTGGTGCGGTTGGTTATACGATAGAGCTTGGACCTGCCACAAAATCGACGGTCGTCGTGTAATGCGCGCTCGCTATGATGCTATTCGAATACTAGATCTCTTTTAACGTCTCAACTGCGATGTGCCATGATCGAGGCTTAGGCTGAATGTACGGCCAATATCTTCAACAGTGGAATAAGCTCTGGTCAATTCAACAACGGTACCCCATTCTGCTTAACCATTATGTGATGAACGTTTGGATGCCCTGACTGAACAAGAAGTTATTCATATGGAGGTCTGTGTGGGCCAATGTAGGTAAGCGGGATAGAGGAGGTTGATTCAGAGAGACCGACAATGAGCTAGCCATGATAAAAACGTATGGCACAGGAACAAAAAAATATTCAGACGACACGAGCAGGATTTGAACCTGCGCCCTCAAAGAGGATTTGATTTCTAATCAAACGCCGTAACCACTTGGCTATCGTGCCTTGAATTTCAATTTGCATCAAGCACCCATGAACTCTCCCACAAGTAGCGCCCGACTTTACCGCCGGCAGAGGGTCAACTCGTCCTGATATAACACGATTATTGGGTATCGATATGCTTGTGTACAGCTCTTTACAGCCCTATTACGAGCATGTCACCTACTAGATCTAACTCCATAAGATTCACAAGGAGCGTGGCCAATTGCTGCGGTGTGCGCTCAGGCAATTTCTGTAAACAGTGCTAAACAATGTCAAGGTCAGAGTAATCGAGGTGCGACACTTCTTTGATATTAAGCGACAATAAACCTCGCCACAAGTCGCGGTGCGTTGGTCACGGTTGGCCGAGCCTAATTCCCCCCTTACCTCGACATTCGATTCTATCTCCTTTGCGACGCGTTAGACACGCGATATGTCCATAGGGTCGCCTTCTCCTAGGTATGCGGGGAAACTCGTATATGACAACGATGATTCGGACACAGGGGACTTCGACGACGACATAAAGGCCTTTGAGGGAGATGAAAGTCGTTCCCCCACGGAGTCTGAGTCTATGTACGTGAAACTGTTTCAGGGTACGCCTTATTCCCTCCTCATTAATCAAGAAATGGGTCAATAACCGCTTTCGTAGAAATGCTTCATGTTGTCCTTGAAACGGAGCAATACCTTTTCAACCTAGAGGAGCTGCTCTGCTTTGCGAACTATGCAAATCTGTCTTGTATGTCGTGCAACCCTGGTACCCGGCCTATGCTCATTTCAGTGTTATTCATAGATCCAGCTCGATATTTGTTCATTCGTCTATGTCTGCGCAAACCCGATCAATGGCTGAAGTTAGCGGACCTGAGATATGAGAAGGAACTAGGCGGGAACATACTGCCAGCAATGCGGGAGCTATGTAACATATATCCCTCGCCAACGAGTTCACAGTCCGCTGAGGCTATAGTGAAGGTCAAAGAAGAGCCTAGGGAAGATATTATAGACCTCACTAAAGAAGAAGACACGGAGCCCCACCTTTCTAAGATAAAGAGAGAGCGCATAGCCATGAAGACCGTTCCTGTCGGCATAGATGGACAACCTGACTATGGTGTACTTGCTGAGGACGAGTCTCGGGCGAGCCTCCGAGAGTTGTTGGAGTGCTTGAAGACAGACGAGCTTCGTGATATTGTCAAGCGAATGCATGTGCAAAAGAAAGACAATAAAGTGTGTATTACGTTCCCTCTTGGCCATTCCATCTGAACAGGTCTGGTGTTCAGCGAGATGCACTGGTGAACGCTCTCCTATCGACCACTTCAGGTCAAGCGACGCTTCCGTTCCCTGTTGTGTCCTCTTCGAAGCGCAAACAAGCGGACAAGAAAAAGCTTGTTCAAACTTCCCTGGCCGCATATATTCCGCAACAGAGAGGAAAGACTCAACAAGATAGGCTGCGTGTAATTGTAACGGAGAAGCTAGGTTTGTTACTGCTGCTGCATGAATCATTCAAAATTACTAAACCTGTATCAGGAGCCTGCATAAAGCTCAATCCTGACGTGGTGAAGCTGTTCAGAAGAGTCAATCTCGTTTATTTCCGAAGGTGGGTATCAGTCATCGTACAGTACAAATATCCCCTCATGTTGGATACAGTACGCAATACACCCCAACCATGCTCACGCAGGCCATTCTGGCACGATGCAAGAAGCGGAACTTCGCCGAGGTATCATACGAGCGTACTGCTACAATATGGCAATCAAGGGAGGATTTGCTACGCTACGAAGCTGCACTTGCCATGGAGGCGCAAATAGACGAGATCTGGGGTGGTGGCTCTGCAACAACGGCAAGAGCTCGATCGAGATCTGCTGCCAGCAAAACACCCGCCCCGTCAGCGAAATCGGCGAAAGCTCTCTCCGCTTCTCCAAGCAAACGGCGTAAAGAGGATGGAGCTATGGCTCCCGATTTTGCTACGCAGGCGGATGAATTGGGTTTATTGGAGGACAGCATATACGGAGACTTTGAGCACGAGAGACCCCGTACGAGGGACGCAAGAGACGTGAAGGCTGTTTTCGAGAAAGTATATCCGGAATGGCAAGATCTCGTTGCTGTCAAAGGCGAAGAGAGTGCGCGAGGAAAGGGCTTGGAACGATTTCACTATGGTCCGTTTTCCCTGTCTCTTGTGTGTCGAACGCTACTCATAGGTAGTTCAGGACACGTCCTTACACGAATTGTCTGTAAGGGCGTCGAAGCGCTTGGAATCCTGAAGGAGCATGAGCGAGAGTTGGACATAATTGAAGAGCTCTTAGCACAACGACGTTGGCGGAGAGCTCGGCGCGGACGTTGGCACGAACGACGAGCACTCATCCTTATGACGCACTTTCCCAAGGAGAAGGCCACATATGAAAGGGCCCATGAGGCGGTGATGGAAGCATTGCGGGACAATGACACCCATATCAGTATGTTTTCTCCCCAGCCTTTGGGGTCTGGGCTGACGATCTCCATTCATAACAAGTCTACCGCCCTAAGCTCCTGAGACGATTAATGACGTTGGAGAAGAAACTCAACCTCGCAGAAGGCGAGCGAGTCCAGTGCGCTGCGCGTTCACAGCAGGCGGAAGAGGTGTGGATCGAAGGTGTACGTCTCTACACCGTCGTCGACCTAACAGGGAAGCTTTCTGTGACGAATCCTGGCGAAAGCAAGAAGGCCGGTAACGCTGCAATCAGCCCCACGCAGTCCAGGCTTCCCTCCTCTCTACCAACCAACGTTGCTAGTGGGTCCAACGTGAAGTTACCGTGGACCGGCAAGTCTATATGGCAAGGGCGAGATGAAGAAGTTAACGTGGAAACTCTCGCGCTTGAGCACTACGAGGAGCTCGGTTATAAGGGGTACGTTTATAGCTTCCTTGAATGAGTCTTTGACTCTAATGGAGAGTAGATATCATTGTGAGGGGCGAATAGTCACCACCCTCTTTGGCCTCCTGTTTTGGGATGTCATCTTCGCCCCTGTTCCCGGAGCGTTCGAAACGGTGTATCAAGCCGCTCCCCTCGACATCGCTGAGGAAACATTCTACACGGCAAGGCAGGATCTTGTACTGGCACGGCTGGAAGAAATCATCGACGGAAACGCTGCCGACATATTGAAAGAGACATACGATAAGTATGGACCAGACAAGACTGCTTGTGTTGGCGTACGGTGGGACATTTTCGAAGAGCAAGACTTACTTGATCTCGTCCATGTAGGTCACATTCAGAGAGGCTACGTGATGCTGTGCTCATGAGTACTGTAGTGCCTCAGTCCAGAAGGTCTGGCTGCGATCTGTCAGGTCCTCGCTGAAGATTACGCGAACCGTACGGCTGGTGTTCCCGATCTCATCATTTGGAACAGAGAGCTATCCACCTGCAAGTTTGTGGAGGTGAAGGGACCGGGTGACAATCTCCAGGAGAACCAGAAGGTACGACTTACTACACTTTACTTTAGAGATATAACTTAATAGATACCAACAGGTCTGGATAGCTGTTCTGCTGCAAGCGGGCGTAAACGTTGAGGTTTGCCATGTCCTCGAACAAGGGAACGATCCGCCGAAGAGGAAGACGAAGAAGAAAGCCGCTGCTTCGCCCAGAAAGCGTAAACGGGAACCGTCCGAAGATTTCTTACCAGAGTCGGAGACGGAAGAGCCAAATTACTCTCAGTTGGATCCAACACCGCAACGCGCAGTGCTAATCGAGGTGCCATCCTCGCCACCTCCGAGCCAGAAAGACGAACCTTCTACACCGTCGCTCTCGCCGCGCAAGAAACGCACGCGTCGTTCTGAAAATGAAGAGCCTTGACGGCGATCTTTACTCACACCTAATATTATACGTATTTATTAGCTACATACAGCACATAAACTAGTCAGCTCGTGGGGTAATAGTAACCGATTCTGAATAACGGGTATTACATTACAGCAATGTGCGATTATACACGTACATCTAAGAGCACAGACAGACAACAGTATCGTCCAGTCCGAGTATCAGAAAAACTAGGGTGGGTCCAGGGGGTAGTGATATACTTTTCGACAGAACTGCCATGCGATGCCGAGCCCGCGCAACACAACCTGGGCTGCGTCGCGGGCGGTGTCCGGGATCTCGAAGGCAGAAAAGTCAAATTTAATAGGAAGGAGGAATGGCATGTCACCGAGGGGCAGCAGTGCGTCCTCGGTGGATTGGGGCGTAGAGGATGTGGTAGGCACGGGGACTGTAGGCGTCACCGTACTCAATACGGTGGATGAGGGCGTTGTGCTGGTCGTCGTGAGAGTTTCTGCTGGCCGTGAAGATGAGACTTGGGTCTCCGATTGCGACTGGGACGACGGCCCAGAAGCGTGTCGCGGTTCGTGCTGAGCCCCGGTCGGTGTGGCATAGATAGTAGTGACGGAAGTGATCGTCACTGTCTCGGTTTCAACAGCAGGCAGGTCCAGGGGGATCTTTGAACAAGCCTCCAAGGCTTGCTGGGACTGCTGAAGCTCGGCCTGTAGAGTGTGATTGCTTGCCATGACATGAAGGGCCATCGCCGTCGACATGATACATAGGACAACGGCAAGAGCGCCCCAGATGTAGAAAGGACTTGAGCCGGAAGGGGAGGAAGCGGGAGTGAGAGCGACGATCAAACTTGGATAGAAGTACTCTTCCAGAGAGTACTGGGTCAGAGTCCGGCCCTTCGCTGATGTTTGCTGGTGAGTAAAATTGTGCTGGAGCGCTGTGAGTTCAAATTCTGTAGCGGAGATCAGCAGCTTGATTAAACCGAAATGACGGGTCATCTTACCAGTCTGTGTTTCAATAAATACTTCCATGACGCCAACGGGGAGGGAAAAGGTGGGAAGTAGAACAGTCAAGGCAGCACCGTGCTTCTTGCTCCTCTTCGCTGTCTTCTTCGTATCCTGATCCGTCTTCACGAGATAGACAACCTCCATCGTCCCGCCACCCGTTTCTCCGATATGGACTCTCACCCAGGTCATCCACTCCTTTGTACTCGTCTCCTCAAAGGTCAGACCCAAGGCGGGTAACTTGCTGTCCGGCTTCACGATAGTGCTCGTCTCAAATCGTACAGGCACTCCTTCGTAGCTCGCGCTCGCGACTTGAACTTGAGGGGGCAAAGAGCCGCCTTTCGCATCACCGTTACTCGGCCTCTGCTTGGGAGTCACCTCTCCGTCATTAACGTTCTCGGGGTGCTGAGCGAGTCCGAATTCCAGCCACTCCGAGTCAGAGTCAGATGGTGCTGGGAGAGATACGCGGACGGCATATTCGTTTGGTATGGAATGTCCGCGAGGTATGAGCGGCGTGATTTTCGCGTTCACACGAGGAATCATCAACGGTCCATCCCTCTTCGGCTTTGGGGTGCCCATCAGGAACGTCTGGCGGAGAGCTGTGGAGGACATTTGTCGCGGCAAACCGTTGCTTGGTGTTCTGGGTCGACTGGGAGGACGACGCGAATTGTCTACGGAGTCGTCCTGGCGCGAACGATACGCGAATGAAGACGGCGAGGTCAGCGAGCGCACAACTAGTCGTGCGCCGTCGGAGCCGCATTTCGTCTGGCCGCCAGGTTGCAGCACCGTTCGCCTCGCCTGCGGGTCGCTGATCTTCCCTTTGGAGTTGTATATGTCTAACGCCGAGTCGTCCATTTCATTCCGTAGCACGCTCGTCATCATCTCTCTCTCGGCAGAGAGAACACGCAACTGTGGAAGGGGGAGCGGGTCCATGCTCCCCACAGAAGAGCCCTCGGAGGAGGCTCGTGAAAGCAGGAAGGGGTTGTTGCGCGGTACGACCACGACGGTCCCTGAGACGCTGAACGTGAAGATGCCCTTTTGTGGTGGCAGGAGCTCATTCATATTCAGGTGAATAGATATAGGAACCTTGGGGTGCCGAACAGGTTCTGGAGCTTCTGCGTCGGTATCCGTCCGCGCGCCAACGGAGGAGGCTCTGCTTCTCCTGCGTTCGGGGCTAGAGGAGATTGTGGCCAGCGAAGCGATGGATGATAACGGTGTTGTGGCAGGGGAACTTTCAAATGAGTCGTCTATACTTTGGGAAGAAGGAAGAGGTGCGCGGAGCAGTGAGGCCGAAGACGTTGACGTATGGATTGCATGCCCATTGGTTTTCCGATCTTCCAGGTGACCGTTCGGGGTAGACGGGAGGACGTATATTGAGGGCGCATCTGCGGACGACTGTGCTGATACCGGAGTCCGCGATGGAGGTCCGACAGCGAAGCCAGTAAACCCAGCGCCGCCCGTAACGGACCATTTCGAAGGTTCGTCCGGTGCCCATGTAACTTCACTGTCTCCTACATCTAAACTGACGTCCATCCCCAGCATGGTGGCCACTCCGGGGAACCATACACCTTTACATATCGCGCTGTATTCCAATCTCATCGCAACTCCTTCACTGTTGTCCTCGTCGTCATCATCGTCCCTTCCTCGGTCCTTCCCTTTGCTCCGGACGGTATCCAGAACGGTGCAAGTTAAGTCGCTCTTCACCTCCCGGATCCCAACGCGCCTTCTGCCATCGCTCGTCTCTGGAACATCGCTCGACTTCATCGGAGCAGCCCATCGCACCCGCATTCGATCCGTGCTGGGGAACGACCCTTGGATACCATACCCATCCGAAAATCCTGCGGTCGACGAGTCGCTGGTGTCCTCATCCGCAAAGTTTTGGTACGAGCTCGAACGCGACAGCCGCTTCGACGCACTTCGTGTGACGTGAGGATCCGAGGTTAGATCCCATGTGGTTGCTTCACCCTCAGCCGAGGACAACGAAGCCAGGGAGGAAGACATACTGGTTGCTTGTGGGGGGAATATGCGCAGGCGAATGTGATTTGAGAGGCATCTCGGTACTGGTAGAGATAGCTAAGGGTAGGCTCATCAGCACACAATAAACCGGGAGCGAAAAGCTCTACACTTACCAGGTAGGGAGAATACGGTGGTTTGGTGAGGAAAGGGGCCCACATGTCGATTGCGGCCATGAATTGTATTTCAGGGGATGTTGCTCTTCTCCCGATACTACCGCTGGACCCCGACCTCGGGGGAAGCTCTTTGGGAAGCACATACGAGACATGGTAGCCGCTGACAAGAATATGGCCGGTGTACCTGTCGTCCAAGGGAGCGGCACTGGACGAGGAGGAGGATGAAGACGCCGAGGATCCGAAGAGAGACATATATGAGTCCCTCAGACGAGCAGGGAGATTAAGAGCTCGTCCGGCCTTCCTTAGTAGAGGGCTTGTTGATGAAGAGAAATTGTAAGGGACAGAGTTAGTGTCCAAGGGATGCACTTGTGAATCAAGAATCTTCAGGTTCTCCTCTGTCAACAGGCAATGTTAGGGTAAGAGCACTCGTAGACGTGAGAGAGACTCACCTTTGAATAACGGAATCGTGCTGCCTGGTACTATACTGTTCAAGGGCAGCGCAATCTTTTCAAGAACACCAATTATTAGCACTCAGACGACCTACAAGACTGAACATACGAGCTCACCCTAAGATACATCTTCACCGCTGCTCCATCACCTTTCCCATCCGGCCCTCGCTCCGCCTTTCCCTCAATAGCGAGTTTCTTCACCACATTCGCGAGCTGGGGCGGGTTGAACGTCGTTCCAGTATAAGCCGTAGACCGCGTCGGGCTGTTCGACCTCGAATAGCGCGTCGACGACGACATGCGCGCTGCAAAGAAGCGTGTTTAAAATACAGATGGGGATCGTGGTCGCGTTTTGCGCGAAAGTCGAGTCCGTTGATGCGTTGACACTCTGTTGATTGTGGCAGGAGTAAATGGTCATCCCATAGGGGAGCTTGTCAGAACAAGTCGCGTAAACGACGATCGGAACTCCGATCGGGCGCCGTTGCAATTTTGCGTGGCGGAACGCTGATTGCGCCGCGTCGGAACAGCAACACAAACGCGTCCTGCTCTGCTTCGAACCGCGTTCTGTTCGTTACCTTCGAGCCACCAATGTTCTCAATTCAGCACCTCTGCATACTTGGGCGAGTGCTCTCGTCCAATGGCACCTTACACCATGTTATGCATCGCTGCCCACTTCGTCCTGCAGCTGAAGGATTGAGTTCGATGAATGCGTGCCAGTCTGGGTACTGTAATCTGCAACGCCGCGACTTGGATCAAAGTATCTCTGGCAGACGGACCCAGGACATGGCACGCCAGAGACGCCGTAACCAAGGGCTAGCAATGTTGAATAATTGTGGCGATTGTACTCGTCGTTACATCGCTACGTCTTCTGTTACTTTGTACAAACGGGAGCGTCGTAACGGTATTGTATTCGTTGACAGCTATCAGGGCTGGCTTCTTTTTACTCCCATTGCATTACAATGTTGTCAGCACGATGCTCATTACCATCTCAACGCACGCTCCTTTGCGTTCGGACGGTACAGTGATCCTGGCATGGGTAGAAAATTGGTTTGCGTTATATATTGGAGGATATCTCCCCATGATGTTCAACATTAAGCTTGTGTACCCCGCCCCTCTCGTTTCTACTGCTCAGTGACCAGATAGTCCGACGAGGTACGTTTCAAATTCTGGAACGTATTCGGGACATGCACATTATCACGAGCTTGATTTCAGAATGAAACTCGCGCCGCTATACGACCGTACTCGTGCCGTCTACGACTGCATGCTATCGCATTGCTACGACGAGAAAGCAGACACAAATTATTGGCTCTACGAGCAGAAGCGTGTAAACCACAATGACGCCGCGTTCGTCGCCACCCGCCAGAAGTTCGAACATTCTATGGCCGTACTTGCCTCCAGCGGAAGCACATACGACCCAAGAAAATCCGGACTGAGGACGGTGCTTGCCGACGAAGAACGCGCAGGAAGGGGTGAAGCGGCGCGAGATGCAGAGCGTACATGGCGGGATTACCGTTACGCTGACAACACCGTAGAGCAGTGGGACCGGATTCTGGAGGAGAGCGCGCGACGGAAGGCAAAGAGCTGGGAGGTGCAGGAGCAGAAGCTGATGAAGGCGAATATGCTGCATTGCGCTAGTATGGCGGCGATGGAGGCGCGGAGATGGGCACTACTGCGGTGGAGGACGACGAGGGACGTTTGTACGTCTGCTTTGTGGTGGAAAGCGCAGACTGGAAGAGGGCGATTCAAGAGTTGGGCGGCAGCTGCTGCGTGCGATGGCGATCGCTTCATTAAGCGTGAAAGCATCTAGTGTATAGCGAAACGCATCTAGTAAAGGGACTCTGAGATGGACTCACCTGCTGGGAGATACGCCATGGACAAGGGATACTGCATATTTCACGGACTGTATAGATATTGTAACATATAATCATACTCTCATCAGCGTACCTGGCTTTTGCATGATTGAATATCTCCAAACTCTTCAATCAAGTCCAAGCATCATTGTGGAGTAACTTGAAGTTGAGGTAAAGTGCGCCCTTGTTGCGACCAGCTGCACGATGTTCTATAGTTGCGGCCTTCTTGTATGACCTATCTTTGAAGGGTAGGCTCTTAAGTCCGAAAAGCTTGGGGCCTACTTCACAGACGTTCAAGGCCAAGGTCCTTTCACGTAGACGGTGAAAGCTCCCATGCCGTATTGCACTGCATTCAAAGGTTATAGACAACATAGAGCATACACCGACAAGGGGTTTTCGAGGCTATTCACCGTCAGCAGAATCGAGCACCACTTTCTTCCCTTTCCTGTCCAGTGGTAACCTCTGGGCGCGATACTTGAATTCTGCCCGCCAAAAGACCACAGTTCTACGTTAGGGGCATTCGGATTTGGGCGTAGGTCGGATCCGCAGTTGGGGCGCTGTCCGAGGGAATGCGTAAAGCCAGGGTCCCAAGGTAATTTCAATAAAGACACTTTAGCGTATTGAATATCGGAAACAAAGACTGCTTACTTTTGAATATCGGACTGACGAATATCGAAATCGTAACCACGTCGTCTGACCGTGCCTCCGCGTTTCAATTTGGGAATTGCATACGTATGTTCGGCATTGAGGTCTTGCATAGTCGGCCAATGTTCGAGTGTCCAGCCTGCCGACGCTGCGCATACAGTGGAAGAGAATCGACGACCCCTATGGCAAGGAATGCGTCCGTGGTGGGGGTTATTCATGCAGGTTTCATGCGGGAGGAACTTGAGAGAGGAGCTCAACCGCGGCCACCATGGACACTGGTCATCTTGGTAAGCACAGTGAGAGACTGCACAGAATATGCCACATACTGTATCATTGGCCTCGTGTCTATCGTAGAGCACGACATACGGTACCGGTGGTAGCTGCACCGAGTCTACTGTGACGCACCTGGCTTGACCTCATATTGAACTCCCCGATGCGGTCCGCGTCTCTTCTGTTCACCACCGCCACGAACAATTCGAGGACCTCATCGGCTCCCAGCTTGAGCAGCATAGTCCAGGCACTAGCGATGGTTGATGCTAAATCCGGGGCGGGTGAGCAACCTGCGAGCAACAGTGACCCCACCGCCCCCTGTTTGACGAGGCCGTCCCTTGCGCATACTTGCGAGCCGTACGACTGCCGTTGACGTCGACGTCGATCAGGACGACCATTAGAACGGATATAAATATCCCGCAAGATGCGTTGAAGTCAGCTGAAGGCTCTCGGGACCTTTTCTGCGTCCTGCGATGCACGTTTGGTGAGAAGGAGTTTACGGTCTGAGTCGTTCGTGCCGCTGATTCCTCGGCCGAATGATCTCGCAACCCGCACTCGCCCACCAGCTGACCAGCGATTTCACTGCAAGTCAATATCAATTCCGTCAATCTGACGGTCCGCCGCGTTTTATGCGGTCATGCGCATCCTTTCGCAGCTAATCCAACCCCAGTCGAACCCCGCGCCGCCCCCGACCGCGAATGCGGGGAATGATGTCTACCCCAGGGCTAATACTCCTTAGCCGTCAGTGTACACGCTATATAAACTCGAGGATGGCGAGGCTGTTCCTTGTACGATTTGTAGGCACTCTTACCCGCCCACCTTTCGTTCAACATGGTCGCCCTCAGCCTGCGCACGCTCCTTGTCGCCGCCGCGACGGTCATGCACGGTGTCGCAGCCGTTCCTGCTGGCAAAATATGGCCTTCCTTCCTCGGTGGCCACTGGGTAGACACCTGGACATCCATGCCGCAGCTGACCGAGGCCGCCAACCTCCCTCCTCCTCCTTTCGTAAGTCTAGCTCTACTCTGTGAACCGTTCGAGGAACTTATTTCGTATTTCCTTCGCGCAGAACGGTACCAATGTGACCTGGGTCGACACCACCATCCGCCAGACACTGCACATGTCCATCGGTGGCCCCCAGATCAGGCTGCGTTTCTCGAACGCGTTCGGTGTTACACCCCTCCCCATCACCGCCGTCACCGTCGCCCTGCCATTCAACGGCTCGGCGGGTGCTAGCGCAATTCAGCCGAAGACCCTCCAAACGGTGACTTTCAGCGGAAACTCGTCCATCGTTATCCCGAACGCAGGGCTCGCCGTCTCGGACCCCCTGAATTTCCCCGTTCAGCCTCAGTCTATGATCACCGTCACCATCTACCTCGCGACCGGACAGACCACCAACCTGATCACTTCCCACCCCGGAAGCAGGACCATCTCCTGGTGGGCGAACGGAAACGAAGTCAGCGCGACCAACTTGACAATCACCAACCCGAGTATCCAGAGTGCTGCCCACTGGTACGTCTCACGGGCATAACGAAATCAATTACCGTGCTAACGAAATCAAATTACAGGTACTACGTTAGCGCCGTTGAGGTGTGGTCCCCTCCTACCACCAAGGCTCTCGGTATCATTGGTGACTCTATCACCGACGGACGTGGCAGTGACAACAACGCCAACAACAGGTATGTTTACTTATCAGCGCATATATGAGCGGAAAACTCAATTTCGTCCCTCTCAGATGGCCTGACCTGGTTCTTCGCCGCATGCAGCAGAACCTCCTGACCAAGAACATTGGTGTCTTCAACCAAGCCGCCGGTGGAAACCGTATCCTCGCAGATGGTCTCGGTCCCGCCGCAGCCGGCCGTGTCGAGCGCGACATCATCTCCCAGTCCGGTGTCGGCTACGCCATGATCTTCGAGGGTGTCAACGACATCGGTGTCGAACCCACCGACGCGACGTCTCAACAAATCATCGGCGACCGTCTCATCCAGGCATACAAGCAGATCATCGTGCGCGTGCACGAGCTCGGGATACCGATGTTCGCTGCGACCATCACGCCGTTCGGCGCGCCGAACAGCACGATCCAGCCGTACAGCGACCCGCAGCGCGAGAAGACGCGTCAGCGCGTGAACAACTGGATCAAGACGAGCGGCTGGTTCGACCATGTCATCGACTTCGACGCTATCGTGCGCGACCCGAAGAACCCGTCCCAGCTCAACCCCGAGTTCAACTCGGGAGACTTCCTCCACCCGAACGTTGCGGGATACACTGCGATCGCGAAGGCGTTCCCGTTGGAGATCTTCACGGAGTTCTATGGTGGTGTTAGCAGCTTCCAGAAGAGACTTGATTAGTGTGCATGCATGAGAGGATTTCAGTCATGTTCTGCTGAGAATGGATATTGTAGCAGACATGTTAAGTACAGTAGACCGAGTAATACTGTCGGGGTTATTCCCCTCTTTTATACCAACAGAACTTAAACTCCTGGGTGACACGTCCCGTCTCTGAAACTTCATTGGGCCCTGCTCTGGCATTCCCTACTCGAACGCATCAAGCAACGTGGATGAAACCTTCAATTTACGTATCCTGCGTGTGTGAGGTGGCGCGAACCATGTCCCTGCTGCATCGCCCCCTGCTTGGCCGTTCATGCATAAGACGTTTTGGTGTGAACTTAAAAGGTAAATACTGTCGAGAAGACGAACATGCTTCAATGAATCACGTGATTCATTCTTGAACTGCCGCACGGCCGCGGCAGCACTAATTAGACTCGGCATATCAGCATCGACCACCGCCTGGCACTTCCTCTCACTACGGTCACTTGAAAGGGACATCCAAAATGCCTCTCGCGCTCCCAACAGCAGAGAACGTCGAAGAACAAATACAATATGTCGAAGAAGTCATCTTCAGCACGATTCACACGGTGACCGCAGACCTCCCAAACGTAAAGTACGCGTTCCAGCGACTTCAGGAGGACCTCGCTCGTTTCTGGCCTCAGTCGCTGCCACCACTGCCCGAGATTAAGATGCCTAGCCTCGGAGCGTTTGAGGTGCCTCCGCCTCCTCCGCCTTTGCCGGTCCCGAAGTCGGCGTTCGAGAAGTCTTTGGATTGGGCAGGCGCGCATCCATGGAAGGCTGCAAGCTTGGGCGTTGGAATTGTAGGCGTAGGGGTGCTCACGGGATATGGTCTTATGTATCGGATGCCGCTTGGGAGGCCAAGGAGACATAGGGTTGCCGCAACGAGCCATGATGGCGAGAGGAGACAAGTGGTTGGTGCGTACAGATTCGCATCATTGAAGCTACTTTCACCGCTAACCGTGTGCTAGTTGTACTCGGAGGAGACACTCCTCTTGGCCTGCCACTGATATTGAACCTCGAAGCGCAAGGATACATTGTCATCACCAGTGTGTGTACACCGGATGCTGTCCGTGAGATCGAACCGCATACGCATGGATATGTTCGCGCTATCGTTCTCGATCCCAGCGAGGTAAGCACCGTTCCGACCTACGCTATATGTTGAGACTAAAGGTCCAACAGCCCGCCACCATTCCGTATTTCTTACGCTCTCTGTCGTCCACAATGTCCCGCCGATTCCCCATCACAGCATCCGGGGATCCACACAGCGCCCCTACATCCCAACTCTACATCCACTCCGTTGTATCTCTGATCACTTTACCCGCTTCACACGTCACACCATCTCTCGGACCCCTCGAGAACTTGGGAATGCAAGACGCATACCCTGCCTACCTGCAAGCCACGCACTTTACTCCGTTGCAAGTCATACAATCCCTGCTTCCTCTCATGCGCAATTCGCCGCGACATGACAAGAAGAGCATAGTCGTATGTCTACCCGCGATAGACGGACGGGTCGGTCTACCGTTTTCTGGTGCACAAGCGATGAGCGCTGCTGCTACTCTCCGTGGCGTCGAGGTCCTTCGTAGAGAGATTCGTATTGCTGCGGTCACTGAAAAGCACGAATCGCACGCACGATCGATGAAGAATATAAGCGTCGTCGTCGTAGACGTCGGCAACTTTGCAGCGCTGCAGCAGCAGGCCCCGCGCGATAGCGACGTGGAGAGGGCGACCATCGACTGGAGCGCCTCGGAAAAGACTACCTACGGCGCTGCGTTTGCGAATGTTCTCGCGGGCAGTACAAATATCGGGACGAATGTAGTGAGACGGCAATCGGATACCTCCCGCTTCGTAAAGACTCTGGCAGATGTAATTAGTCACGGTGGAAAAGGCCCCCTTGCCGCCAGGAGCACGTATCTTCAAGCCATATTAGCAAGTATTCATCGGTGGATTAGAGGTGATAGAATTGCAGTTGGTGCCGGAGGTAAGATATGATTATGCTGCTTCAACCATCTATTGCTGATATTCGTTATCAGCCTGGACGTATACGATCGCATCCAAACTTCCCTCGATATTGCTGGATAGTCTGCTGGTTCTCCCACACTTCATTCTTTCCATCCATAACGCCATTCTTCCTGTTCCTCCTCACGTCACTCCGCTTCCTCCCCCCGTTCCTGCTCCCCATCCAGCCCAAGCTGCCCCCCAAGCGCACCAAGCACCAGCAGGCTCCGCACCTGTGTCGGATGCGGAACACGAGTCTGATCACGGTTCAGATGCAGATGTTGAAAGTAGCGGCTACGGCTCGGGCGTAGGGGAGTCGTGGATCAGCCTCCAGCCGGACGTTGCTGAGCAGCCCTGGCGGTAGTTGTAAAGCACGTCATGCATTTTCGGCGAATTACATCTCATGGACGGTCAGTCTTGTTCTTGCAATATAGCGAGAGTACATCGCTTTTGTATTATCAGAAAACTCTCCGTTGTATATCTATGTATGAACATATATCTCCTTTCAATCTTTATCATCAAGAATCTACGAACTCACGGCATGCGGTGGTGTAGATTGCATGCAGGCCCACCGTAATGTTCAGGAGTAAGACAATGCATCGTATAGATATTTTTTGCAGCATATATACATGCGATGACGCGAGCCAGAAACTTCCGGGAACCACTTGAGCGCATAAGTTAGTAAAGTACATATCGCCTTGCGCGTATTTAGTTAAGAGATTCTTCTTCTTTTTGCTACACTTGGTAAGATTCAGTGACGGATTTATCCACGTGGATCTTAATGTGCTTGGGAAAGAACCCTGTCACTTCAACGTGATTCGGCCTTCCAAACAATCAGCTCACCGGCTTGCTTCCATCACGCGACTCGCTGTCCCGAGGCGTGTCAGACTGCGCACTCCCCGAGTCAGGGAGGTGAGAAAGTTGGATTGGCACCGGTTTGACGTCGCCATGACCGACAGTCTTGAACAGCTCTCTGGAGTTCAACATCGCCAACAGAGAGTTGAGCAAAACTAGGGGGGGCATCAGACTTGCCGTGCTATGAAAGAACGCGCGTGGCACGTACGCTTCGGCACTAAGCTTGCAAAGCCAAACTGATAGGTCTTGTCGGGGTGCGTTTTGACCTGAAGGAGTCAGGTTTAGCAATGATCCGAACAATCCTGGAGAGAGTACTTACTGTGACAACCACGGCAATCGAGACAACGCTGTTCGGTTTATGATCAGTTTTGAGATTATTTTCGCTGAATACTATACCCCCACCTGGTGATGAGGCAGCTACTGATAGAATAAGCTATCAGTGTATGTATGATCGACGTAGTTCTTTCCATTGAATATGTCAGTATGATACGTGATATAGCAAATATATTGGAGAGCATACTTCGCAAATCCAGTCCGCCTGAGAAGAAGGATTCTCGTAAGGACGGCTGTAATAACGATTTCCGAAAATATCTGGGGGCCAAACTTGAGATACCAGGCCCACTGTGGGAGGCGTGTATAAGCACACAGAGAAAGCCACAGCCACAGTAAAGACTTTCTCCGCCTATCTTGTTGAAAGTTGGAATATCCGGATATTTCAAACTGCGCTAGGCCTTCAGCAAAGAATCATAGAGATAAGATGACGGCAGACCTTAGCGCGGTAAGGTCTGCATGGTGCGGGATGAGCTTAGACGTTACTTTTTCTGCGAATATGTAGCAACTCACAACATGCTCCGACTGCGCAGCCAGCCAGCGTAATGGATCAAGATCAGGGACTGGAACAGAGTAGCATATCAGACTCCTACCAAGGATGGTAAGTGCTGCTGCGGCCTGTACGGCAGAACTATGGGTCATCAGAAGCGATATCTTTGAAGGCAGCACTTACAATAACTAGGATCAGCCATCTGCTAACAGATACTGGCAGAGATGTCATTCGCGACAAGGGACGATCTTGAGGATCACGAAGACGTACGCTTCCATAGACGGTGAGCAAACCAGCTGAGGAAAGCGTCATCAGTTTTGATGCAGCTTGCAACCCAGATGCACTTCGTACCCTATAACGATAATATCACCGACGGCCTAAGAAAGTATCAATTAGTAAGTCAGTCCAGTACTTGTTTAGAACACACAGCTGTCGCAACATACGCAGGTTAGTATGTAGGCCTAGCAGAGCAAAAAGATATAAGAATATATAACCGGGAACAAGGAGGCCTTTGATCACTCACCGGAATCGACCTGACACAGTCAAGCTGACGTTAAATCTCTAATGGGCACTTCAGAAAGGATTGACACCTACCACGGCAGTGTATTCAGCGCATCCAAATTAGCGAAATTCAACACGCAATAGTGATACAGGTAATGAGTCATGAAGATGAACGTGACGGTGTCTAAAATCCTGGAACAGGTATAGAGATGAGGCGAGCAATCCCATTGTAGTGGAAGCGACCAGCTTACCATAGAAACGTGATCTTGTGGTGGTACCTGCGTAAGCATCGCGAGTATCAGCCATATTGTGACTTACAGAGTGTTTCAACATTCGTGGGTCATGCTTGCTATGCTGATGATATATGAACGTCTGGACAGTGGTGACACCATACAGCCTAAGAAACAGGTATATTTGGATCAGACAAAGTCAACCGCTGAGAAGCCAAACAAGGAGCATACACCGCACAAAGTATCCCGGCTGCGGTGCGCCAATTATCAGTATTTGACAATCACGTAGTCATTACAGGGCTGACTTACTGACTAGGATTACACCTAACGTTTCTCCTACAGACGTAAGGGAAGCCATTGGAGATAATGGAAGACTGAGGGTGGATTCACTTGAAGATGCCGGATAGACCAACAGAAACTTGAGTACCAAGATCTGTTCGAAAGTCTCGACCACATACACCCGACTATATACAAACAGATAATCCTGATAATGTTAGGAAACTATGGCAATGCGAGTCATGGGACGAATTCGAATCTATGGTCGGGAATACTTGCTTACTGAGCTCACGTATCATAAATCTCATTCATCTTGTGGCAGTGTTTCCAGGAGTGTTGAGCGGGACCCAATTATGTTTCTAAAACGTCCGCTGCTATGGTTTTCGGACAAAACGAGCGAGAGCACTCTCACAGACCAGCCAGTAAACAGCTCTCCTTGGCCAAACCGTCGCGTGCTTCCTTACCTGATAAGTAAGACATGGCCACAATGTGTTACAATGCAGCGCTTGTCGCGCCAATAGGGGCGGATGTGCGAGCACCAGGTGGTCTTGCTTCTATACGACATCAACATGCTTTGGCAGAAGTATGAGATCGCGAAGGATGATTGTACTTATCTCTCCTATCTGCAAGATGGCCATCACGTTAGAGTCCAAAAACGTGATGATATGCTCTATGAAGAGGTGAGGAGAACCAGTTTCTTCTGTGGTTCCATTGCGACCGAAGGTTGTTATTCCATAGTCAGGGGCGTACTGAGCATAGAATGTCGGTATAGGTTGCACAAGTCTGCCGTGAATCCAGGGTCGGCATCGGCTTCGGATTACTGTGAGATTCAAGCATTAGCATGAGGATCATTCGACCCTTATACGAAGCGGCGCCCAAGAATCCAAACATCCTTGTGTCCTGCTTGTTAGATAGGAGTGCTTGGGCGGTACTGCAAACTCTCATTGACGAGATACGTGAGGGAGCTACAAAGTTATTTTTAGCGGTGCAAAGGTTGAACATACTAGCCCCTGCTGTACCCATGCCGCCGATAGTTCAGCGTAGTCGCCTGCATCTCAGACGGAAGAGCATTCATGCTGTGCGCTCTTGGAGATATCAACCAGCAGGAAAAGGGACGTTGACGATTACACGAATGATGACACACCTTCAGAACCTCAGAGCGGCGCGGTCGTAGCCATGGACATCCGCACGCTGCAAACTTACGGTTCGAGAAGAGATCTAGGCGCAAAATAAGCACGGCTCAAAACACGTCGTAGACTTGAGGCATGTAGACTCGTAAGATACAATAGTGTACAGTAGAGCAGGTTGTCGAGAATGAGATGAACATTGTAATCGCGGCATCCACGGACCGCCACGTGATATATCGGAACCGATAGATATTGTGCGCCACTTACGTTTGTTCACTCAACACTGCAGCACTTACTGTATCAACATGCGCTTCACACTCGAATGGTTCTCGCTAAACCATCAGTGCAGCGCTGATGAGAGAAGGAAGCGGGCGACTGGCGGGCGGCGATGTGTGGGAGGCAGATGTACTTGAGGTTTCGAGGTACGTTCGAGTTCATGATTCTCCCATGGACAAGCCCTCACTCAACTCCCCTGTCCGGTGCTATGCCTATCCTTACGTGCTGTTCTACAGAATATGCACAGAGAGCGCTGGTAAAGAACACTGCTCTATCGTTGTAGGTGGTGCGTATGTTCAGCATGTTCTTTGCTCATCGTCCTTCTGAATGGGCAACGAGATGGCGCTACTGGCTGTGTACTTGCCTCTCACCCTTGAAGATCCGATCATAGGAATCTTCAGAAAGCACCCGTGTATTCCGCGCCACTTCCTTTCCTTAGTGGAAAGGCCTTGAACGTGGTCACCAAGAAGGGAAAAAAGGGCTCATTGACTCGCGCTCTGTTCCGGGCGAGTATAATGCCTGGGCTGATGCAGGGCGGCCACATAGGTACGGTTTGATTTTGGAGTATTCGCTGAGAGATGTTTAAGCACATCCACCAGTCTTTCCGTCAAGTTGTTACAGAAGATACGAAACCTCCCGAGGACTTTCCAAAGAACCCTCTGGCTTTTAGGAATCGCTTCTCACAAACCTTTCCTGCTGCCCGCATGCTTTGGCACCAACGAGTTTTGCACAACTCAGCTCGCTCTCTGTTCGTCAAGCGACAAGACGGACCACCGGCGAGCCTAGACAAGCACACCAAGGCGGATGACGCCTGGAGGCTACGGCGCCCTGAATCGTGTTATACTAAATACACTCATCCTACGACGAGCGGGACATCACTTCAGCCACACCAATCAGGCAACGAGGCCTTCCAGCTACCCCAGCGCCTCTGGAATCTCGCGTACCGAGACATGGATACGCTTCTCAAGCCACCCCGCCGCCGCAAAAACCATCCAGACCTCGCTCCCCTCCGTACCAGACGCGGATACAGGACTCTCCTGCGCCCGAGACATGGCCGCTGCTTGCGACATCGACATCTGAGCCATTCCTCGACCCGAGTTTCAACCTCCATCCGTGGCTGAGCGGTACTTGCAAGGACGTCGTGCTTTTCCGGCCAGTTGCACCCCACGGACGGTCAGTCTGATTCTTGCGATATGGGCACTGCTTTTGTATGATCAGAAAATTCCTGTCGTATACCTATGTATGAACACAATCTCCTCTCAATTCTTGCCATCTGTCAAATACGCTGATGCGAAATTCATGAGCGGCGGGCCTGGGGTTTCCAGGCCACATACTGAACTTTGATTTGGTCCGCGATATCATTTGCTCAAATAACTCATTGCTCCGAACTTGCGGCTCAATGACGGTCAGACTGAGTCGTAGGCTTGTTTTTGCAACAATCACGCTACTGCCCGAGGGATCGCGTACACGCAAGAGTCTTCAACTGCACAGCATGCGGTGGTATAAATATCGAACGTTTCTTGCAACCTATAATACAGTACATCCGAACATGCGGCAACACGAATCAGAAGCTTCTTAGAGCCACTTGAGGGCATAAGTTGGTACATATCGCTTTGAGCGTATTTGGATCGGAATGCAGCTTCTTGCCGTTACACTTAGTAAGATTGGGTAATGTCCTTATCGACGTGAATCTTGATGCGCTTCACAGAGGGCCCCGTCACCGCACCGCCAGTAAGGTGTCAAAATAATCGGCTCACCGGTTCACCGTCGACATGGGACTCTTTGTCTCGAGCCGCGTCATACTGCGCGTCCACTGAATCAGGGAGGCGAGAAAGTTGGATCGGCACCAGCTTGACATCGCTATGTCCGACGCTCTTGAAGAATTCTCTGGAGTTCAACATCGCGAGGAGAGAGTTGAGCAAAACTGCAGGATCGTCAGACTCTCCGCGCTCTAAAACAATGCGCGTAGTACATACGCTTCGGCAATAAGCCTCCAAGGCCGATGTGATAGCTCTTGTCGGGGTACGCTTTATACTAAAGGAAGTCAGACGCACGAATGTTCCAAATAATTTCGAGAGTACACACTGTCGCAGCTGCGGCAATAGAGACAGCGCTATTGGATTTATGATCAGTTTCGATATTGTTTCGCTCAAATATGATGCACTCACCTGGTGATGAGGCAGCTACCCACAGAGTAAGCTACTAAAGTATGTATGATTGACGTGGTCCTTTGTGCAGAATTTGTTAGCATAAGATATGAGATAGCGAAAATTGTGATAGTTGAAAGTGTACCCCGTAAATCTAGTCCGCCTGAGAAGGAGGGTTCTCGTCAGGAAAATTGTGATAAGAATTTCCGAAAATGCTTGGGGTCCAAACTTAAGATACCAGGCCCACTGTGGGAGACGTTTATAAGCATACGGAGAAAGTCATGGCCATAGAGAAGACTTTCTCCGCCTTTCTTGTTGAACGTTGGAATATCCGGGTATTTTGAACTGCGCTACGGCGTCAGTAAGTCACAGAGAGGCAGCGATGAATGGCATACAGTAGCGCGGCAAGGTCTACATGATGCAGATGAGTGTCCGGTTTACTTTTTCTGTGAATATAGAACAACTCACAACTTGCTCCGACTGCGTAGTCAGCCGGCATTGTTGAACAAAGTCATACACTGGAACAACGCAGTGTTTAAGCTCCTACCAAGTACAGTAAACGCTCCTGTGGCCTGTGTGAAGGAACTGTGAGTCCTCAGAAGTGGCATCTTGGAAGCCATCACCCACGATGATCAAAATCAGCCATTTGCTGGCAGATACTGGTGGAGATGTCATTTGCGTTGAGAGGGAATCTTGAAGGTCGCAAAGACGTACACTTCCATAGACGGTGAGCATACCATCTGAGGGAAGTGCCATCAGTTCCGTCGTGGTTTCTTACTAAACCGTGCTCATACCCTAAAACCATAACATCGCTGACACCCTAAGAACACATCATTTACTAAGAGTATAAGGCATAACTGTGGCGACGTACAGCAACTATTACGTAGGCCTAACAGAGCAAAATGATAAGAGAATATACGAGCAGAAAACAAGGAAGCTTTTAACTACTCACCGGAATCGACCTGACACATTTAAACGTACATTAATATTTCAAAAGGGGCATTTCAGAAGAAGCAACACCTACCAGGGCATAGTAACCAGTTTCTCAAGATTGCCAACGGTCAATGCACCATAGTAATACACGACATGAATCATGAAGATGAACTGTATGGTGCCCACAATCCTGGAACAGACATAGAGATAAGGTGAGCAACAATGCTATGGTGGAAGTCATCGACTTGCCATAGAATCAAAATCTGGTGGTAGTATCGGCGTAAGTATTGCAAGGATCAGCCATGGTTTGGCTTACAGAGTGTTTCAACATTGTTGGATCGTGCTTATTATGCTGATAGTATATAAACGTCTGAACAGTGGTGATACCATACAGCCTAAGAAGCATGTATATCTGGATCAGAAAGGGTGGACAACCGAGAAGTAGAACGAACACATACGCTGCGACAAGCATTCCAGCTGCGGTGCGCTGATAGTCAGCACTTGTCAAACACGTAGTCATGACAGAGCTGACTTACTGATCATCACGACACCTACAGTATCTCCCAGAGACGGAAGAGGAGCCATTGAAGGTACCAGTAGAGAGGTAGCAGACTGAGAGTGGTACCACTTGCATGTATCGACAGACCCGCCTAAATAGTTCAAGGACCAAGATTTGATCCAAATTCTCGACCTCACGCACGCTCCCAAATTTCGACGAATGTAGAGTCCTGAGAGTATCAGAAAAAACCACACCAACAAAGGTCATAGAATGCGTCTGTTTCATGGAATGTATCATGAATCATCGCTCACCTTCATGAGTCAGTATCTTCCAACGTGATTCGATGCATTGATACTGGTGTGTGAACACCAGGAGGTCTATGGAATGATACAATGAGCGCTGTTGGAGAGGGTCACGAGCCACAAGCTTGGTTGACAGAAACTACTGTGACCTGATCATCCAACTATCACATAGAGCAGTATCGAAAAGGGTGGCGAGCTTCGGGTTTCGCTACAAGAATAGCTGGGGCTGTGGTAAAAAATCTGGTTGATATTGAGTGTCCAATTCAGCGAAGGAGATAGAGCAATATCTGTCTTCCACACTACCTTCTGTTCGAGATGTACAATGGAGTAGGTAAGTTGATCACTTTCTCGACGAGAAGGATCTGTCGTGGTCTGCTGTTCCCGTAGCTGTTACCTTCGGTATGCCGCTTAGTCTCAGAAGATTGAGAAATGTACTTTAGATTATAAATATGCAGTCAGAAAAGGACGTTGAAGATGACAAGAATTATGACACACCTTCGAAAACCTCACGGTGGTGGCGGGGTCGTAGCTAAGGACATTCGCACGCTGTCAACTTACGGTTCGAGAAGAGATCAAAGCGGAGAACATGTGCAATCCAAGACATGTCGTAGACTCGGGCCACATAGACCTGCTGGTAAGGTACAGTAACGGGTGGGCAGGAATAGATGATCATTGCAATCGCGGCGTCCACAGACCGCCACATGGTATATCAAAATCAATAAATATGGCGCTAAATCTACCTCATTGATCTCATAGCTGCGACGAACCATGTCAAGTATTCCCAGTCACGTCTGTACACACGTTATGTTTATGCATCTTTCCGTTCCTTGCGATACGCATTTGGCTATGAGGCTGCGTCAGAGCAAGGAGCTACCGACGAGGTCGACACTTTCACTGAGAAACTGTCAGTGGCTGGTGTGTCTCGGGTGCTCATCAACACTATGCGCTCGAAACTCGAAGGCTTCCTACTCAATCATCAGAGCAACCTTGATGAAAGAAGAGCGCGGGCGGGGACATGTGGGCAACAGATGTACTTGAGGCTATGAGGTGCGTTAGAGCTTACCATTATTCCACGGACAAGCACTTCCCCGTCCCGTGCTATACCTCCACTTACGTGCTATGCTACAAAGTCCGCACAGGCAGCGGCTGGTCAGAATATGACTATACCATTACAGGTGGTACGTATGTTCTGCATGTTTATACTGCATCATTCATCTGAATGTGCAACAAGGTGGCGCCGCTGGCTGTGTACTCACCTCTCCCCTGAGCGAAGATCCGATCATAAGAATCTTCAGAAAGCACCCGTGTATTCCGCACCACTTCCTTAGTGGAAAGGCCTTGAACGTGGTCACCAAGAAGGAAAAAAGCGCTCATTGACTCGCGCTCTGTTCCGGGCGAGTGTAATGCCTGGGATGATGCAGGGCGGCCACATAGATACGGTTTGATTTTATAGTATTCGCTGAGAGATGTTTAAGCACATCCACCAGTCTTTCCGTCGAGTTGATACAGAAGATACGAAACCTCGCGAGGACTTTCCAAAGAACCCTCTGGCTTTTAGGAATCGCTTGTCACAAACCTTTCCTGCTGCCCGTATGCTTTGGCACCAACGAGTTTTGCACAACTCAGCTTGCTCTCTGTCTTCATCAAGCGACAAGACAGACCATCGGTGAGCCCGGACACGCACAGCAAGGCGGATGACGCCTGGAGGTGGTGAGACGGCGACAGTGCCCTGAACCGTGTCGTACTGAATACACCGTGTTCTGTGACACCTTCTTTCTGCGTCGGTTATTAGCTGGAGTAGCATAGAACTGATATTGCACTTACTTCGGTGAACCAAGACTTAGAATGTGAGGCCAATGTGTACACGCGCGTTCAAAGAAAGGATTAGTTACACCAAGCAAGAGCCCTGGCTGTGGGGCGCGAGGATTCACCAGAGCGTTATGGTCGGCGTCATGTATTGTGAAGAAAGGGCGGAAGTCTCCTGCCAGCGGTATCTGAATTGAGGGTTATTATCTGCCAGCACTGAACATAAATCGTAACATACTGGGTGGAGAAGACTTCGCAGCCACTATACGACTTGACTGGTCACAGCTTCCTGACTTTTTCGACTTCCATCGAAATGGTGCTGAGGTCGTCCGAGGCTGACTCCGCTGCATTCTGTGGTCGTGTCAAGCGGGGTAGAGTGTTCGAACGGGAGAGTCTGCGTGGAGCTTCTTTGGGAGAATCAATGAGAAGATTCGGGTTGGAAGGTGACTTGAACGGCGTCTTCTCCTCCCCGCGCACAATAGATATGACAGACGGTCTGCGAGGAGGGTTATACCTGCTAGTAGTACTAGATCGTACCGATCCGGATCTTCTCGAGAGGATGGATAGGCCAATGTCCCCCTCCTCAGACATCTTTTGTCCACCCAGAAGAGCGCAAAAAACGCGATAATAAAGGAGAGTCGGATGCCTGTAGGCAATAGTGCACCAGGACAAGAGCAATGTGGCAACCAGTTGCGTACACAACTCGCAGGTGATTGGCTGATGCCGGGGAGGGTAAATGATCGGCTGCGGAGTTTGAACTGTCTGTGTCGATCCCTTGAACGTGAGATCAGAATCTTCGCTGTGGCCACTTTGTCGAAAACCCTTCAACAACATGATTGTCTGCAAAAAAAAGGCACAAGGAAATAATTAAGCTACAGGCACTCGTTTTTTCTCCTTCCTTGTCGGTTCCGGTCTACTAATGTTCCAGTCTACAACCAGGCCACAGTCACCACTAGAACACCGCCCAAAGACACGTCGTATCCTATGCATGTCGGGCGACCCGAGCGTTTCGGGTCTCGCGGCATGAGTCTGATTGTCTATTTGCCTCATGCATAGTTCAAGTTGCTTCTCGGTATCCATACGGGACCACACGAGGAGTGAGTGTACCAATCACAATCCTGATATTCGCTGGCTATTGTCTTGGCAAACTCCCCTTGTATTTCGCGCCATAAATGACGAACTGGCGACTATTCGGTGATTTAGGATCGAAAATGTTCATTTAGGAAAGCATTGTGGTTCAACCCAATGGTGGTCGGGCGGTCGTACTTGACCGTCACTGTTGACATTTCGCGATCGGTAGATGAATCATCCAAGAAGTAGTTACTAACGCTGTTCACGCTCTTGTTTCTGCTCTTTGTCAGCAACCACAGTGAGCCGCGCTCAAGGTGTGGCTCAATACGCGAGCAAGTATAAGTAGGATGCCTGAGTCGCCGTTTATGTTGCATCCACAGACTTCAGCTTCCTAGTCTTCGACAGCGTTTTTATCCCTCTCACAAATTTCAACATGCCGTCATACGTTGTAACTGGTGCATCTCGTGGTCTCGGCGTAAGTACACTGCATTAATGCGAACTTACGTCCATAAACTAAACTTCGATCCCGCAGTACGCCATCGTCCAACAGTTGGTCGGTGACCTATCCCTTTGGCTTGCAACAATACTGAATATTATTACCCAGACCAAAAATTCCGAAAACTTTGTGATTGGCATTGTCAGGAATCGTGGATCCGTTCTCCCGGGTCTTGAAGGGAAGAAGAATCTCCACATTATAGAGGCTGACATCACAGACCGTGTCGCTATCGAGGTAAGTTGTCTTTTTTGCCTCAAATTACACTCTCACGGCGGTAACTCAACAATTGCACAGCGCGCGGCGGAGGAGGTCGCGAAGCTCACGGGAGGTACACTTAACAACTTAATAAACAATGCCGCGCTTTCCTCTCAAGATCGAGCCGGTTACCAGCTTGATACCTAGTACGTCTGTCAGCCTTGTGAACTAGTCCTCCTATTGACAGAGAATTCAGCCCTGAGCATGAGAAGGACCTTCTTGAGAAGGATTTGCTCGAGAACGTGTGTATATTCAACTCTTCTGTCCCAATTCGAACTCCCTCGCTTACACACTCACCTGGTTCCTAGTTCAGAGTAAACGTGATTGGTGTTGTCCATACCATCAACGCGTTTTTGCCGCTAGTCCGCGCTGCAGCCACGGCCTCTGGCTCTGCGAAGGTTGTTACTCTGAACACGGGGATTGCTGACATCGAATTTACGGTCAAAGGCGAGCTGGCTCTGAGTCCCTCTTACGCCATATCAAAGACCGCCTTGCTTATGGCCATTGCCAAATACTCGATTACATACAAGAAAGAAGGTATCATATTCTTTTCCATCTCCCCAGGGCTTGTCAACACAGCCACCAAGCCCCGTAGGTGTAAAATGTTATTTGGCGAAGTAAGGCCACTCATACCATTTTTACTGCATAGCGACGCCGGAGGATCTTCAGATGTTTGCTACTTTCGCGAAGGGGTTCAAGAAGGCCAGCCCTAATTGGGATGGTAACCCAATCACTCCAGAGGAGTCGGCCCAAAAAGTCTTGAGCGTCGTGGATGGTCTCACGAGCAAGGATAACGGGGCATTCCTCTCTCACCACGGTAACAAGGAGTGGCTGTGAACTCGCGGGATTCCCTTTCTTGTGGCTAAGATATCAAGGATGTAGGAACTAGTACGAAGTGATAAAAATGATATGTATGTTGTTGTGTTGCGATGTGTAGTCTCTGCGATCGCAAATCACGAGCCTACCTGCTGTGACGCTTCGTGACGCCACGCGTTTTCGTCACGCATCACCAGGTAGGATAGAAAGACGACTTGTCTTGTTGCTCACTTCTCATAAGATGGCCGGAGCAAATTACATGGGCGGTCGAAGGTATGCCGCATGTTAAACTCATTGTATCTCGAGAATAACCTGTCAAAGTAACGCTGCGAAAGCTCAAATCAACGATGAAAACGGTAGATTGCAGAAGTGTCATTTCGGCAAGCAACGTCTCTCCATCCTCACTAAGGGCCTCGGAAGACTAGCTGCCTCCTTGTCGAGGGGTTTATCCATGCATCCAACTGGCTCTTCTACAGAACACATTGCAGCAATAAATCTTGCGCATGCAAGACGAGAATCTCTGGCACCGTATACTAACAAAAATGATGCAGGCTATATGCGGGCTACCCGTCCTACGGTGTACGACGCGCACGAAAACATCACTCCGGCCACCCTACACAGACAATGTGGCCTTCCAATTATCCCTGCGCCTCCAGACCCTCGTGTACCGAGACACGGATAGGCTGCTCGAGTCACCCCGCGGTCGCCAAAACTATCAGAATTCACTCGCCTCGGTACCATATGCAGAAACTCGAGTCGAAGAACGGCTCGGATGTCGATGTCGTAAGCGGTGGCTAAGTTCCGGGCGTATGAGAGTTGTGTACGCCTCCATCCTGACGTGGCTGAGCAATCCTGGCGGTAGTTGCAAGGACGTCATGCTTTTTCGACGAGTTACATCTCACGCACGGTCAGTCTTATCCTTACGATATAGCGAGGGGGCGCTGCCTTCATGTTATCAGAAGACCTCTGTCGTATATCTATGTATGAACTTAATCTCCGTTCAGTTTTTGTCACCTGTCAACTATGACAATGCGCTGTTCATGACCCGCAGGCCTTCAATTCCCAGGTGACATCCCGAGCTTTACGTTGGTCTGTATTCATCATGCTCAGCGAATTTATCATGCTGTTCAATGACGGTCAGATTGGTTTGTATATAGAACTGGATTCCAAGACCACGCTTGCACTGCGATAATCACACTAGTCCGAGAGTGGCATCCAGACAGCGATACAAGAACATACAATAGCCTGTATAAATATTCACCAAGAGCCAGATACTGCTTCAAGATCACTCGAACGCAGCAGTTATATACATCGCGTTTAGAAAAACGGTAAGACATCTTTTTAGTCAGACTTGGTAGGATTCGGTAGTGGCTTTATCGACATGAATCTTGATGTGCTTGACAGAAAATTGTGTCACTTCACCGCTAACAGGACTTCCAAATAATGAACTTACCGGTTTACTCCCGACATGCGTCTCGCTGTCTCGGGCCCCGTCAGACTGTGCACCCGTCGAATCAGGAAGGTGCGAAAGTTGGATTGACACCAGCTTGATGTCGCCGCGACCGACACCCTTGAACAGTTCTCTGGAGTTCAACATTGCGAGTAGAGAGTTGAGCAAAACTAGAGTGTTGTCAGACTCCAGGTACTCCAAAACGATGTGCATAACACATACACTTCGGCAATAAGCTCCCAAAGCCGAAGTGATAGGTCTTGTCGGGATGCATTTTGAACTATGGAATGTCAGGCTCACGAGCCATCCGTACGGTCCGGGGGAGAGTACTTACCGTTACAACTACGGCAATGGAGACAGCGCTATTGGAGTAACGATAAGTTCTGCGATTATTTTCGCTCGCGTCCCATACCCTCACCTAGTGATGAGGCAGCTGCTTACGGAGTAAGCTACCAGAGTATGTATGATCGACGTGGTTCTTTCCGTTGAATATTTCAGTATCAGATATGATATAGTGAATATACTCGAGAGCATACCTTGTAAATCCGGTCCGCCTGAGAAGGAGGGCTCTCGTAAGGAATATTGTGATAACAATGTCCGAAAACGCCTGGGGGCCAAACTTGAGATACCATACCCACTGTGGGAGGCGTGTGTAAGAATATAGAGAAGCGTAAAACATACTGAATACGTTCTCCGCCTATCTTGTTGAAAGATGGAATATCCGGGTACTTTGCACTGAACCAGACTGTCGGCAAAAATCACAGAAAGACAATAAAAGCTCACCTTAGTGCGGTGAGGTCTGCATGATGCAGAATGAGCTCTGAGTCTACCTTCCTTTCTGGAAAAATATATGTAAAGGCTCACAGCTCGCTCCAACTGTAGAGCCACACAGTGTAGAGCTAGTCAGAACCACGGGGTAGGTTACGGCAGGTATGAAACTCCTACCAAGTACGGTAAGTGCTGCTACGGCCTGTGTGATGGAATGAGGGATCTTTGGAAGCAGCATCTTCGGGAGCAGCACTCACAATGACCAGGATCAACCATTTATTGACAGATACTGGCAAAGGCGTTACACACATTCAGGCGCCCCGAAGGTCATGCAATCTTGCAAACGTACATTTCCATAGACGGTGAGCAAACCAGCTAAGGAAAGCACGATGAGTTCAGGTGTAACTCCTAACCTGACAGCACTCGTACCCGGTAACTATGACATCGCTGACGGCCTGAAAAAATTGTACTCAGTTCGTCCAACGGTCGTTTGCAGCATATGTGGAGAGCAACATACACCAGTTATTATCAAGGCCTAGCAGAGGAAGAGAACGTAAGAATATATAGCTACGAGCGAGGGAGGGCTTCAATTACTCACTGGAATCGACCTGACGCAACCAAAGTGATGTTAAAATCTGTAAGGAGCACTTGGAGAAGGATCGATATTTACCAGGGCAGAATACTCAGTGCCTCGAAATTGCCGAAGCTCGACACACAATAGAAATACACATAATGGATCAAGAAGATGAACTGGATGGTGTCAAGAAGCCTGGGAAAGATGAGGAGACAATGTGAAGTCCCGCCGTAGTGAAGTCTACGGAACGTACCATAAAAATAGAATCTTGTAGCAACCCTGACGTAAGTCCGGTGAAGATCAGCCACAATTTTGCTTACAGAGTTTTTCAGAATCCGTGGGTCGTGCTTGCTATGCTGATGATATACGAACGTCTGAACGGTGGTGACACCGTATAGCCTAAGATGTGTATCTAGCTCAGAATGGGTAGACAGCCGAGAAGCAAACCGGAAGCATACGCCGCAACGAGCATCCCAGCTATGGCGCACTAAGAATCAGTATCTGACAGATGTATAGTCAGAACAAAGCTGACGCACTGACTAATATCACGCCCAAAGTTTCTCCTAGAGACGGAACGGAAGCCATTGAATATAATAGAAGAAGGTGAGAGGACTCAAGATAGAGGAGACAGCACCGCCTATATGGCTTGAGGACCAAGGTTTGATCCAAATTCTTGACTGAAAACATGCCCCTGGACATATACAAACACGTAGTCTAATCCTGAGAACGGGGATCGGAGTCATGGCTAGTGAATTTGCATCTATCCAATGGAAACCTGGCTGTGGGATGAAGACTGAATTCGCAGATCATTAAATCATGACGCACTGTCGTAATTCAGTAGCTTCCAACATGATCGAATGCGCTAGTTCAAACCCAAATATCCCTATAGAACGCCTGCTGCCATAGCTTCGGGTCGCGCTCAATAGGACGATTAAGCGTATTCTCACATATTGGCGAGTAAATAACACTCACCGCCCGAGCTTTTGCACGTTTTCACGCCCGGCGGGCACACACTGGCCGGGTGTGTCTCGGCACTGCAAATATCGGGTAGACCTACGAGTGCCAGGTAGTCTTTCTTCCATATGTTCATCAGGAAAAGGTGGCGAAACGCGAAGATTGCACCGAGTTCTCCATTGGATCTCCTGCGAGATGGCCGATACGGCAGGGCTCAGACGACGGCGCAATATGCTCCATTGGAGCGTCGGCAGAGGTGAGCCAGTTTCATTCGTGGTTTCATCGGGACCAAAGGTCGCTATCACACACCAGTCAGGATCGTACCGAACATAGAATATGTGTGTAGGCTGCTCGAGACATGAATCTAAGGTCAATATTAATTCCGGATTGCTTCGAGACACGGACATAAACACAACGCACCGTGTGCTAGTCATCCGACTATTAATACAGAACGGCATCTGAAAGTCTAAACATCTTTCCCATCGACTGGGCTGCTGAAATAAGAATGTTTCAGGTCGTGGTGCGAGATCTGATTGATATTGGGTATCCAATTCAGCGAAGGAGATGGCCTTACACATGTCTTCCGTGTTACTATCTGCCTGAAAGTCGCGAGGGAGCAGACAGGGTGTTTGCAGCAGTGCAGAATTGAACGCACTCGTCAATGGTCCATCGTGATCACCTGCTTCCCTTGGTATCTTAGACGGAGGAGCGATGGTTGCTCTTGGTTTGTACTGCTGGTGACACCACCCAAGCCTCCTCTGGTTATGATTTGAGGCTTTGAGATCGTGAATATATGAACGGGAAGGGTCCTCCGTAGTCCGTGGTTCTCATAGCTGTTGCCTTCAACGTCCGGGCTAGTTTTACGAGGTCCAGACGGGTTTACTCTGCACTTTATAATGTGAATATGCGGTGAAAAAAACGGGTTGGCGATGATATATAATGATGCCACACCTCCAGAACCTCACATAGCGGCTTGTTGCGCGGTTATAGCTACGGCCGTCCGCACGCTGAGACCCACGGTTTGGGAAACGGCCCAAGGTGTACAGTTTCTGCGAATCTTGCAGTACGATTCAGGACGCATCGCAGACCTGAGATATCTGGACCACTAGGTAGATGATAATGCAGAGCATGCTGATGGGAATAGACAAACCTTGTAATCGCTGCATTCCCGGACCGCCATGTGGCATACCGTCATTCCGGAGCCAACAAAGTCTACTTTTAATATCTGATCTCCCAACTCTGGCGACCATGCCGAGTATACTTCACATCTATTCACACTTCATTCGTAGGCGTCCCTCCATCCTTTGCAATACGCCTGTGCTGAAACCACAAGCTGGGGCAGTGGTATGCCTTGGTAACGCCGGTCACAACGTCGTAGCAGCAATCACCATGTGCCTTACACTGGAACGCTTCTTGCTCAAATCATCAGACCAGCCTTGATGAGACGAGAGTGCGGGCGGGGGTGTGTGGGAAGGAGATGTACTTGAGGCTTCGGGGTACGTTTGAACTCACAATTATCCCACGGACAAGCTTTCCCTCAACATCCCCGTCCAGTGCTATGCCTCTCTTTACGTGCTATCCTACAAAATCAGCACAGGAAGTGGCTGGTAAAGAATATGACTATATTGTTGTAGGTGGTGCGTATGTTCAGTATGCTCTCACCGCATTGTCCCTCTGAATGTGCAACAAGGTGGCGCCGCTGGCTGCGTACTTGCCTCTCGTCTGAGTGAAGATCCGACCAAAACTGTAATTCTCATCGAGCGCGGCCCAGTTGTAGACACATGGGTGTCTCGTGTCCCGCTTATCTCGAGCAATTTTAACGACCAGAAAGCACCCGTGTACAGTTGGCAGTCCACACCGCTACCCTCCCTAGGTGGGAAGACCTTGGACTTGGTCACTGGGAAAGCGCTTGGAGGCTCCACCAAAATTAACGGACTCATTTATTCGCGCTCGGTTCCAGGCGAGTATAACGCATGGGAGGAGGCAGGACGAAAAGGATGGGGTTGGGACTCTGTAGAGCCGTTCTTCAAGAAGAGTGAGGATTCACTGTCACACGGGAATTCGCTTGCGAGGGGGACCAAAGGTACGTTGGTATATTCCGTTGCCTGCTGATACTTTCTTACAGGCATACAGGCCCATGGCAGAATCAAAGTGTGAAAAAGGAACGGTTCGCAGGCGTACGCTTGTAAGTCCTCCAACGTTCCTTCGGTCGTGGTGTTTACGGTTATATAGGAACGTTCAAGTGGCCGCTACACTTGGGTTTCCTGTTCGTTCGGCTGCCAACGATCCCACCGCACCTGCGGCAGCGTGCACTCTATTGGATGCCACCATTGACCGCAGCAAACATCGGTGCTCAACTGATAGCGCGTTTCTACCCCGCTCCATCGCAGCCAAGAGACGCAATCTGACTATTTGTGTGGGAACGATCGTAACATTATTGGACGTGAAACAAACGGAGGGGGAACCCAGAGTTGGCGGAGTGTATATCGAAGCCGATTCTGGTGAGACGAAACAACTTCGCGTATCTGCTGCGCGCGAAGTCGTCCTATGCGCGGGTGCTATTCCAACGCCGAAACTTCTGCTGTTGAGGTGTGTGGCGTTCTACCAGATTGAGCCTTTCGTTCACAAGTAATCATCACAGCGGAATAGGCCCCAAAGCCCACCTCGAACTGTTTGGAGTGCAGGTGATCAAAGACCTTCCTGGCGTGGGGGCTCATCTTGTACGACTGCTTCCTATAGTCCCGTTCCTCCCACCCTCTACTGACTTATATCACACAGCAAGATCACATCAGCGTGCCCGTTATGTTCAAAACTCCTATCACAGACAGCATTGAAGTTCTTCTGGGAAGACCACTGACCGCAGTCGGCGAAGTCCTCAAGTACGTGTTCACCGGAGCTGGAATCCTGGGACAGCAAGTCCAGCAGGCCAACATAACATTGCCTTCGGCCTTATTGGAAGAGGCCGGAAAATTACGACCAACAAGCCCTGAGGAGGTAGACGGGAGCAAGCCCTCCAACATCCCTGATGTGGAAGTCATGTTCTTGCCAGTCAATGCTACTAATCGCCAATTCGACGGGCTGGGGAAGACCTTTGGTGCATTCACGTACCTGTGTACGGTGCTACGCCCCAAATCGTTTGGATCAGTGCAATTGAGCTCCACAGATCCTCGTCAGCAGCCATTGACTGATGTGGGAACACTCGAGAATGCCGAGGGCCGTATCCCGCTGTATAAAGCCTTGCGGCTGGCGCTGGCGTTGGTGGAAAATGCTCGAAAGGCTGAGGGCTCATTCGAAGACCTGCTCGTCCCTGCAGGAGCAGACGACACTGCCTTGGAGGCCTTCGTGAAGGAGAATACAATGAGCACATACCACTACTCATCAACATGTAGGATGGATACACCGGAGAACCTTGGCGTAGTGGATGATGAATTGCGGGTGCATGGCGTAACCGGGTTACGGGTAGCAGATGCGAGCGTGTTTCCTGAGATCCCGGCTTGTCACCTCCAGGCTCCAGTCGTGATGATTGCAGAACGATGCGCTGATTTTATACGCAGCCACCAATGATCATGGCTGAGATACATGCGTGTGTGAATTATCTTTCGCCGCTCCATCCATACTGATGCATTTACCAGGTCTCGGTTGCACTGTCTCTCACTATATATCTTTTCAATGTGATATCCCATTTGTTTCTCTGTCTCTCCTTCCACTACGATGTCTGCCACAAGCGGGTCCGGCAACCTGCTGCCTCCAGAGGCCGCGGCTATCATAGAGGGATATGTTCACTCCCTTCGTCCAGCGTTTGCATATATTCTCATTTCTGCCATAATGCCTGCTATGCTCATTCCTCTGTTGGTCATGATGTTTGTTCTGTCAACGCCGCACAGACGCAAGCAACCAATATTCATACTGAATGTCTTTTCGGTGGTCTTAGGGCTTGTTGTTGCGGGTTTGTCGAATCATTTGACGGTACGTGGCACGAGATCGTTGGCAACATACAGAGGGCGTAGATGACGGTGCTTTGGAATCCTCACAGATTAGCGCGATTCTGGACCCTATGGGGGGCGTGAACGCTACAGAAGGTTCGTTGTCGCACTGTTCGCAGATCACTGCACAAACTGATGTTGGATTCACGACTCGGTAGATATGATTTACGTCACGCTTTATGTCTGGCTTCCCTGGATAACTGCGGCTGTTCTTGTCCTGCGCCTTCTCATCGTCTTCTCCCCACAATACAGCTCTCGTCTGCGCCTCGCACTCATTCTGGCGTTTTCGATCTTAGTGAAAGCCGTGCGTGCAGCAATTACTATCCTATATCTTGTGGAGTGGAAGAAGGACACGCAATCTTCCGGCACCTTCAATCAATTCAGCACTGCAAAATCGCTGAATGGGTGGACTGTGAAGGCCACATGGATGCTAGATTTATGCGATAATCTGTCAGTGCTCTACACACTGTATTGTGTACAGTAGGCTTTAGCAAGTTCTGAATGAACCGGTCTCAACAGGTATATCTCGGGAATGTTTCTTCTTCGACTGTCAATGCAAGGGAACGTGTCCCGAGGAACTTGTGCTTGGCGAGTGTCTGACGCAGAGGGTATCAGAGGCGAGTGGCAATTGGCTTCTATATCTGAAGTTCTTTCACTAATACTCATATAGTTTCATTTAGCACCAGACTGAAGACTTTGTTCTGGATCGCCAGTACAAATATGATTATAGCTTGTAAGTGAGAGCTAGTCGTATCACGTGAAAGCGTCTCTCACCTTTGTGTTTATAGTGATTTTCAATCTACTGCAGATTATCATTATATTCACCAGTGAAAACGTTATATTGGCTGGCAGTATTGAAATGGCAGGTATATATGTGTCAATCATCTCTACCGTCTTCGCTACAAGTACGTTTCTTGTCACTTTTCACTTTACTCAACTACTCATTGCCCTGCGTCCTAAAAGCCTGGTCTGGAACGGCGTCATGGAAGGACGCTCACCAAACCGTATATGGAAAGGAGCGATGCGTACACAAGGAAGAAGAAATGTCTGGACCTGTGATGTTCATTGATCCAAAAGCGAGCTGTAGCTATCCCGCTACAACAACTGCGTTGCAGTGCAACTCTCACGACCTGGGAAAATGTTCAGATGTCTCACGGGGGTGACAGTGGCCAGGCTACGGTCACGCAACCTGACACCTTCGTGACGAAGCTCTGATTTGGAGAGTTGTCCTGTGCGGCGCATAGCCAAGTAGTCAACGTCTTGTCTATAGATTGTTTCGATGTACACTGGAAGGATGAAGGTTCAACCACTTGTTGTATCCCAGAAGGCCCCAATTGTGCCCAACATGGCCACGGTCAGATAGCCTTGGAGGTATGGTTATCGACACATGACGGTGGGTTGGTTGTACAGAAATGGATGAGTGTGCGAGGGACATGGAGGACGCAGGCCCTGTGAACATTTTGACTTAATATGCGAGGAGTACCTGACAAAATGATTGATGTAGCTGTAACGAGCGAAGGGCTTCTCTGTGAGTGTCGTCATTTTTCCAGAAGACGTCTACTGATGATGTAAAACTGGGCATACTGTAGGATCTTTGCGCCTTCTGTACCTGGATTGGGTTCGGACAAGTTGAACAGCGCATCTTCATTCGAGGACTAAAACGCTTGTGCATATCGGTGCTGAATTCGATCAACCTCACAATTCTCCCTTGGGTATGTTGCTTGGATTTTTTTCAGTTCCATACTCCTACTATGATTTGTGCTACTATTCAGCTAGCACCAGAGTTCTCGCGGTAAGACTTGCTACTATCTTCCAACTCTCCCACGAGCTGACAGCGCCAGATCCCGAGGATACATCCAAAGATACAGTGCATTCCGACACGATGCAGCACTTCTACGGCATTACCCAGTACTAATGACGAGATAGCCGTCAACCACGCATCACCATTGCCATGCAAGTCGTACTAGGAAAGGGTCCGAGCGCTATCCATGTTTCTATCTTCATGAACGCTGTAATGCAGGGACTTTCCGCGCGTAGAACGGCCTGCTTCCTTCCTCTGGGCCAGTTCATCTCGGCTAGCTATGTCTTCCGCCGCCGAGATCTACGCCTTAGAGCTCTCTTCCAGAGGCCACGGCCTGCCTCTGTGGATCCCTGAGCCGACGGAGTCTGGTGAAGTCCTCATTGGCGACGTCGGCTATGTCTGGCGGGGGGCATTTTATCGGCTTTTCAACGTCACTCGCTCGAGGGACGATCCTATCAATAAGAACGACGTCCCCGATGACTTCAAGGTCCTACAATACGCCCCTCAGGCTCGTCATACCATCAACGGCTACGTCCACGACGCATTGTGCAGCAGGACCGTTCGAAGCACTGGTGCCCAAGCAAAGCTCTCAGCGTATGTTCTCACGTTTGTCTCAACGCAGCAATAGTGATCGACTACATGATGTTTTCAGCGATCTTGCCCCCGCCGGCTTGGGGTACAAGTTCACCTGCACGGCCGATAGGGGTGCTGCCCTCGTGATGAAGGATGCAGGGATTTTGGAAGAGGTGCACGCCAGCGGCTCCTTCGAGGAGTACTTCAAACAACACCACAATAACTGGATAGCATTTGCAACCAAGATTGGCCTTACACTGACTCTGGAGGATTTCCTTCTTGTACGCGGCTGTATCAAGACCACAGCGTGGGCAGTTGCAGCTTTCATGGGAGGAAACAATGCGCACGAGCTGAGTTTTCGTGCAGATGCCGCGTCGTTCGCAAATGCCGAATTCTCTGTTTCGAGATCAGTTGGGGTTGATCCTGCTATCGAGCGTCGAGTCGGACCCCTGGCCGCATCGAGCAAGCTCTTCATTCCCGGCCAGCCAGCATATGCCAATGGGGAGAACACGTCGTATGATCAGTGTATTTTTCTCCATGCTCTCAAATGCAAGAGGCGGTTGCTATTCAATGGCATCAGGATTAGAGCGGCAGCGGAACCTCGAGACGAGTCCTTCACAGATCAATTTCCCCCAACGCCGGATTCTATAGGATGGAAAACGAGCGAGGAGCGGTTCAGTGAGGAATATGAATTTGAGGGGTCTTACAGTGTAAATGTGGGTAGCCTGATCGTGTAACGAGCTTCCACCGCTCACAGGAATCAGTGCCGCACTGCGGTTGATGACGTCTTGGATTATATCTTGGAGGTCAGCCGTCTCTCCGTTGACCAGGAAACCCGCACTCGTGTCCTTACAAGTGTCTACCAGAACTCTGAAGCGGAACTTGCTATCGCCAGCGACCTCGAAGTTCGTATCCTCAATTCGATCCAGGTTGATCACACGGATTTGCCGGCCGAAGATCACACTCTAGGATATATATTGAGTCACGCTAATCCTTTCAGGATTGAAGTCGACAATACGGGCGGTATGTCGGAGGGTTTGCTTCGCATTCTTATATTACTGACAGGTATCGCCATTCTAGTTGGCACTCTTGTTCCTCTTGACGAAGAACCTTGCGATGATTCGGATGCTGGCGTGACCCTTGCCGAGTATCGTATTGGGAAGTCGCTAGCAAATCATGAAGACTCGTTGGCGCACGTACATCTTGGTGAGGGACTACGCATACTGGGCGGCGTAGATTCTGAATTGTTTGCCAGCCCAGAGCGTCCAAACAGGACGCACCTGTGCGATCAAGATTATTCAGAAGCAGAAGATCGTCGATTTAGGTCAATCGATGTACATCCGCAGAGGACTTCAAGCTTTGCGAGCAGCTCAGAGCCCATTCGTGGTGCAGTATTTTACTGCTTTTCAAGATCACGACCATCTCTTTGTTGTCACAGATTATGTCTCCGAGGTATCTTTACATCACCTTTTGCAGCGTTTCACGGTTCGTCGTTCGCTTTCCCTAGCATCTCTGAGGCTCACAGGGAACACGCAAAGCAGAAACTATCCGAGCACATCGCGAGATTCTATGCTGCCGAGCTTGTGTCTGCTATCAGCTTCCTTCATGGCCACAATGTCGTCCACGGAGCTCTCAACCCCCGGAACTGTCTCATTGCTGCTAGCGGTCACATCAAACTGTGTGGTTTCACATATGCATATCCGTCTGCTAGCTCACCCCAGCCTCTGTGCTATGATAAAGCTACCTTCCATTACCTGCAAAACTACATTGCTCCAGAGGTATGTATTACATACTTACTATTGGCATTCTAACCCACACTTTTCATGAGGTACTCCGGGATGAACTCGTTACACCACCTGCGGATTGGTACGCTCTGGGAGCTATGTTGTACCAAATGCTCGTTGGCTGGACGCCAAAGAATATCGACAAGCTCGCTCGTTTCCTCTCCGAGTACAGTCAGCCTGTACAGGACGTAGTCTTGAGCCTTCTCAGCGCGGAGCCATTTATGCGTAATGGCATTGGAAAATTAGATTTACGCGGCCATACCTGGTTCTCAGGAATTGATTGGGATGAAGTAGAGGGATGTAGGCTTGAGCCACTGTACAAACCAATTTGCGACGAAGAATTCGATTTCCCCAGGTACGTTCGTTATCTGGCATGCTGAAACATGACTTCCAATTAATCTATCTCAGTCAACAAATCGAGTTTCCTTCCATGGAGCCGCCCTTGAATGATTCATATGCCGGTAGCTTTCCCGACTTCAAATATCGGCGTACGTTGATCCCATCGCATCCAATTTGACCTGTATTTTGACGCGTATCTCCAGCGAGAAAGTTCAGTATGGCTCACGGTACGGGAACAACGATGTTGACAATGATCGCGAGCTAAAGATTTATTCGACAGCGCCAAAGATCGCGTTCTCTCCCTTCTCCTTCCGAGCTGCTGGTCAGGGTCTTTTCTCTTCCCAGTACACACCTACCCACCTCCACAGCGAGCCAGCGACAGCAGAAGTCTCCAGTCCAGGGAGAACAGCGCTTGGAACGATTCAGATGACGTACAAACGCATGCAGCCTCCAAACGATTTGTGGATGGACGTTATGTGGAAGGCATCGATCGTAGCATACTGAGTCTTTGCCTTGTTCGAGATGGTCACCGATGCATGGCTGAGCGCATATATATATATATTATATACCCATATGGATGCAGTGTTTATTTGTTACTTATGATTAGGCATCTAAATATTCAACATGATCTTATGGGTGCTACGAGCATTGTTGCGCAAGTATTATGCCTGAGTGACCGACTTCTCGATGTGAATTCCCAATTGCTAGAAATGAGTGGCGTCACGGTTGTTTCGCTTGAAGGACCTAACGCTTTGCTCACCATGCTTTCTCCCCCGGACTGCGACTGCGGATCAGACCGCGCCTCCGCAGAGGAGTCGGGGAGGCGCGACAGATGTATCGACACCGGCTCGCTATTGTCGTGGTATATCTTACTTCTCAGGAAATTCCTCGTGTTCAGCATCGCGAGCAGAGAGTTAAGCGTGACTGGGGCGGTGGTCGGAGTCAGCCCCACATGCTTATATGAATTTGCGGCTCATGGAAATACGTACGCTTGGGTGACAGAACCGCAAGGCCGACATGGTAGAACCGTCCAGGAACTACATTGCCCTGACAAGAGTTGTATGTAAACGGGCATGAGGCAGTGACGACGACGTACAGTCACCAGCATAGCAATATTAGTAGCACTTGGGTTCATGCGGCATGAGCACGGAAGGAACATCGGTCCAGAATATTCAAATTTGACACACCTTGTTATGAGACAAGTACTGAGAGAGTACATAATAATCAGGTTGATGATCGAGCCGGTCCTGCGCATTCGCCGTTGTGAGCGTGCAAGGAGTAGCCGCGCAAACACATACCGTGAAAATCCCGTCTTCCTGCGAAGCAGGGACACTGTGAGAGAGACTGTAATAGTGACGTCCGAAACAATCTGAGAGCTGACCCAGAGGTACCATGGCCACTACGGTAAATCTAATGAGCATGCTATTGGGCCTTTACAGTGAGTGAACACTTGCTTGGGCTATCTGAACGTATGCGAGAATCGTCGGGTTTTCCACGCTGTAAAAAAATGGTTTTGGTGGCCACAGGTACTAGATTTTGCATGCTGACTGACGTGAGTACACTAAGAGCTGTGAGAATGAAATTCAGCCTGAGTCACCTTCATTGGGATACATTACGACCTACCTATGCCCCCAACTAGAGACACGTGTATATACAATGAATAATGCGGCGAATTCATATATTCGGACAGGATGCCGTACCAAATGTCAATACCGCAGCCGTCCCCTGTGTAATAAAACGGTTGGGGACGTTTCGAAGCAACATGCTTACTTTCAGGACTTACAATTACCAATATGACCCATATATTCCTCGAGACTGAAGGATACATCAGCTGTGCCCCCGCAACACAACGCAACTCAAAGAAGAAACATACGCTTCCACAGACGGTGAGCGTACCAGCTAAACATGGGACGTCAGTTTACAGTGTTATCTCCTGGGATACTCCCTCTTACCCTGTGACAAGAAGACCGTTTAGAACCTGAAAGAATATGAGTGCTGTTATATGGGCGTACAACGGAAAGGACAGTGACGCACTGACGTGAACGTAAATGCCTGCATAGGAAACATCGCTCAAGGGCATAAGTTTCCAGCTCGATATAGGGGAACTCACCGGCCATGTCCTGCAAAAGGAGGAAACATGTCACAGACCCCAGCAGTGTCTCAGAAGAGTGTACGCACCAAGGAATGTCGTTTAGACCGAATATATTGCCGAAATTCTTCACGCAGTAGAAGTAGGTGATGTGGAGCATGCATATGAACTGAAAGGTATCGATAATCCTACAACGGGCGTAAATGGGAGGCCGTATATCACATGATGGTCACGATACGTGCCATAGCAGGTACACCTGCGCCTATGTCAGCGCGGATGGGGGTGGCTGGCATATTGCTCACCGAGTATCTGAGAGTTATGGGGTCACGCTCGCGGTGTTGGTGGTATATGAAGGTCTGCACGGTCGTGATACCGTAAAGTCTGGGAGAGCATGTCACTCCGTTTCAGTTGGACGTCGGACCATGAATATGGCGAACAGCATACGCAGAGCCTAAACAAGCCACTGTGGTCGACTAGTGTGAATGTGTGGTTGAGATTTACGTATTAATCACTCACCGGCTACCAATACACCCAGCGTCCCCCCTAGCGAAATAAAAGGAAATACGATCAACGGGTTAAATGGAATGTCAGACATGATACCGTTCGAAGGGCTGAAAAAGATAGGTCATGGACAGGAGTGCGTGCTTAAGTAGAGTGAATGCGCGAGCTGACGTGCGTCTGCAGCAACAGAGAAACAGTAGCATGAGAGGTGTTATGCGGTGTTCGGCTGTGTAGATGCCCTTGGTCCTGGAGCAACGCATGTAGCCTTTTGAGAGTGCGCTTGGAAAATGAGGCCCCTTTGGCGTTCCCTGACCAGTTTCGCCACGAATCCGCGGTACAGAGTTCATCAGCAGATTTCATCATCGTTTTCCCGAGCAAATACGATCTTGATGAAAACAGCGTTTGAGATAGAGGACCTTAATCTGGGGAGCGACATTTACTCAAATACGCTCGCTCATCATGTCCGTACCTCTGCACCAACAACGCCCGGACAAGATGCGCCGCAAACTCCGACTGTTAGCGGTGATAACCATAGCCCTTGGTTATGCGTATTGATTACTGGAGCCGTAAGATGGAGACGCGTTGGCTTCCCTACCAGGTCCAATTAGGTGATGAGAGGCCCGGACGATAGACAGGCTTTGTACTGCCGTATTGTGCTCGAGCCAACATCTTAAGTGTTGGGCTTAGATGAACAGGCCGTCAGAGCGACGGCAACCAACCTGCTTGATCTCTTTAGAGGTGGTGAGGGGACTGATGCTTGTGCCACTGGTGCCGTTGTTCTGAAGGATGAAGGCGTTCTTGACCTGCACAGATTATTCAGATAAAGCTATAAGCGCAAAGACGCGTGTGATTACTGACCGCAGGACAGATACAGTGCCGTGAAGATGTATCCCGGAGCTACGAGAAGGGTTGGTGATCTATCACCGACCACCACTTCGAAATCTTTCCTGAGATGGACTTTATTCGGGGGTTGTTAATATACTCCTATGACAGGGAACTACAACTCTCGATATGTCATCAGATTCTGACGTCTCATAAGTTGGTACTCGCTCACCAGATCATTAGCGTTTCCCTCACCTTCAGCAGCCGTCACACCTTTTGGAACGCGGAAAGCAAACGGAAGTTCGGGAGCGATACTGTCAGTGAGATTACGCCTGCTCCCGGTGGTCAGCATGTCAGATTCGTGAGAGGGAGCGAGATGCTGAACTGGAGCGCGAGGTAAGTGTTAGCATCGCAAGGGATCCCGAGAGCGTGTATTGTATCCTGCGTGTTACGCTGCCAGGCTCAGGCTGATGGCGGGCTTTAGGAGTAATCACGTTCGCGCGTCTACGCGAGTGTTCTTGCGTAACCGGATGAAGAGTGACTGGCTTGCTACCGCGAGGTTTCTGAAAGCTAGAGTATTTACATGTTGAGTACTGTCAAGCGTACTCACGACTATATCTCTGGCATGCAAATAGACCGGTGACTAGAGTGACGGCGATCAGCCTATCCGATACGCCTTCTGACACCGACAAGGTACCATATCCACGAGACCGCATAAACTAACGGTGCTAGTGGAAAATATAGCCCCTAGAACAGTGCGTGCAAAGAGTTGAATTATATATGAGCGATGACCACTCGGCTGAGAGAACAGAGGGCGGATGACCATTGGATCAATTTTATCAACTCTGGAGGTCGCGTGTACCATTACAACTCACCGAAAGATGCTGTCAGCTGTTCGTTGAGTCCATTCACACCTACGGCCTTGGAAGGCGGGAAGTTGACGGGACCTTAGAAGTGGCACCGTGAGTAACACGATGCCTACTTCGGTGTTTTGGATGAAGGAAAGAGTACATACCCGGCGTGTTCGGGTTGCTCGCTCCGGCAACGGTCATTGTTCGTCTTCCTGCAAAACTCGACGTAGAGTCGCTGGCTTTCCCGCGGGGTTTTCGAAAGCGGAGGGTTGGCCTCAAGCCGGCGGAGCTTTTATGTCTGCACAGTAACAAGCTCGAATCGAGGCTCTTGACACGTGAACGCACTTGAATGAAACTGCTATAGATAAGTGAGTGGAAGGCGTCGCTCTGCTCATAGTGTGCGGCGACTAGAGCACGGAGGGCGGGCATCCAGGACAGGGGTTTGTGCTACTCACAGCAGTACATTCGTAGACATGTGTCTACTGACGCGACGTTTGTACGCCACCTCCCTAGTCTCACATGTTACCATTATATTTGCATTAACGAGCTCTTTCGTACAGTTCAACAGTGCACTAAGCCTGGAACCGACTTCTCGACCTGAACGTCCAATTGCTGGGAAAAGATTGCAACACGGCTGTTTCTCGAAGGATCGAACATTTCTCTCACCATGCCATCTCCTGTACAAGGCAGAGTCTGCGTACCAGCCACCGCCTCCACAGAGCAGTCGGGGAGACGTGACAAACGTATCGACACAGGCTCGGCTTTGTCGTTGTACATCTTGCTCCTCAGGAAGTCCCTCGTGTTTAGCATTGCAAGCAGAGAGTTGAGTGTGACTGAACAACGGCCATAGTCAGCTGTATGTTTCTCAGAACGTGGAGTGCGTAGGAATACGTACGCTTGGGTAGTAGGCCTGCGAGACCGGCATGGTAAAACCGACCAGGCAGTGTTGCATACTGACAAGGGTCAGCCTTGGATGGGCATGAAACAACAACCACGTACGGTCACCAGCATAGCAATATTAGTGGCGCTTCAGTTGGTGCAGCATCAGTACAGAAGTAGCATCGGCTCAGGACGTTCAAGCATGACTCACCTCGTTATGAGACATGTACCGAAAGAGTACATAATGATAAGGTTGATAGTGGAGCTGGTCCTGCAGGTTCGCCCCTGTGAGCGTGCAAGCAAGGAGTGGTATCCAGGCGGGTGCTTACCGTCCAAAGCCCGTCTTTCTGCGAAGCAGGAACGCTGTTAAGAAAATGGTGATGGTGACATACGTGATGGTCTGAGAGATGCCTCCGAGGTACCACGGCCACTACAGTGGGTCTAATGAGCATGCTATTGGACATTTACGGCGAGCCAGTACTTGCTTGGGCTATTTGACTGTATGCGATGAGTGTCCGGTGTTTTATACTGTATAACGTTGGTGTTGGGGGCTACAGGCACTAGATACCGTACGTTGACTGACCTAAATATACCAAGAACTGTGAGAAGGGAGTTCAGCTTAAACTTTATTGGGACGCATTCATCGCTTACTCATAGTCCCGACTACAGACATGCGCCGATTAAATGAATATTGCGACGGAATAATATATGCCAACATTGCCGTACCGAACGTCAATACCGCAGTTATCCCCTGTGTATCATACCGATCAGAGACAGCTTGAAGCATCATGCTCGTTTTCAAAACTCACAATCAGGAGTACCACCCATATATTTCTCGAGACTAGATAATGCATCAGCTACGCTCCGGCAACACAGTGTCATTCAAAAAACATACGCTTCCACAGACGGTGAGCGTACCAGCTAAATGTAGGAATTCAGCTTGCGATGTTATCTCCTGAATATGTCTTATTACCCTGTAACGAGAGCGCCGTTGATTGTCTGAGAGACAGTGAGCATTGTTGTCTGAGTGTACAGCAGAGAGGATAACGACGCACTGACGTGATCGTGAACGCCTGCACAGGAAATACCACTCAGGGACACAACTTTCCAACTCGATATAAGGAAACTCACTGGCCATGTCCTTCGAAAGGAGAAAACATGTCACTAAAGAGAGTAGTGCACTGTAAGAGCATACGTGCCAAGGGAGGTCATTCAGACCCATCAGATTACCAAAATTCTTGACGCAGTAGAAGTACGTGAGGTGGCACACGCATATGAACTGGAAGGAATCGATGACCCTACAATGGGTATAAGTGGGAGACCGCACATCACGCGAAGCTCATGATACGTGCCATAGCAGGTATATCTACGCCAACGTCAGCGCGGAGCTGGGCGGCTGAGAGCTTGCTCACCGAATATCTCAGCACTTTGGGGTCACGTTCGCGATGCTGGTGATATATAAAGGTCTGCACGGTCGTGACGCCGTAGAGTCTGAGAGAAATATGTTACTCTGTCTCAGTTGGACGTCTACATATGAGTATGTCGAGCAACATACGCGGCACCTAGTTGAGCAACTGTGACTCGCCAGCGTGAATGTATGCCAAAAACCCTCGGCGGTGTAAGTCACTCACCAGTTACTGATACACCCAGTGTCCCCCCTAGCGACAAATTAGAAAATACGGTTGACGGGATGGAGGGTTCGGAGGAAATATCGGACATGATGTTTGTGGAGAGGACTGAAAGAAAGACAGTGCTTAAATAGAGGGAATATGCGATTCAGCCGCAACAAAGGAGCCATAGCACAACAAGTCGTATTCCATGTTTGGCTGTGCAGATGTCCTTGAACCTGAAGCAACGCATGCAGCGTCTTACGGCTGTGCTTGTGAATGAGGCATATTTGGCGTTCTTCGACCCATCTTGGTATACATTTCAGCTTTGGGACGGCGCCACCAAACCGCAGTGCAAGGCCCATCAGCATTTCTCATCATTGTTCCGCGAATGAATAGTATATCCCTGATGAAAGCAACATTTTAGATGGAGAAGCTCGAGATAGGGGAAGGTAGTACTCAAATGTGTCTCGTTCATCATACCTATACCTCTGTACCAACAATGCCCGTACGAGATCCGTCACAAACGCTGGCTGTCAGTCGTCTTGATCATAGTCATTCGTGATACAGTTGAAGGCTGGAGATGTAAGATGAGAAATATGTTGGCGAGCTTCCCTACTAGGCTCGCATAGCTGATGAGGGATTCCGATGGTAGACGGGCTTCGTACTACCAATATTGGAACCTTCAATGTTCTTATGAAGTATTGCCTATTGTGAGGAGAGAACGCGCAGGGTCGTTACATGTATGCCCCGCAGCCCAATGTTTCAGCGTTTTCTCACCAACACATTCATCGCCGCCACCTACTCCACCGGGGTGCTCTCCAAGTCCTGACGTATCGTAGTTGTTGGAATGAGGAATGGAGGCATGAAGCGCAGTAGGAGCGACACTTTGAGTGATGGTGTCCGGACCACGCAGCTGCAAAGCTTCCAACTTCAGGATCCAGTATTGGGCGATATGAAGTTTCCGAAAGCAGGAATCTTTGCTATTAAGTTGGCGCAAGAAGGCTTCCAGGTCCCTGCAGCAGCGAGCTCAAATCACAAGCAATGAACTTCATCACGTCAGCTTTGGAGAGGCAGCTACAAGGACCTTGGAAGTAGTTTACGGCTTCAGCTTGAGAGGCCAGATTGAAAGGGTGGGCGTTACAAAACAACTTCACCACCAGGAGGTCGTGAACAAAGGAGACAGATGAACCAGCCATCTATCGCGGTGAATGCTATCGCTAAGCTCCAACTTGATGGCGTTGTGGCGCTCGGACCGAGAGCCTCCGTTGACCGCACTCAATTTCTGATGCCACACATTGATAACGCACAACATCAGTATCTAAACACTCCTCCTGACGTACACGGTGAAGTGAATAAGCAGTGCGAGTTGGAGTACGTAGGGCTCCTGCGCGTCGATCGCAGTCGTAAACTTAACTCTGATATATTCGTAAGCAGCCTCACACGCAATTTCTCGATGATGTTTGCATATACGACCTCGTTCTACGGTGCACTAGACCTGGATGGTCGACTTCTCCACGTGGACGCCCAACTGCTGGAAAAGAGCCACGTCACGGTCAATGCCCGAAAGATTGAACTCTTCGCTCACCATGATTTCTCCAATGGACTGCGTCTGCGGATCAGATGGCGCCTCCGCGGATGGGTTGGGGAGATGTGACAGATGTATCGACAATGGCTCGGCGTTGTCGTGGTACACTTTGCCCTTCAGGAAGTCCCTCGTGTTCAGCATTGCGAGCAGAGAGTTGAGTGTGACTGGGCAACGATCGCAGTCAGTAGCCTGTTTCTCTGAATTTGGGGTTTGTGGAGGTACATACGTTTGGGTAGTAGAGCTGCGAGGCCAACATAGTAGAATCGACCAGGCATTGTCGTATACTAAGTAGAGTCAGCTTTGGATGGGTCTGAGACAACGAGGACCACGTACAGTCACCAGTACAGTGATACTGGTTGCGCTACGGTACATACAACATGAGTATGCAAGCAGCATCCACTCAAGATATTCAAGCTTGACTCACCTCGTTATGAACGACGTGCTGATGGAATAGCTGATGATGAGGTTGATCATCGAGCCTGTCCTACGTATTCATTATTGTGAGCGCACAAGCAAGGGGCGGTAGTGCAAACACGCACCGTGCGAAGCCCGTCTTTCTGCGGAGCAGGAACGTTGTGAGAAAAACGGTAATGGTGACGTCCGAGACAACCTGAGAGATAATCCAGAGGTACATTGGCCACTGCAGTGAGTCCAATGAGCATGCTATTGGGCATTTACAGTGAACGAATACTTGCTTGGGCTACTTGAAGATATGTGAGGATCGTCGGGTGCGTCGCGCTGTAGGAATCGGTGTTGTGTTGGCGGCCACATGTACTAGATGTTGAGTGTTGACTGACCTGAGTACACTAAGAGCTATGAGGGGAAGCTTAGCCTAATTCACCTTCACGAGCACACATCGAAGACTTACTCATAGCTCCAACTGGAGAAATGCGCCGACATGATGAGCAATCCAATGTAACAATATGTACGACTAGAATGCCGTACCGCATGTGGCCACCGCAGCTACCCCCTTTGTAATAACAGCCATCAGAGACAGTTCCAGCATGGAGCTTACTTGCAGGGCTCACAATGAGCAGGATCACCCATATGTTTCTGGAAACTGAAGGATACATAAGCTGCGCTCCCACAACACAATGATGCTCAGGAAACGTACGCTTCCACACACGGTGAACATACCAACTAGATACACGGCATCAGTTTTTTGCGCCTTTGTCTTTCAGATACTCCCCATTACCTTATGATGAGAACCTCGTTGACTGCCTGAGAGAATGAGTGCCGTTGTATGAATGTACAGAAATAATCGGGGCGTATAAGGACGCACCGACGTGACCATGAATGCCTGAGGGGGGCAAATCACTCAGGGACTTGATTTACCAAGTCAATATGGGGGAACTCACCGGCCATGTCCTACAAAAGGCAAAGACATGTCACAGACGCGAGCAGCGCATGAGAAGTGTATACGCACCAGGGAAGAGCATTCAGACCGAAAATATTGCCGAAATTCTTGACGCAGTAGAAATAAGAGAGGTCGATCACGCATATATAATGGAAAGTATCAATGACCCTACCGTGCGTGTAAGAGGGAAGCCGCGCAGTACGCTAACGCTTACGATACGTACCATAGGAAGTATATCTGCGTCGATGTCAGCGTGGATGCGGGCGATTGGGATATTGTCTTGCTCACCGAGTATCTCATCACCTTGGGGTCGCGCTCGCGGTGTTGATGGTATATGAAGGTCTGCACGGTCGTGACGCCGTAGAGTCTAGGCGAGCATGTTACTCCATTTCAGTTGAGCGTCGAAATATGAGTATCGAGAAGCATACGCAGCACCCAATTGACTGACTATGCGATAGCATGAATATGTAGCACGACCCTACGTGTTATGAGTCACTCACCAGTTATCAACACACCCAGCGTCCCCCCCACCGGAAAAATAGACGATATGATCGATGGGCTGAGCGGAAAGTCGGACATGATGTGGCTGGAGAGGGTGAAGAGAGGGATAGATTCTGGACAGCGCTACGTGCTTATAAGCACTACGGCACAGGTTCCATAGCATGAGAAACCGTATCTACTTGGCTGTGTAGCCGTCCTTGTGTCTGAAGCAACACGTGTGGCCTCTTGCGAGCGTATGTGAAAATCAGGCCGGTTTGGCCTTTTCCAACTAATTCCTGTGTGCATTTCAGCTCCCAGACGGCACCACGAAGCCATAGAATACACTGCATGCGCATTCCTAATCATTGTGGCACCGTATTTCTGATGGAAACAACACTCGAGTTGGAAAGAAAGTTCAAGATAGGGGGAGATGTTAAGCAGGTGCGCACCGTTCATTGTGTCCATACCTCAGTCCCAACAACACCTAGACGAGATGGCTCAAAAAATCACTATTAGCGGTCAAGGTCCGGTCAGCTGATGATGAGCTCAGAGGGTAGATGAGGCTTCCTCCCACTCAAGACCATACCTTGAACGACGTGTGTGTGATAACCCACCTCGGGACGGATGTGATGCTGCGAAGATATATCCCGCAGCTGCGGAGAGGGTTGGTGATCTATCATCGGCCACCACTCAGAAATCTTTCATGAGATGAACTTTATCTGACGGTATCGTTATATTGATACTTTTGTGAAGAATCGCCTCCTGTGGGAACAAAAATAAGAGAATCACTACTCTCGATATGTTTATCAGACTCCGAGATCTCATGAATCAGTGCTCACCCGCTCACCCGATCGTCAAGCATTTCCGTAGGCTTCAGCAGCCGCTGTACATTTAAAACGCGGAGAGTAGACGGGAGTTCGGGAGCGATATTGTGAGTGACATGATGCCTGCTCCTGGTGGTTCACATGTCAGAGTCGCGAGAGGGTATGGGGTGCTGCGCTGTATAGCGAGCTAAGCATTAGTAAGGATACTCGAGAGCGTGCATCCTGCGCGATGGGTTGCCAGACTCAGGCTGATAGTAGGCTCCAGGTATAGTGATGTTCGTGTGTCTATGTCAGTCTTCTTGCGAAACCGAACGTTAGAGTGCCTGGCTTGCCAACGCGAGGTTGCCGAAAACTAGAAGATTCGGATGTTTGGTTCCGTCAGAACGTGCGCGCGCTCATGTCACTGGTGTGGGAGATAGACCGGTGAGTAGAGTGACGGGAATCAACCTATCAGATACGCCTTTCGGTATCGACAAGTTTGCCATGTCCACGAAACCACAGAAGCTGACGGTGCCGGTGGGAGGAAATACAGCCTCTAGAAGGGTAGCTGCAAAAGAGTTTGATTGCATATGAGCGACAAGCACTTGGCTGAGAACAGAAGGCGGAGGGCCACTGTTATCGATATATTATCAAATCTCGAGGTCGCGTGTATTGTTACTAACTTACCGAAATATATTATCATAGTATCATCACTAGGTTCCATCAAGTTGCTCATCGAGTGCATTGCTTTGAAAAGTATAAAGTGTAAAGTGTAAAGTTGTGAGACTTTAGAAGTGACAGCGTGAGTAAGACGATGCCTGTTTCAGTGTTGCGAATGGAGGGAAGAGTACATGCCCGGCGTGTTCGGCTTGCTCCAGCAACGGTCATTGTTCGTCCTCTTGCAGATACCAACGTAGAGCCACCGGCTTTCCCGCGCGGATTTTCAAAAGCGGGAAGGTTTGTACCAGTCAAAAGGGCGAGGTTTACAGCAAGGTGTTAAGATTGGACTTCACTCGAGGTTGGGTACAAAGGATAAAGGCGCCCCAAGAAGACGAACCGCGTGTGAGTTCTCGCTTAGTAAGCTTTACCTATAAATGTACGAGAGCGTTGTGGCGCACGGACCGGGGCTTCCGTTCCCGTTGGCCTTCTTACCGCTGTGTTTATTTTATACATGTGACTACGCAAAGTAGTTGAGAGCCAACAAAAATGTCTGCGAGTTTCAAAACACCATTTACAGTGTATTACCACCCTCGGACACATCGTTGTGCAATGCCTAGACTAAATATCGATAGACGAATGCGGCGCCACACCCATTTTGACGATGATATGTGCTGCTCAACGTGTGTACTAGACCTGAATGACCAACTTCTCGACGTGAATTCCCAATCCCCGGAAAGAAATCGCGTCGCAACTATTTCTCGAGGAGTCGAACGCCTCGCTCGCTATGCTATCTCCCGTATAAGGCGAAGTCCGTGGACCAGCCACTGCCTCCACAGAGGAGCCAGGGAGGCGCAACAGGTGCATCGGCACCGGCTCGGCATTATCATGGTACATCTTGCTCCTCAGAAAGTCCCTCGTGTTCAGCATCGCAAGCAGAGAGTTGAGCGTGACTGGGCGATGGTCGTAGTCAGCCCTACATCTTCGTCTGAATGTGGCGGTTCGTGGAGATACGTACACTTGGGTAGTAGAGCCGCTAGGCCGCTATCGTAGAACTGCGCAGGCAGCATCGTAGACTGACATGCATCAGCTTTGAATGGGTATAAAAGAACGAGGAGCACTTACAGTCACCACCATAGCGATAGTAATAGCGCTTCGGTTCGCGCAACATCAATACGGCAGTGACATCGAGTCAGGACATTCAAGCTCAACTTACCTGCTTATGAGACACGTGCCAAGAGAGTACATGATAATGAGGTTGACGATTGAGCCGGTCCTACATATGTATCATTATGGGTGTGCAAGCAAGGAGTGGTGTTCGTGCAGGTGCGTACCGTGCGAGGTTCGTCTTTCTGCGAAGCAGGGACACTGTGAGGAAGATGGTAATAGTAACATCCGAAACGATCTGTGAGGAAACCCAGAGATACCATGGCCACTACGGTGGATCAGTTGAGCATGATCATGGGTATTCACGGCGAGCGAATACTTGCTTGGGCTGCTTGGATGTATGTAAAAAACGTCGGGTGTCTCGCGCTGTATGAAGTTGGTGTGTGCGGCTGTATATCTTAGATGTCGCGTGTTGACTGACCTGAGTACACTAAGCGCTGTGAGAAGGAGTTTCAGCTTCGGTCATCTTCATTGGGACACATTTTGACCTACCTATGCCTCCAACTAGAGAATCGCGTGAATGCTATCAATTTTGCGACGAAATTACATATTCCAACAAGATGCCGTACCGAGTGAGGATACCGTCGCTACCCCCTGTGTGATCACAGCAATTCGAGAGGGTTCGAACATCATGTTCACTTACAGGACTCACAATAAGCAGGATGACCCATATATTTCTAGACACTGAATTACGCGTTAGCTTCGCTTCCGCAACAAAACGCTACGAAACAAACGTACGCTTCCACACGCGGTGAGCGTACCAACTAAACAAGCGATATCAGTCGTAAACTCTGTCTTCCGAAAGCTCCCTATTACCTTGTAACGAGAACTCCGTTGATTGGCTGGATAATCAAATGTGGGCGAGGTCGTATGAGTGTACAGCAGAGAGGGGGAGCATAAGGACGCACAGTCATGACCATAAATGCCTGAACAGAAGATAACATCACCATAATCACCATGGGTCTCGATTTCCGACAAGTTAATACGGAGACACTCACCGACCATGTCCAGGGAATGGCGTTCAGACCGATCGGATTACCGAAATTCTTGACGCAGTAAAAGTACGAGAGGTGGAGCATGCATATGAACTGGAAGGTGTCTATGATCCTACAACAGCAACAGGCATGAGAGGGAGCCCGCACGTCACGCTAACGCTCGCGATACGTGCCATAGGAGGTATATCTGCGTGAACATAGATTAGCGAAGAGGCGGTCGGCTGGCACCATCCTGCTCACCGAGTATCTGAGCGCTTTGGGGTCGCGCTCGCGATGCTGGTGGTATATGAAGGTCTGCACGGTCGTGACGCCATAGAGCCTGAGGGAGCATGTCGTTCCAGTTCAGTAGGGTCCCGAAATGTGAGTAACGCTGAACGGCATACACGGCGCTCAATTGAGCAGCTGTCGTTTCGTTAGCGTGAATGTGTGTTAGAAATATCAGTGGTATGTTCCGCTCACCGATTACTAATACACCGAGCGTCCCCCCTAGCGAGATAGCAGGAGGCATGGGAATGGTCAACGGGTTCATTGGAGTGTCGGACATGGTGTTGTTGGAAGAGGCTGAGAGAAAAATCATCGAGATGAGTACGTACTTAAATAGAGTGAATGTGTGAGTCGACGTACATTTACAGCAACAGAGGGGCCGTAGCATAGGAGGTGTTATGCGGTGTTCAACTGATAGATGCCCTTGGACCTGGAACAGCGCATGTAACCTCGTATGAGTGTGCATGGAGAATGAGGCACCTTTGGCGTTCCCTGAGCAATTTCGGTGTGTATTTGGCTTCAGTACCGCGCCACAAGGCCGCAGTACAAAGTTCATCGGCATTTATCATCACCGTCGCCCCGAGAAAATACAATTTCCCTGGTAGAAACAATGGTTTAGATGGAGAAACCAAGATGCGTCGCAAAGTCTAGCTGTCAGTGGTCATAACTATAGCTCTTGGCGATGCGAAATTGAATACCGGAGCGGTAAGACAAGAGATGTGTTGGCTTCACTACCAAGTTCGATTTGTGGATGAAAGGCTCGGAGGATGAACAGTCTTTGTAACGCCATATCATGTTCACGCTCACATCTTAAGTGTCCGGTGCGAGGTGTGCGGGGCGTCAGAGTGACGGCAGCCAACCTGATTCGGTATCTTTAGAGAAGGCGAGTGGACTGATACTTGTGCCGCCAGTACCGTTGTCCTCAACGATGAAAACGTTCTTTGAACTGCACAAATTATTCAGATAGAGCTATAAGCGCAACCACACGTGTGATTACTGACCGCAGTACGGATACAATGCCGTGAAGATGTACCCCGGAGCTACGGAAAGGGTTGGTGATCTATCATCGACCACCACATCAAAATCCTTCGTGAGATGAGCTTTATTTGGGGGTGTATCAATATTGCTATGAAGCACCGCCACCTGTGAAAACAAAAAGCAGAGAAACACTGCCCTCGATATCTCTATCAGATTTTGACGTCTCATGAATTGGTACTCGCTTACTAAATCGTCCAGTATCTCCCTCAGCTTCACCAGCCACCGCACCTTTGGAACGCGGGGAGCAGAAGGCAGTTCATAAGCGATACTGTGAACGACATGATGCCTGTTCCCGATGGTTCACATGTCAAAGTCTCGAGAGGGTTCGATATGCTGCACTGGAGCGCGAGGTAAGCGTTAGCATCGCAAGGGATTCCGAGAGCGTGTATTCTGTGTGTTAATTCGCCAGACTCAGGCTGATGGCGGAGTAATCACGTTCGTGTGTTCATGTCCGTCTTCCTGCGAAACCAAACGTAAAGTGACCGCCATGCTAGCGCAAGGTTCCGAAAGTCAGAAGATTTGGATGTTGAGTGCTATCAAGACATGCTGATGATAGTACCTCTACTGTGCGAGATAGACCGGTCACTGGAGTGACGGCGATCGACCTGTCCGATACGCCTTACAACCATGTCAAGCCGCCATGTCCACGAGACCGCGGTAACTGCCGCTGGCACGACAGGCTTCGTTGACAGAGGGCTAGAAGGATCCTCTGAGCTGAAAAACATATTCAGAGAAAGTTTATCATCAAGCTGACGAAAGAGGGCATGCCCGGTCCGGTCCCTGAAGCAGCGAGCACAAATCATAGGCGATGAACTTCAGCATTTCGATATGGAAGAGGCAATGTGGCTTCCGGCTTCGGCTTGAGAGACCATTCTAGTCTAAAGCGTGAGTTCTGCGACGAGGCGTTACGAAACGAATTGACCACCAAGAGGCGGCGGGAACCAAGGATGAAGACGCTCCAGGAGGCGGACCGGTCATCTATTGCGGTGAGCTCTATCGCTTACCAAGCTCACTTTCCATAATACAAGGGCGTTGTTGCGCTCGTACCGAGAGCCTCCCTTCCCGTTGGTTTCAGAGAGATGCACCCGAATCTTGATGTCGCACATTGATGTCGATGAAGGAGAATTGTGGGTTAGAGTACTGTCCTATACGCGAAGCTGATCGCGACGTATGTAGCACCCTCGCTGTCGCTGTGTTTATATGATACCTATAAAAGGAAGTAGCTGAAATATGATAAGAATGTCTGCGAGCTTCAGAACATAGCATACATATGCAATATACGATCTCACATGCGGACACACCACGAGCGTTGTTGCACTATGCCTAGAATAGTGATGGACGAACCACCCAACGATACCTTAATGCAGCTTCACACTCATGTTCTTGATACGACCTCGTCCAACGGTGCGCTAGACCTGGATCACCGACTTCTCCACCTGAATACCCAATTCCTAGAAAGGGGCTGCGTCACAGCTATGTCTCGAAGGGTCGAACGCTTCGCTCACTATGTTGGCTTCGACATAAGGCGGGGTCTGTGGACCAGACACCACCTCTGCAGAGGAGCCAGGGAGGCGCGATAGGTGTATCGACACCGGCTCGCCATTATCGTGGTACATCTTGTTCTTCAGGAAGTCCCTCGTATTCAGCATTGCAAGCAGTGAGTTGAGCGTTACTGGGCGGCGGTCGCGGTGAGCCCTACGTGGTTATCTAAATTTGCAGTTCGCGAAGATACGTACGCTTGGGTAGTAGCACCGCAAGGCCAACATCGTAGAGCTGCCCAGGCAGCATCGCGGACTAATAAGAGTCAGCTTTGGACGGGCTTGAGGCAACGACAAGCACGTACAGTCACCAGCATAGCAATATTAGTGGCGCTTTGATTGGCGCGACGTGAGTACGGAAGCGATATCGGCTTAGGACTTTTAAACACGACCCACCTGGTTATGAGACACGTACTGAGAGAGTAAATAATGATGAGGTTGATAATCGATCCAGTCCTGCAAATTCGCCGTTGTGAGCGTGCAAGCAGGGAATAGCATCTGTGCGGGAGCGTACCGTCCAAGGCCCGTCTTTCTGCGAAGCAGGAACACTGTGAGAACAACGACGATAGTGACGTCCGAAACGATCTGAGATATAACCCAGAGGCACCATGACCACTAGAGTAAACCCAATGAGCATTATATTGGGCGTTTACAGTGAGCGAATGCTTGCTCGGGCCATTCGATCGGTTGCAAGGATCTTCGGACGGTTCGCGCTGTATCAAATTGCTGTTGGTGGCCACAGGTTACTAGATCTCGCATGTTGACTGACCTAGGTATACTAAGGTCTGTGAAAATTAAATTTAGCTCAGTAATCATCATTGTCACGTATTCATGACCTACCTATACCTCCAACTAAGACAAATGCGCCATTACGATGAACGATAGAACGGAATTATATAGTCAGACAGAATGCCGTACCGAATGTCAATACGGCAGCCACCCCCTGTGTAATAGCAACGGTGTAAGACAGTTCGAAGCATCATATTGACTTTCAGGACTCACAATCAGTAGTATGGCCCATATATTTCCGGAGACTGAAGGGTGTATCAGCTGCGCTCCCGCAACACGATACTAATTAAACCAAACGTACGTTTCCACAGACGATGAGCGTACAAGCTAGGCATACGACATCAGCTTGAGGCGTTATCTTCTGGATACTCTTACCCTGTGACGAGAGCCCCGTTGAGTGCCTGAGAAAATATAAGCACCATTGTATAGGTGCGCAACGGAGAGAATTATAACGCACAGACATGACCGTGAATGCCTGCACAGGAGACATTAATCACGGGCGCGATTTTCCAACATGATATAGCGAAACTCACCGACCAGGTCCTAAGGGACAAAACATGTCACAGACGTCAGTAGTACATTGTAAGCGTTTGCGCACCAGGGATAGGCTTTCAGACCGCTCAGGTTGCCGAAATTCTTAATGCAGTAAAAGTACATGAGGTGGAGCATGCATATGGACTGGAAGGTATCTATGACCCTACAAGGGGCATAAGTAAGAGGCCGCACATCACATGATACCCACGATACGTGCCATAAGAGGTATACCTGCGCCTACGTCAGCGCGGATGGGCGTGGCTGGCATATTGCTCACCGAATACCTTACAGCTATAGGGTCGCGCTCGCGGCATTGGCGGTATATGAAGGTCTGCACGGTCGTCACGCCGTAAAGTCTAGGGGAGAGATGTCACTCTGTTTCAGTTGAACGTCGAAATATGAGTAAATCGAATAGCATACGCAGAGCCCAAGTAAGCAGCTGTGATTGACGAGCGTGAATGCGTGGTAGATATATTATATCTCCGTGTTAAGAATCACTCACCGATTGCCAATACACCCAGCGTGCCCCCCAGCGAAATAAAAGAAGATGTGGCCGACGGGTCGAATGGATTGTCGGACATGATGTCGTTGAAGGGGGTTGAAAGATGGATATTGGACAGGAGTGCGTGCTTAAAGTGAACGGGCGAGTTAATGTGAGCTGATTGCGACAGAGGAGTGATAGCAGGGGACTATATATACCAGACTTGGCTGTATAGCGATCCTTGGATCAGAAGCAGTGCATGTAGCTTCTTATAAATGTATGCCAGGGTCAGGCCGTTTTGGCATTTTCAACCAATTTGTTCGTGCATTTCAGCTTCCGTATGACACCACAAAGCCGCAGGACAGAGCGCATGTGCGGTCCTCAATATTGTGGCTTCGACCGAATACTATACTCCCAATGAAGACAATGTTCGGGTTGAGAAGTCGAAGATTGGGGGAGCTATTATTTAGGTGCACACTGTTCACCACGTTCATACATCAGTACCAACAGCCGTCGCAAAGACGATAATCAACCAACTTATGCGATTTCTTTAGAGAACACAAGGAGGCCGATGCTTGTGCCGCCAGTGCCGCTGATATGAAGACTGCAAGCGTTATTCGAGCTGCACAAATTAAAAGTATTCAGTGAAAGCTATAAGTACACGTGTGATTACTGACCTCAGTGCAGATGTGATGCTGTGAAGATATTACCTTCAAGTGTCTAGCTGCGGAAGGGGTTGATGAAATATCATCGACCACCAGTTCGAGATCCTCTATAAGATGAACTTTATTCGGGAATATATCGATATCGGCATATTAATATTCCTCAAGCACCGCCTTCTGTGAGAACCAAGAGCAGAGAACCACTGCTCCCGATATCTTTATCAGATTTTGACGTCTCATGGATTAGGACTCGCTCACCAAATCGTCCAGAATTTCCCTCAGCTTCAGCACCCACTGTACCTCTGGAACGCGGAAAGCAAACGGAAGTTGGTTCCCAAAAGCTAAAGATTTGGGTGTTGGGTGCTATCAAGACGTGCTGGTGACAGTATCGCTGCTGTGCGAGATAGACCGGTCACTAGAGTGACCGCGATCGACCTGTCCGATACGCCTTTCAACCACGTCAGGCCGCCATGTCCACGAGACTGCGGAAACTGCCGCTCGCGCGACAAGCTTCGTTGACAGAGGGCTGGAAGGGTCCTCCGAGCTGTACAACAGATTCAGAAAAAAGGGTATGACTGCCTCCACACGTGTGATTACCTGCCTCAGTGCAGATATTACCACTCCGCTGAGAACAGAGAGCAAGGAACCGCTGCTCAATTTAATCAACGCGCGAGACCTCATATACCGGTCCTAACTCACTGCCGTCTTAAACCACTTCTTGAGCCTGCTTGTCAAGCCCAGCCGTATCTGTGGCTTTGGAAGGCGAAAGGTTGACGGGTTTTTGGAAGCGATACCGTGTGTAGCACAATGCCCATACCGGATGGAGGGGTTCAAAGGGTGCACATCCGGCGGGTTCGGCTTTCCAAGTTACCTCTAGCAATCATCACGTTCAAGCATCAATGTCCGATCTCCTAGGGAAACCCAGCGCAACGTGGCTGGGTCGTTAGCACTGAGTTTTCGAAAGCGAGAGGACCTGGCTACGAAATGATGTGATAATGCCGCATACAATCGAGACCTGTCGTGATGCCAGATACGGGTTGGAGTCGTGGAAAGCGAGACGCGTTGGCAAGAGTCACCGTCAGGGTCGACGAAACTTAGTTCCAGTGTTGCTTTATCACTTCAAGCCCGCGTCACCGCGTCCTGGAGTGTTACTTGACGTACGGTAAGCAACCTCTCTGATATGCCTGGAGACGACGAGCCGCCGAATTTGGAGACTTCGATATTGCTGGTGTTATTGCCTCTTGTGAAGAAAGAAAGCGAAAATCAATGTTCTCGTTACATTTATATATCAGGGCCTGCTCACCAACATATCTTGGACTACCATCGACTCCATCAACGTGTTCTCCGAATGCCACCGTATCTGGGTTGCCAGACTGAGGGATTGTACTCGAGGGCGATCGATATGTGCATCGGAGACGTTCCGAGAAAGCAATATAACGACGCAGTTTATAGAAAGGTGGATTCAATATATAGGAAGGTTGGTGGCACAACGGCGCAGTGGTTGTGCGTTTTCACGAGAACGGCTTGAGCCCAGAGCAGTGGATGTGTCGAGCGGAGGCGTCAGCGCGAAGCTCGCGTATTCGTGCACCCACAGAAACCTTGTTGCCCTGCATGGCGACACACAGTCTAAGTGTCCGGACATTCGGCATTACAGAAAGCTGGAGGAAGAGGCCCTCCAAGTCCCTGCAGCAGCTCGCTCAGATCGCAGGCGCGCTTCGACTGCAAAGAGGCGGCTGCAGGGACCGTAGAAGTCTCGGATCTCAGCTTGAGCGGTTGGCTTGGTCGAAAACGACGGGGTGTTGCGAAACGACTTCGCCGCCGGGAGGGTCAGAAGCAGGGACAAAAGACGCCCAAGCCAAGAAGACGAAACCGTGAGGATCGTTGTGGCGCTCGAGCCGGTTGTGTCACTGCTCCAAAGAAATGCATGCACCTGCAGATTTTTCGATGCCGTTCATTGAGATCGACGACGCGCAATAGCAGTTCATGTTCATGTTTCTAGCCTCAAAAACGCTAGAATATAGATACATTTCGCGCGCAGAAGGGCTTGCTTCTTTCTTCTAAGTGAGATATACATCTACGCCACAGAACTATATATCTGCCTAAGGCCGCGATTTTGCTATGCTATGTTCAAGATAATCTCTGAGGCATAGCTGCTGCGAGCATATATATATCTACCTATCTACCTATCCGGACCCAGTGTCTATGCGATGCCTATGCTGGGGACTTGGAAACTGAAAGGAATGCGAATGTCTGCGAAGGTCCAAAACGCTGAATATACAGAATATAATCTCATGAACAATACTACGCGACTCCGTGGGTATTGCTGGACGAACCGCCTGACAGTACCCCCGCCCCCGTTTTATCGACGACATCGGCATATATATCGACCTGCACTAGAGCTGGATCACCGACTTCTCGACGCGCTCGTCTGCTGGAAAAGAGTCGCGCTCACAATAACGAGAGCGATACCGTGAAGAATATGATGCCAGGACCCACGCAGCTGCAAGGCTTTCGAATTCAGGGACCCAGAGAAACGTTAACGCCTTTATGTATGACACAGGGTTTCCGAAAACTGGGACATTTGCTCCAAAGCTCCTAGAAGTAGGCTTCCAGTCCCTGCAGCAGCGAGCCCGAACGCAGGCGATGTATCACATCGCCCCGACTTCGATACGCGTCCACAAGGACTGACAAGCGCGCGATAGACAGCTTGAGAGAGATTTGCGACGAGGTGCGATGAGACGAGTCCGCCACCAGGAGGTTGGGAACAGAGGACAAGACCAAGGCGCGCAGGCGTAGTCTCGTACCCAGACGGCCCGGTCTACCTTCCTGGTAAGGCAGGGGGCAGCGAGAAGGGAAACAAGGAAGGAGCCTCGACTTCAAAGAGGCCGCTGGCTGCAGGGACCATAGAAGTCTCCGACTTCAGCTTGAGAGGACAGCATGGTCGAAAGCGTGACATTTGGGACAAGGTGTTATGAAGCGTATTCACCGCCAGGAGGGTCAGAAACAACGAAATACGCCCAGGAAGACGGATATCAGGGAGGACCATCGCGTAAGTAGGTTCGCCTTCCTTTGGTACTGGCTCACCAAAACGTTCAGCACTCCCCTCGACTTCTTCAGGCGCAGTATGTGTGGCCTGGGGACGGGGCTCAGGCTGATGGCGGGTTCTAGCGACCATCCCCTTCGAGCATCGATGATAGGCTTCTTGCGAGATCCAACGCAGGGCGCTGTGCACACCCCGGCGACGAAGCATGACTTCGACTTTGGATAGGCTGCAGCTACGGAATACAAGGACCCAGAAGTCCATTGACGTCTTGCTGGATGACACAAGGTTCCCGAAAGCTGGGATGTTTGCCCTTAAGCTTTCCGCATTGCGTTTTCGGTCCCTGCAGCAGCGAGCACAAATCGCAGGCGATGTACGTCGGTGATCGCCTCGACTTTGGAAAGCAGCTACAGGGACCTATCGTACGTTGCGAAAAGCTTGGGAGGAAAAATTCAGTCGAGAGCGGGAGGATACGACTTCGCCACCAGGAGGTTGGGAACAGAGGACAAGACCAAGGCGCGCACGAGATGGTTGATCTATCGATGGGTTCCGTCGCTTAGTAAGCTCGACTTCACCTTCTATAAATGTACGAGGGCATTGTGGCGTTCGGACCGGGAGCCTCCGTTCCCATCGGCTTCATAAAGGATGTGTTCAAATTTTTCAATGCCGCACATTTATTCACGCCGACGAAGGACCGACGACGCACAATAGCAAGCCTGAAGAGGCCGCTAGCGTGCATGCTAGTGCAGTAGAGTAGATTGCGGACGCGCCAAATAGGCTATGCGGGTTGGAGTATTAGGGACTCCTGTCCTGTGTGCGCAGTCGATCGCAGTAGACTTACCCCTCGTGTGAGCGGGACATTCCTGACATCCGAGGCCCCTTTGTCGCCGCTGTGTAGCGATGTCGCGAGAACCCCTGGTAGCGTCGGTCGCACATTGAGCTCGTCTTGCAACTCTTCAAGGACGCAATGAATCATGGCTACTCACGATGCATACTCCGCATCACGGGCAATGACGTGGATCAAATGGGATAGGCGGTGCCGCCACTAGTCCGCACGGGTACGGGGGGCCACGCGTGCTCAGTGTGCCGGATTGCCCGCCCTAGACCGCACCGCCCGCTGCATGACATTTCCCGCTGCCGCTGAGCCCTTGGGTGTGTGTGCGCGCGTAAGCGGCCGAGTGAAGGGTTTTGTTTTGGTCGACGGTTTCAGCGCGCTGCTGACAAACGTCATATGGTCCGGAAGCAAAACCGGGAAATTTCCCAAGTGCACCCGGCGCGCCGACGACTTCATCTTTGACTGTCCTCGCGCGGACTGGATGCGCTAAAAGGCTGACTGTAGACTAGGGACAGCACGGGCAGCTGTGAATTGTCGCGGTCGCTGTTGTGGGAGACGGAGGATGCTTACGTGATGGGCGGGCAGGCGAGGGAGGTTAGCCGCCACGCACAGGACACGCAGCGATGAGTCACGGCCGATGAGGTAATGCGCGTCCGATAGCTCTCTCCTCCCCGCTCAGAGGCGCCTGCTGCCGAGTGTGTGAAGTAAGTGGTCAGCATCACGATCCTCGTCCCCTACCGCTTTCCTCCTACCGCCCTCATCCACCACCACCACACACTCCTCTCCCGCCTCTCTTGCGTCCCGCTCGCCCGCTCACTAATGGCGACGACGCTCTCGAGCAAGCGGAAGTCTCGCATAACCGTCTGGTACGAACGCATAGCGGCATTCAACGTCGAGTCTCTCTTTTCTCGGAAGCGTCCCCTCGGACCCCCGCGATCCGTATTCGTCCACCAGGAGCTCCCTCAAGAGTACTATGACAAGAAACACCGCGTGCTCAAGGAGCACACTTATGCCACCAACCAGGTTATCACTTCCAAGTACACCATTATCACATTCCTCCCGCGAAATCTTTTGGAGCAGTTTAGGAGAGTGGCGAACTGGTGAGTACATGTTTGCTTTCACTCCGGTTTCTCCCCTTCGCCTCGTACGCGCGCCGTTAAGCGGGGGCGCCGAACAACGAGAGAGGCGCACGAGTCAGCCCCCTAACGTCCCTCTCGCCCTCGCTCTCACACCGTCGGTTGTCGCGTCCTGTGAACGCATCTGTCGATGCAGCCTGGTTCCCCATCATCTAGACCGGGGAGCTTTTCCCATCGCCACCATCCAATCTCACCGGCCCGCGCTGCTATCTCTCCCGTCTGATTAGCAGCTATAACGCTCTGCGTGCCATTTCATTCCGTCCGAATAACTCGCTTCTCCGTAAAATTCTTCCTGCCATTAAACTGCGTTCCTGACCACGAAAATGTTAATTCCCACAGCTTTTTCCTCGCGATCGCCATCCTCCAGTTCTTCTCCCTCTTCTCCACCGTCTCGCCCGGACTCGTCATCCTCCCGCTGCTCATCGTGCTCGCAATAACGGCCATCAAAGATGGATACGAGGACATCAAACGTCATCAATCGGACAGACAGGTCAATTACTCGATCGTCCGCGTCCTATCCGGCGGCGCGTGGGTCAATCCGAATGCTATGGAGTCGAAAAGCAAGACGTTCGTGAGGGGGTTCGTGCCGAAGTTTTTCAGAAGGAACCGCGGGAAGAAGGGCAAGGCGGGCGCTGAGGGGGAGAGGGACGGGAACAAGGAGAGCATGGACCTTCTGCGGGGCGCGCCTCCAGCCGGCGTCGACATCAGCGCACCGACCAACACGACCAACCAAGCGACCGAAGAGTTCGACGGCGTAGAATACGACGACGACGCACCAGTAGAGTCACCCGGCGGCGGCGGCCTCGGACTGCTGCACCACCACTACGGCTCGTCCCGCCCGCACTGGAAACAGACGGTCTGGGAAGACGTGAAGGTCGGCGATTTCGTGAAGATCATGGACAACGAGTCTATCCCGTCTGACGTGCTGATCTGCGCGACGAGCGAGGAGGAGAACGTGGCGTTCGTCGAGACGAAGAACCTGGACGGCGAGACGAACCTCAAGTCGCGCGTCGCGTGTCCCGCGCTCACGCACCTCCGCACCGCGCGCGACCTCACCGACCCGCGTAACGCCTTCCGGGTGGACTGCGAACGGCCGGATATTGATTTGTATAGGCAGAACGCGGCGATCGTTAGTCCGGATGGGAGTAAGGCCCCTGTGGATATTCAGATGATGTTGCTTAGGGGCACGGTGTTGAGGAATACGAAGTGGGTGGTGGGGATTGTGCTTTATACGGGGGAAGACACGAAGATTGTGTTGAATTCGGGAGATACGCCGAGTAAAAGGAGTAAGGTGGAGAGGCAGATGAATCCGCAGGTGTACGTGCTTCTTCCTTATTCTACAAAAGTCTAAATCTGACTTTTCGGGTAAAGGTTCATCAACCTCGCGCTCCTCGCTGCTATGTCCGTCGCATGCGGCATCGCCGACTCCCTCCTCGAACAGCACTACTTCCCGCTGGACGCGCCCTGGCTATACGGCGACACGCACTCCTCCGACAACCCGCACATCAACGGGCTCGTCACCTTCGCATTCGCCCTAATCACCTTCCAGAACATCGTCCCCATCTCCCTGTACATCTCCATCGAGTTCGTGCGCTCGATCCAGGCGCTCTGGATATACTTCGACACAGAGATGTACTACCCCAAGACCGGCCAGTACACCCTCGCGCGCTCGTGGAACCTCTCGGACGACCTCGGCCAGGTCCAGTATATATTCTCGGATAAGACGGGGACGCTCACGCAGAACGTGATGGTCTTTCGGCAGTGCTCGGTTGGCGGGAAGGCGTACACGGGTGATCCGGAGGCGGAGGGTGAGGGGGAGGAGGAAGAGCAGGTGCGAGCGGACCCGTTCGTGAATAAGAGCGCGAAACGCCTCTCGAGCGATTCGGGCACGACGGACACCCCGCCCTCCGCCTCAGGCTCCGGCACCCAACAGCCCGAAATCCACTCCGTCCCCTCCTCGCTCTCCGTCCCCGACCCCACACTCGCCCCCACCGTCAAGCTCTCCAACGGCGTGCTCCGTCGTTTCAAAGACAGCGCGCTCACCGCGGACATCGCAGCTGCTGTGAACGCACACGCCAAAGCGGGCGGCGCGCTCGATCGGTTCTGGCTCGCGCTCGCGCTGTGTCATACGGTGCTTGCGTCTGTCGACACGGAGAGCGGGGCGTTGGAGTATAAGGCGCAGAGCCCGGACGAGGCTGCGCTCGTGCAGGCTGCGGCGGACGTCGGGTTCACGTTTAGGGGGAGGGATAAGGAGGTTATAAATGTTACGACGCCGTTTGGGGAGGGGGTTGAGCGGTATGAGTTGTTGAATGTGTTGGACTTTACGTCGGCGAGGAAGAGGATGAGTGTTGTTGTGCGGAAACTTGATGGAAAGGGACAGGGAGAGGGGCTGTGGTTGCTGATGAAGGGGGCGGATAATGTTGTGTTTGAGAGGCTGGGCGAGGGCCAGGGGAATGGAATGTTGAGGGATGCGACGGAGAGACATCTTGCGGAGTTTGCGGGGCAGGGGTTGAGGACACTCACTTTGGCGTGGAAGCCGATCTCTGGTGAGTGCCAGTGTTTGTTTCGCGCTATCTCTTTTGCTGATCTTGTGTCCACTTTTCAGAGGCGGAGTACCAGGACTGGAACGCACGGTATCACGAGGCGAGCGTGTCTTTGGACGACCGCGAAGAACAAATCGCGACTATCTCTGACGAGATTGAGCATGACCTTCGTTTACTCGGTGCTACTGCCATTGAAGACAGGCTCCAGGACGGTGTGCCCGAGACTATTGCTGACCTCAAGGAAGCTGGTATCAAGATCTGGGTCGCTACTGGTGATAAACTCGAAACTGCCATTGGTGAGTTTTACGCGCGTGGTAGTCTTTTGCAATGTGCTGACGACGTCGACCACACAGCTATCGGACACAGCACGAACCTCATCGGCCGCGACGACAACGTGGTCGTCATCCGCGGAGGCGGCAGCCGTCCAGTCTACTCCCAGATGCTCGGCGCCGTCTCCGAGTTCTTCCCCGAGAGCGGTATCCTCTCCGAAGAAGGCATCCGGCACAACATACGCTCCATCGACAACCCATCCGGTCCATACCCGTTACAGCGCATCAACACAGGCGTTGCGTCTATCGTGGGACAAGACAACGGGAACAGGCCGGGCGGGTACGTGCTCGTCGTCGACGGGGACGCGCTCAAAGAGGCTCTGGACGACGACGCGCACAAACAGCTGCTGTTGAGACTTGCGACGCAGTGCGAGGGCGTGATTTGCTGTCGGGTGTCACCGCTGCAGAAAGCGCTTGTTGTGAGGCTTGTGAAGGATGGCCTGGGGGTCATGACGCTTGCGATTGGGGATGGCGCGAATGATGTTAGTATGATCCAGGCTGCGGATGTTGGGGTTGGTATTTCGGGCGAGGAGGGACTGCAGGCTGTTAATTCGTCGGATTATGCTATTGCGCAGGTGAGTACGATCGTTGGGATTTGGGAGTGGGATGTATGCTGATGTTTGTTTGACAGTTCCGGTTCTTGAAGCGGTTATTACTTGTGCATGGGCATTGGTCGTATGCTCGTAACGGTAACATGTGAGTTGTTCGTTTGCTTCCTATGAAGAGTTAGTGTTGACGATCTGCGTTTTCCAGGATCGTCAACTTCTTCTACAAGAACATCGTGTGTATTGGCATCCTCTGGTGGTACATGATCTACTGTGCCTGGAGTAGTCAATAGTGAGTTGATCGACACATTGTTTCTGCGACGTTTGTGCTCACATCTGTTTGCAGCGTCTTCGAGTACACCTACTTGCTCTTCTGGAACTCTTTCTGGACGATCCTGCCAGTCATCGCCATGGGCCTCTTCGATCGTATCGCGGACGACCACGTTCTCATGAGTCTTCCCGAGCTTTACCGTCACTCGAGGCTTGGGGAGTACTTCAATCTCAGGCTTTTCCTCATCTACATGATGGACGGCATATATCAGGTGCGTTTGGTTTCCGTACTGCTGCTGAGTGGTGTATCTGACCCTGTTCATAGTCTGCTATCATCTTCTTCATAATGCTGTACGCCTACTTCTCGCCTACGTCCCGGACGGACGGATATGACACGTACTTGTATGAGTTCTCCTCGGTAAGCAGTTTCGCTTCCTTAGGAGTATGCCTTACTGACAGGAGTATCACAGACTATGGCCATCGGTGCTGTCATTGTTGTCACTCTATTCGTGGGTGTCAACGTCGCAACCTGGACTGGCTGGGTCTTCTTCGCTCTCGGTATCGAGATTGTGATTATCTGGGTATACACCGTGAGTGCTTTTCGCGCCGCACTTTTCTATTCGTATACTAATGCGTGCTTCGCAGGCTGTTTATTCTGCTATTAAGCCCAGCTGGTTCGCAACACCTATTTATGGAAACAATCACTATCTATTCCACTCTGCATACTTCTGGTTGGGCGTCCTCTTCGTCGTCCCTATCGCATTACTTCCTCGTCTCGCGTCGAAAGTGTACAAGTTCATGTTCAACCCGAGCGACATCGACCGTGTCCGCTACCTGCACAAGCTCGATCCCGACCACGACTTCCGTCAGGACAGGGACGTCGGCGGTGTGGACTACCTCAAGCGCGCCGTGAGCACGACGCACGGCGTCCGCCGCAAGTCCCTCCTCGCGCACAAGCAATCCACACTCCGCACCGGCAGCCGAACAGACATGGCCACCGGGTTGCGCTCCACGAACACCGGATTCGACTTCTCAATGGAGGAGAACGGTGTTGCGCTGAGACGACTGCAAAGTAACCTCTCCGGCGTGAACCAACCGGGGGTGCACAAGCGACGCAGATCCTTGCTGCAGTCCATCAGTCGGACGATACGCCGGAAGAAGGCTCCCTCGACGGTGGTGGAGGAACCCGAACCCGTCCACATACCGAAAACCTAATTCCACTCATGATTCCATTATTTATTCTCCTGCGCTCCACTCAACGACCCTCCAATGACACTAGACCATTGTGCCACCACCCCTCATCCGAGTTAAACCTCGTCGTGTTTCCATATCCACATCGCCTACCGCATCCCCCTACCTGTGTCGTTGTTGCTATCTATCTACCATCATTTCGCTTCGCTGTATCAATTGGATGTGTCTTAGGTATCACTTATGAATAATGACAGTAATGGCCCAATGGGCCATCAGAAATATACACCCCATCTAAAATCTCGACATATTCATTCTCATATATCTCTTGTACTAGTACATTATGGCATTGAAATCCAATTGCTCGTTATACTACCTGATGTACGAGTCGCACGAGTCGTATTACCTCACGGTAGGCTAACAGATGTCCTTAGAACATCATCATTACTAAATAATGTGCACAGGCTTGTCGATGCTTTACGCACCTGGTGGCTCCCCTAGGCACCTGGCGACAATGTGGGAGGCCATATCTGGCTTTACTTGGCCTCGAGGATCGAGGACCCTGCATATGCATCCATGCGCTCAAGTTCACGACGAACTCAAAAAAAAAAAAAAGGTTTACACGATGGAGACGCATGGCTCTACATGAGGCCTCTAGTATATATAGATCAACTGCTGATTTCTTTGCTCTGTGTAGCTCCCCTGCCGGAGATTTGTTGTTGCTCCCGCTATCCTAATCAGGAAGTCCGACGCTTCGTGGCGTTGATACGATAGTACGAACCTCTAGTGAAATCACTCTTGCTCGCCACTTTTACACCCTCAGCATTGACAAGAAATAGTGCTATCTTTACTCGGATGCCTTGTATGTTTTTCCCACTGACTGCTCTGAACCGCGCTGACCTTGCAACGATCAGACAGTAACAGTAAGCCCGCGGTTCCACGCGCGCAATACGGGACAGCTGTGCCACAGACGCCCCGTCATCGCCACAGCGCGAGCAAGACAAACTTTACTTTGCGCCCGAAAGAAGAAATCAATAGAATCTTCCGTAGCAATCGCAGCGGACACCGCGAATCCTCAGGGACGAGCCTTGAGGACACAATGGGCATCAGCATTCGCAGTCTAGAAGACGTGACGGTCTGTCGGAGAATTCTATCTTGTGAAGGGCCTCAATAGACTCACATCATGCACTAGAATCAGATGAGGCCGCTGGTTGATCTTCACCTAGATCCATCTTTGTCTTTCACTCGCCAAAATGAGCAAGCAATGAGGCGTTATATCGCGGAGGTGAGCGGCACAGTTGCAGAGGGGAGCTCACCTGATACTGCTGGACAGTGTTCCAAAATTCCAATCTTGAAACGGTACCGCAACGGAGCAGACTGCTGGCCTGCAGCAGCTTATGCTAGATTACGGCTGAGATCGGTCTCGAACATCCGCTCTAAGTTGCAAAGAGCGCAAACCCCTCGCCCTGCATCTACTACACGAGGTGTGCGGGATCGGAGACCTCAACAGACGGGTTCCGGACCATCCAGACGCACAGCTCGCTCGGAAGAACCTCGATCAGACGAGGAAGACACTATGGTAGATGATGTGTGTCATTTTCCACCGACCTTGACTGCGTTCCCAATGTCTCACATACGCGCACTAGGTGGGAAATGACATCAGGACGATCCAGCGGGCATCGACACACAATCCCTTTGTTAAGTCGGAGAGCGAGATCGTGGAAATTCCGGCACCATTTCAAGAAAACGCGGAGCTGACGGAGTTTTTGTCTGCGATGGAGCCGCCTCAGCCGCACCTTCAGCGAGTGCTTGTCGACGCCGGCATTAAGGATATGGAACAGCTACGCTTTCTTGCTCGACACCAGTCTAGTATTGAGACCTTCCTCCGTGAGCTTGTCTCCGCGAAAGCTCTGACTGTCTTCGAGTACACGTACCTGACGGCAGCCCTCAAAGTTTTGCGTTAGAGGCGGCATCCCATAGACGTAATGATATGCTATGTAACGTACTTGGTTGATGTAATGATACTGTGTTATGTAAGCGATACTCATGAAATCTCTCAGACGTCGTAGGCGCTCCGAATCATCTAACGTATGGATATCTTTCTTTCCGATATATCTTGTGTACATGCAACAGCTTTGAGTGTCTAATTCTACACGACTACGAGACGCGCGAGCCGTACTTCCTCCCTCCCACACACAGAATCCAGAATCGAACTTTGAATGACAGACGGTGAGAAAGTGGCTTGCGCACGGCCGATGGTGGTGATGTTGATGGTACATATTTGGTTTGGCGTTGAAGGGTTCTTGTCTTCCGTTTGTCCGGCGCAATTGACACGATTAAAGTTCTGATCCCAACCTGCAGACGCGGAGAAAAGAGTGGTGGTCAATTACGATGCACGTTACATTAATTATTTGTAGAGCGTGGGTATACTAAACGCCGCAAACAGGGCGAGCGCAGCCAGTCCGAGGGCAACATATGGCCGGCTTGAAGAAGAAGAGGTCGAAGCAGAAGCGGTCTGACCGGTACGCCCCCGGGACGATGGCGGCGGCGGAGTGTACATGACTAAAGGTACGTACCCAATGGACTTCAGGCCGTGCACGCTGTGGGAGGAGTCAGTAAGGCACGAAGACGGTGAATGTCAGATGAGAGGATGCGTACTAGTATCCTTGGATGTTGTGCGTCAGCTCATCTTCCATACCGAGCGGAACGCCGGCGAGCGACCAGGTCACCTTCGTGGAGTCCGAAGACTGCTCGAACGTCGTTGTCATCGTTGCGGTGTGGCCTTTGCATGTAGCGTCAGACTCTCTTCTTGCTGCGTCTTTGATATCTACGTACCAGACGGCCAGGACGGGCTCTTGAGGGCCCAGGTCTGAACAACCTCTTTCCCTGGTGTCAACGAGACGTACTTGCCAGAGACACCACCAGCGAACAGGGAGTACTCTGTATCCGGTTTGGCAGCGGACTACAAACACGAACGATATCACTGAACAAGACACTAAACGGATGACGAAGTAACTCACCTGTGCCGGAGCGCGCGTCCAACTAGGTATCCTCTTCTCGTCAGTCAATATCGAGAACAGGTCATCAGCAGAGGCCATGAAGTGAGCATCCACGCTAATCTTCGCGGTATTCACAGCTTTCGCAGGCTTCTTGACGGCCGGTGTCGCAGCAGGCGCGGGGGTGGACGCAGTCGCCGTCGTCGATGCACTAGAAGCTGCAGGGGTGGGCGTACCAGTACGGCTCGGGTCGGCGCTGACGGTGAGATCTCTGCCGTGCGTGTTAATGATAGCAGAAGGGAACTCGGACAGCTTTGCCTCCAGTGCCACAGGCAACTTTGATTTCGCAAGAGCATACACCTTGTCGACGGCCGCGCTGCTCGCCGTCGTCAGCGACCAATCCCACTATATCTCGCACAACAATTGAGCAAAAATATCTAAACGTTAATATAAACATCACGTACGACGTAGTCAGACAGCCCGTCCAGAGTGATCTCATGCGAGACCTCCGGGATGGTCAGAAGACCCGCAACATCGTCCCCATCTGCGGTCTTGCCAGCCCACTTCAGTTCCATCTTACAGTCATAGATCGTGATCAGCCTGCAGATGGATCCATCGTGTCAGAGCGCGTATACATGCACACAGTGGCGAGAGCTGTTACTTGGATTTGCGCTGGCCGAGCTCGACGTCGCCGTCGATCTCTGTGACCTCTGTGATAGAGGCCTCCTCGCCAGAGTCGCCTTTCACCACAAGACTCGTCAGCTCGCGTTCAAACCACTGCTTCGCCCAGGGAGTGACGTTCTTGTTCTTCCAGTGCCAGTTGGCGGTCGAGGCAGCCATAGGTGTCGGGATCGTCGCAGCCATCTTAGTGAATCGCGAAGTCGAGGAAAGCAACTAGTAGGGGGCGCAGAACGCGTAAAGAAGGGAAGGGTCTGAAGAATATGACCGTGAAGGCAAGTTAGAAATATGCGGATGAGTGAGGCGCGCTTTTATGAATTTACAGCACGTAACGCAAATTATGCTCTAGAAGGTTCGACGCCCTTCACTCATCTCGACTGACACTCACCATGACACTCATTTAGCGACATCGATTACAGCAGACGCGATGCGCGAGAGAAAAGTCGGCATTAGGGAACGAATGTAAGATCTGACATGGGTTTGTAAATAACAGCTCATCGAGTAGAACAACATATAGGGTCCTTTCAAAGCGCAGGGTGATCCGGGAACTTTTAACGAGCGGAGAGGACACAATATCCAAAGATTGTAAGTAGAGGGTATCGGAAGAAAGACCAGCTAGAGTAAGACCGAGACAACAACGAAGAAAGCTTAGGCCGCAGGGCGGTTGGTCTGTTCCTTGAGGGCCAACAGTTGTTTTGAGCGGAAAGCCTCGTAGTGGATCTGAGCGGTTGTCTCGATGAGGTCCTGCAGGTGTGTTCTGGGGATAGGTAATGGTAATTAGACTCCGGCGTATCGGCACGTAGTTCTAAATAAACTACTGACCTCGTGAGGAAGTTACGCAAGTATACGAACTCGCAGTGCTTCTCGTTCTCGACGTTAACCACGCCCCAACGGTTCTTACGGCCCCGAACAGACTTGCCGTCGATAATTACGCTGCGCTCGGAGCCGACAACAGCGAAGGGGATCATATCCTGTAAGACTCAGATATTAACCTCCAAACCTTGAAATGAAGCATGCATGCCTACCCGGATGCTCTGGTTAAGCTGAACCTCCTCCTCGTCGTTCTCCTCGGTATCGAAGGGATACAGACGGATGTTGTGGTAGGTCATCTCAGCACGAATCTACAGATACATATTCAGTAATCACGTCAACAAGATGAACGACCCTTTCATTAATGACCTTTTGCTTGAATGATTCCCGCTCCTCAAAGGTCAAGGAGTCCGCCTTCGCAATGACAGGAACAACGTTCACGACCTCGCTGAGCTTCTTCATCACGATAATGTCGATAGCACGCAGAGAGTGGCCAGTCGGGTTGATGAAGTACAGAGCGCAGTGAATACGGGTATCCTGGATGTGGCGGTCACGCATAGCTGTCAACTCCTTGCGGAGGTAGGCGCTGTGCTGGTCCTTGATGTACTTGATAATAGGGTCCCAGCTGTCAATGCACGCATAAGTCGAATGGACGCGCTGAAAGATGGCGTTGCGCGCTCACCAGCCCTCGTTGTTGATCTGGTCGCCGTACCCCGGCGTGTCAACGATGTTGAGGCGCAGCCTGACGCCATTCTCGACAATAACTGTACAGCGCATCAGCCACACATGCACCTTGCACCGAAAAACTAAGTAAGAGGGCGTACCGTGCGAGACAGGGTGAATCTCCGTCGTCTGCCTCACAGGCTCGTCAGACGTCAGACGGCCCTTCGAGTCCATCAAATGGGACGCAAAAATGGTGTTAATCATCGTCGACTTGCCCAGCCCCGTCTGACCTGCAAAGCCCAGCGGTGTCAGCATGAGCATGCAGCTCGCAGGACGCGACGAAAACGCCAACACGACGACGTACCGACGACGATCACGTTGAACTGGAAACCGCGCTTCAGGAGCTTGTGCTCTATCTGCGCGGTGATGCTGTCGAAACCGACATAGGAGCTTGCACGAATCTCGTCAGCGGGGGTGGTGGCCATGGTTGTCTGAACAAAGTGTGAGGGAAGGAGCGACTTGAAGGGTGGACCAAAAGCTTGCTGGTGAGAGCGCAAGCACGAAGCGCCCGTTACCACCGTTGCTTACCCAAGTAGCAGAATAGTTCGAACTTCAAACTCCGAAAGCCGTTCTCTATCACATAACTATTGATCCCATTTATTGCTCTAATCGCCTCACCGAATGGTGAGCAGTATGATAGGAACAACGATACCTGTATCGAAGTAATAAACGGACCAAACATGCCCACAGAAGGCTCTGGAGACTGCCTAAAGGACAGAGCATGGTAATTGCACTGCGCTGGTTGGACCTCGAACTAGCATACAACAACACCGCTGAATGGGAGGGAAATGGGATATCAAAGAAGGCCGGAGCAACGGAGGCAGAGAAGGTGGAGGAACCGATATGTATAACACCCACGTAAAAGATATATAAAACAGGAAGGGTATACGATTCTCATACAGCACAAGAACGGCTGTACAATATAATCATTCTGCACATAAAACTTCGAAAACGCATGTCATTTATTGCACGCAAGTAAGTACAGCACACGAAACTCACAGGAAATGGTGCTCAGATTTAATAACGCGGAGCACCGACCAACGAGCCGTGCAAGCTGCTTGCCCTCCTAGACATCCTCCAGTCACCAGTGCCTTGACCGAGATACATGCCAGGGGTAGGGTTCGGGGCCATCCGTTGCTGTAAGCATTCCAGGGGCACAACGCCTTGTTCGCCGCGCTCGTTCGCGCACAGCGCCCATCCGTCATCGTATTCGCTGAGAACTCTGATTGATTCACCGGCGGTGATAGAAAGTTCGTCGGGAAGATTGGGAACGAAGGTGCATCTGACAACGGCGATGTTCGTGCCAGCTGGGGTCAGCGCAACGGCAGGGGCGCCCAAGGCGGGTTGAAGAGTCGGAGAGACGACGTTGTTATATGACATTGGAGGAGGCATAGGGGCGACGGGGGGAACGTATGGCTTTTCACTCGGGACAGGTGGTAAAGCTCCCCCATACATCTTCTCATTGAGCATGCTCGAATCTTGGTCAGGCTTGGGGAAAACGCCCGCGGTCCAGGTCATCCTCCTGTTGGCCCGCTTGCGAAGAAGCGTCTTGCGAATGATAAAGATGATAACGGCGATGGCAGCGAGCACGGCTACCACGACAATACCACCAATGGCACCTCCGGAAAGGCCTGTGCTTTTGGCTGAGGCGCCCGACGCATTGGCCGAACTGGGCGTCGCGGTGGCGAATGAGGTCAAAGAAGGGGTAAGCGACGAATGGGTGATTGGTGGAGGGACAACCGGGGTGGAACTGGTATTTGGCAAGGATATACTGGAGGAGCTGCTCGAAGAGCTTGAGGAGGAGGACGAGCTTGGGGAGCTCGAGCTGCTGGGAACGGAAGCACTCGAGCTCGAGGCGGGGCTCACTAGAGCAGGGGTCACTGACGCTGCAGAAACACTTGCAGGGGTCGGAGTGGGCGTCGGTTTCGCCTCGACAATAGGAATGACTTCCGTGCGCAGAATGGTCGTCTGGGGAAGTGCGATGGTCTGGACGATGGTAGTCTTGGTGGTTATGAATTCATCGTTGGTCTTCTTGTCACCAAGGCCAAGGATATCGTCGAAGAAGTCGCGAGCGGGGAGGCGCACCGGAGAAGTACGCTTGTGATGGCGACGAACGGGTTGATGATGGCTAGCCATATTGAAGGAGTAACGTAATTTAGTGGAATATATGGAATGGAGTCGGTGCTTGCAGGCGGAAGAGTAAAAAGACTGTGAACGTAAAAGAAGGGAACGAGGGTAACCTCAGGGAGAAGACAGGCGCGACGATGGTGGGGATGAGGAAAGTCGTGAAGATATTGGCTGACACGGTGGAAACGACGTGACACCGACAGCACGGGGGACAAAGGGCACGCGACGTGACAGCGTGACAAGCGACGGTTGACGCTCGTTTCGAAGGAAAAGACAGGTTCCCACGATCATAATTGTTTCAGTCCACGTGAGCAACAGATTCCGTCGGGCAAAATCCACGTGGCAGGTGACAAGTGTAGCGCGCAAAGGACATGGTCGGGTTTTGCAGCTCTTGTTACCTTGATGCGACGTTGACAGTCGACGACTCGCACGTCGGTCTCAGCAGCGACCAGAAATCCAACTTCATTCTCTCTCTCAAATACCCGACTGTCTTTCTTGCGTCGCTCTTTGCTCAGAACTCATCTCGCATATACACTCACTTTACGCCTTCGCCATATCCAGTATCCACATATCAAGTTTTGTTGCGCCGTCATGGACCACGATGGTAACTCTATCACATCCGAGCTTTCCCAGGAGGCGAAGATCCTAGAAGATCACTCCACACATGAGTCGGTAGAAGCCGCAGACATAGACGAGGTCACGCTTTCGCCGGAAATTGAAAGCACAGTCACGCCCGAAGAATCCTCTTCTTCGTCTCCCAGCATTCCTCCCCCCGCGATGCACTACAGCACAGCACCCTCTTCAACGCGCACCTCTCTCACCGACATTGCATCGTCTTCTGACGAATCCTCAAAGCCCAGTGGCATCCTCCTCACCTCACCTCTCATGCTCCCACGAAGCGCATCTACCTCAGCCGTCTGTGTCACCTTCGCGCCTCTCCCTCAACTCGAACCCCGCCGGCGCACCTCTTCAGTTCAACTCGGCATTGCTGCTCGCTCACAGATGCTCCGTGCACGACGGATGAGGCAGCTCGGCGATATGGAAGGCGTGCAGCATATACCCGGCGAGGGTATCTCACACATTCAATACAATACTATGAACGAACCACATCCGACCCAGGAAGGCCTCAGCGCACACTCGTCAAAGCTTGTCTCCTCGTCATATATCTGGGAGGAGGACGCGGATCGGGATGACACCACCGTCACTATCGCAGGTACGGCCTCAAGAAGACCGTCCACCTCCAAATGGGGCTCAGCGCCGCCGGTGGAGGGCGATGACCAGGATGCGCTGCTGGCGCTGGGGAGGATGATGAAGGGAGGCGCGAAGACTCTATGGCGGAGCCTTTCGCAGACCAACCTGCGGGATAAAGAGCGCACAGATAGGGATAGGAAAGGTGCAGACCGTAGCACAAGCGGGGGCGAAACCGAGGACCAGCTGTCGAAACCCCGACCGGTGGTACGAAGGAGCGGGTCGGAGCCTTCCAGACCGTCAGATCTCGAGCAGAGCGTCACAGTCCAAGTTCTCATCAAGGAACCGAAGCATTTATTCGGTGAGAAGGGGGATGCGTTCGAGGGCTCAGACGAGGCCGCCTCGTCGACAGTAGAGTCGGTCGCAGCGGATGTCGAGGAGAAGGGGAAGGTCTGGGACGAAGAAGTCGACAACGAGGCGCTCAGACGGCTGCAGGGCGTGACGCCCCTTGTGAAGGAAGACGAAAAGCCTCGAAATCTGTCGAGCCGGTTCTCGAGCTTGAGGATAACGAAGATCAGACCCCGCTAACGCATCACCCCTCCATACACAAATCCTGCCTGACCAGCCCAGACCACACGAAGAACCGCCCAATAGAGCCTGCGCAAGGCCCGACTTCGCTGTTCATATAGATGAACATGAACACCATCAATGCACACACACACGGCAAGAACAATACAAAGTACAACTATTCCGATTTTTAGTGGAAACCTGCATGCACGCCCCATCTTCCTCTGACCTCCAGCTAGCCTCCTGGTCCTCCCTTCACATTCACAAGCACAAGCACAGCCGTTTAGCGTCCAACAACTGCTTACTTACCCGTCACGCATTCACGCACGCTCTCGCTCTCGCTCCCCGCACACACCTCTATCCTTATTTCGTTTCTTTTTCGTTGTCGGTGTGTTCTTTTTGCGCCACTGCCACTCGCCCTCTTATTTATTACCCCGCACTGGCGTTCTTTGGATTATTCGTCGTCGTGCACTTCATTCATACCTGCGCTTGTGGCATTTAAGGAATTTGCGTTGGATTATTCGCGTTGAATACAGCAGTAGCAATGATTTTCGGTCTTTGTGATGATTGCAATTAATTGGTTTAGAAAGTTGCAAAGCTGGAGCTCAGCTCTCGAGTGGTTCCTTTTTCTAATCCTCGCCGCAGAAGACAGTCTGCGAATAGTGAGGCGAAGCACACGCCGAAGCTATGGCCATCAAACGGACATCGGTTTATATGTTCGCACTCATTCGATTATGACCACAACACCTGCTATGTTACACCCAGAAAATACGACCACTATCTCACATGACCCCACACACTCACCCTACCTACACGCCTCACTCCATATGCCGCTCTCCGGCAAACTCGCAACGTCCACCTTCATCCTCTCCGGCGTCGACGCCCCAGTGTCCACCGCGAATGAACTCTCAAAATCGCGGCTCGAGCGCGTCCCGCCCGCGAGGTATGCAGGCTCGAGGGCTTCGAGATCTAGCTGGCCGAACGTCCCCGGGGGGACGTCTGTCGCGTAGTGTACGGATTTCTCGACGTTTATTTGGAGCTGCGGAGGTAGTGGTTAGTTATACTTTGCGCTGCACGGGAGGGGAACGCGTACTGTTGTTGTTGTGGGAGAGTCTCGTGATCTCGATTTGGATTTGCGGGCCTAGATGGAAGGAGTTTACTATGATGTGATGGGAGTGTGGAGGGGTAGGACGTACGGAGGTGTGGCTGCGGCGGAGCGACTCGCTTGTGAAGAGCGTCGGCAGCTGTATGCTGTTCTTCCGTCGGCCGCCCTGCAAGGATCGGTCCTTGAGGTTTCTGCGGGCGTTCAGTCTGCATGAACGATGGTTATGAGACATGAGTTCTCTGTACGGCTACGTGAGGAAAGTAACGTACGTTGCCAAGAATGAATTTGCATACACTGTATGCACGCACAAGCTGTTAGCATGAGGGGTGCTGTAAAGAATGACATATCGACGTACTCTTGAAGATGATAAAATGGAAAGCGAGGAAGATGAAATTCTGCGGCATGGTCAACCACTACGTAATCTGTCAGGATGTGCGATCGACTACAACGGTGTGTTGAGATAACGTACGCAAATGAATGAGGCTACAACCGAGATGCTGTCACCCCCTATGTTAGCTCTCTGCACGATCTGGAAGAGACCCAAGCTTACGAGGTCAGCATGCCGTTCTCCACAGTATACAGCATGATAGTGTCAAGAATATAATCCATACTGCGAGCAACACCGTCAGCAGTCGAGTCGACACCTCAACGAGGGCGGATGCGTACTTGGAAAAACCCGTCCGGTTCTGGCTCAGGTAATAAACGAGTGTGAACGCGATCAGTATATCCACGGTCGCTGATATCACGAGGCCTGTCGTGAACGACCACTGGAGTTACATCGCTGTTAGATCATGGGGGAGGGTGATATGAAGATCGCACGTACCGCTGCGACTTCATGGAATCGGGCCCATGTGTGTAGGCGAGTCCTGTGTGCTGTTATTATGAGGGTTTCGGGTATTTTGGTGTCGTGTGACTTACATCTGTGCGACGGTGCCTGTGGAATATAGGGGGTGAGCTGACTGATGTTGCCCGAACGTGGAAGGACGTACCAAATGCGCTTACTGAGATGAGAAGGATAATTTAATCAATCTAATGCGGAACCCAATCGATGGGATGCAAACGTACGCATTCTCAGGAAGGCAAGAGCCATCTAGAGAAGTGCGGATCAGCAAGTAGGTTCGGTCGAAAGGGGTTAAGATAGACGTACAATCGGTGCGGTTATCCATTTGTTCTGCTTGCTTACTATACGTTAAATTATTAGTACACAGACACATCGTATGCGGAATGGTCAGAGTACGAACATGTCCATACTCGATGCGTAAAGAAGCTAGAGGGAAAATGTCCGATCTCAGTTCATTTTCCCCCAAGACAGTTGTCTGGTCAGTGACATACCAATGAATCAAGAAAGTGGTGAAACCCTAGAGCACAAGGAGGTTACAATGATGTTAGTATGTAGATCAAAGTGACTTACAGTGATGGATATTGTGCCCTGATCACCGCCGTCAGTATTGCAGTCGAGTTAAATCTGAGCAATGCTACTCACACTGACAGACCTGAATCTCGCCACTCAGATGAGACGACAAGACGGTAGAAAATTTGACGTACCAGTAGATATTCTGTATCTCTGTGGGATTCTTCAACCCCGTGATCAGGTAATGCCACACTGAGGTGAACACCAATGCCGAATGCAAGATATCCATAAACCTAGCCGAATCATCAATCAAAGCTGCTCGCTCAATGTCCTAAGCAGCCGTACCAAACTACGAAAACCTAAATCTCAGGATCAACAGCGATTTTAGAAACCATCTCGTGAGTACTCACTAATGACCGAATAACAGACGGATCCCTCGGAAATGAACGAAAGTATAGGTATGTTTGTGTGCAGACGACCCCCGACAAACTATTTCGCAGGAGGCGGCGTCAATATTCTCGGCACTGCGAGGAGGTCATCTGCCCCAAAACCAACCACTCACTACGTAGCCATAATCCCACCAATAAGGAGCGCGCCGTACGTTTCGCTGTCTGGGCCCATCGCGGAGAGCACAGAGCACACGGGTGGGAGAAAAGGTAAAGCTAGCAAGAGGAGGCCAAGGCCGCTGCGCCCGCTCGTTAGGCTCACTTATAGGGCGACCATTATTAGAGCCCAATGTATTCGGATCCGGGGTAGACTGGCAAGCGGAACGCAGGAATAGAGGCGTTCGGGGTCAGCTGTCTGCGTAGTATGTTTGCTTCCGCGATCACTGACACAGGTGATCGGAGGCCCGTACCTTTCGTCTAATATCTATTTTGTGCCCCCTTTCGACGTAACGAACGTCAGTAATTGAGCTGTTCCCTCTGTCGCCTTAAGCTTGGAGGCGGTGCTGTGTGAATTTCCTGGGCGCAGTTAAGCTTTATTGAAGAGCGGACGAGTCCTGAAAGGATTATAGTCTATAGCCAAATAAAGGGGTCCGCCGCGGTGGCCACGCTACAAATTCCGCCGGCCGTTCGAAAGTGCCGTATGTAGAACATCCGCTTTCGGTTGTGATCAGGAGGTTTCTTTGCATCGAGCGAAATGAAATGGCTTGAATCGCTGGCCACGACGGTGGTGAGAGTTATGCACTGCATTGCAGGCTCTGTGAAGTAGCGATCATGCCACTAGCCGTGGAAAACAGCCCGATTGCGAGCACTTAAGTTCGCGGCTTGATGCACGGTTTCCATCTATCGCGACGCTGTGTATACAATGCGGAGGCGATCTTGTGAACATGGATATCCACCGCCGAATAGGATCACAGTGTAGCCAGAAGTCGTACGTCAGGGCTGAGTGAATCGAAAACACTGCAGAACTACAACCCCAGAACCCTGGTGCGTCAATACATGCTTGCACTCACCCTATAGTTACAGCGTCAGACCATAGTGCGCGCATGAGCAAGTGCGCCGACCCTATCGGAACGATGTTAGGAGGCTTTGGGGACTCACCTGTGTCACACGAACTTTCTTACCGTTCGTGGTGAATGAGGGCGAATGCTGCCTGATAGGGTTTTCAGCTTGATGCGTCGATCGCAGCCTTACATAATCAACTGATTGGCCAGTGCAGGGAGCCTGTGTTTGAGTCCGTCAACCGCCGCTGCTGCACTACTCACACTCTCTCAATCGCGCACAAACTCCCTCGCATCTCTCTCATCTTGAGCAGAAGACAAGGGCCGCAAACAGCCGTGCAGCGAAATATGCAGAGGTCACAAGACAAGCGGGGAAACTCATGTCACGTTACACACCGGCCAGGCTTTGCCAGAACTAAGCATGGTTTTGATCCAGCCCGAGGCTAGTTCGCCCAGTTGTCAACTTATGGCAAGACTTTCAGACCCAGCTGTATACAATCCTCGTATTCTGCACATGTCCCAACGCCGAATATGTCTGCCTGAATGGCGTTGTACTGTCCAGGCAGTGTATCCGGCGGTCTGAGATGGCCAGGCGATCGAGCATGTTGCTTAACTAGTCCAAGCCGCGACGGCTGGCTGTGCTGCTTCTCGCCCCTCTCCCCGCTAAATATGCAGACTGTCCATACTCTCTGTCTAATACCTCCATCACCTCCATTGGCTCGAAGACGGCGGCGGCCTGCAATACGACATGTCGCAGTGTCAGACGATCCCTACAGCGACACTGTTCGGCACTGTCACTTCCGATAGCCTGGAAACTTCAAGTTCTGCGAGCACGACAACCATACCTGCTTCCGTTACAACTATCACAACATCCTCTTGTGCCGTCGTTTCAGGAGTTACGGGTAGTTGTGTTCCTACAGATGTCGTGAGCACAATCAGTCCTGGTAAGTCACAATTTGCGATCGCAGTCGTGAAATGAATCGAAGAATTTTTCGCAGAGCAAGTTGTGACCACGCAAGTTCCAATCGTGATTACAGTCCCAGTGACGGCCACAAACCCCACTGCGACACTTTTCTCGACCAGCTGTTCCGACATCACCAGTCCTCCGGTTTCGTCGGACTCGGGTTCGAGTGCATCCTCCTCGAGTGTCTCGACTCTCCCCCCAACGACCTCCCTCTCAGTCATACAATCCTCGTCTACTCTGCCAGGCGGCTCCATTATCATCGTCTACAGCACATCAACCACGGTCGTCACCCCCACTACCTTGGTGCCGGTCTCAAGCGGACACAGCGGCTCCAGCACCAACCTCGGAGCCATAATCGGAGGAGTAGTCGGCGGGGTAGCGTTCATCGCGGCCATAGTTCTCCTAGTCTTTTTCTGCATGTGAGTCACGCACGTCCATACGATACGATATGCATCGCGGAAGTACCTAACTTACACCGGTGTCTCGCAGCCGCAGGCGCCATAAAAACCGCGACGATGATTTCGACCACGTGGACGGCAAGATCTACCCATTTCCTATACGCTTACACAAGAATCACAACAAACCTGCTGCAACCACCATGACATTAGACGACCCGGCCACGTTTGATCCATATAACGGCGACACCGCTGTGTCCAACACCCCCACGGAAGGTTTCCTAGGTGCACCTACGCTTCTCCCTCCCCCGACCTCCTCCATCCGGCGACGCACTACCGGCGGAACGAATGACATGCTGTCAAGCCGATACAGCGCCGTACCGGGTTCGAGCGCAGAGTACAGCCGCTCTGGCTCTCCGCCCGTCCCGCCGAGCGACGCGAGTGTCTTCAGCGAATCCGTATACAGCCAGGACTCACGCCGGCCTCCTGGCCCTGGGAACCCCTTGCTGGCTACATACCCGCCTACTCGAGAAAACTCACGGCGGCCCGTACGTTCGCCTATGCCTCCTGTAGATGAGTCTGTGCTGTCTGACCAGGGCTCGTTGGATGACGGGATTGGTGGGTCTTCCGACGCACCTTATGTGCATTCGGATGCTGGCCGTATACCTGTACCTGTGGCTGGCGCGTCTACCCAGCCACCACCTCGTCGAACCAAGGCACAGGAGGCCCGTCTTGAGGCACCTCGCGAAGGTGCAGATGCCCCTCCCGCTTACGAGGCGTAGAGATGTCTTCCACCATTCTGCATCGGGTTTCATGAGTCTTTCGCCTCGGTTTTTTGTTCAGGATATTGGTACTTGCTTTCTATCGCCGCATTACATTACGTGGCGAAAAGCTTGTCTTTGGGAGCGTGAACTCTTGCGTGGACTTTTACAACTCCCTTGACGTAATACGTGTATCGTGTATGAGATGTTGTAATATCAGTTCGACGTTATAAGCCCTGGCCCGGTACTGGCCACCAGTAGGCGCCGAGACTCGGAACCCTTGAGGATTAACCTTCGCGAGAAGGTGACGACGCCCATGTTCGCAGCATCATTGCCCCATGAAGCTATAACACACTCAAGTGCATTTTTACTCAGAAGCAATCGTCGTTTGTACTCTCTCAAAGCCATTACAACCGGGCTTGCTTTGTACTTGTTTGTCTCCAGCCAGGCAAACGCCGACGCACCTGCCAAATAAGGAAGTCATTGTCAACTACGCCCATTGCGCTTTATTGTTCTTCGGCAAATGGGGGTCGCGACAATGGCCCAACAAGCACAATAACGGGAGCCGCGCCATGCGTTGGCAGCCACCACTGTGCGACGTGTTGGTATATAAGAGTAGAAGGTAACCCGGGAGAGGCTCATTACTCCTCTGGCCAGGTTTTACTTCTCCTGCCTCCTCCACGTTCTCTCTCTATACGCTTCAAGCCTCTTCTTGGTGCTGGGCCACCCTCTCCGCGTTACACTCTCTAGACAGTGCTGCATACCACATTTAACACCTGCATCTACACAACTTTTCTTGCAAGAACCAACTTATAACGCAGCCATGCTCCCTCCACGCGCATGTAAGTTTTTAATGTTTGAGTTAGTGCGACAGTTATTGATCCTTAATGTTCCAGACCTCTTTATCGGCCTTAACGGCGTTCGTGCACTCAGCATCATTTCCATGCTCTTGGTCTTTGCAAGCAGCATATTCGTCCTTGTTAATGACATCCAAGCCGTCAACCACTTCATGAAGAACTCGAGTGACGCTGACCTCGTAGACTGCGAATACATCGAGTACGTGCACATTCCAATTCGCTTCCTCCGTTGTACTCATTATGTGGCCTGTAATGTAGGAACAGCACAGTGCCCAACCAGCCCGCGGGCGTATTCTGGGCCGTCGTCAACCGCCTGCTCATCATCTTCCAGATCATCGTCCTCATCCTCTCCGAGTTCGGCTGGCCCTCATCCTTCTTCGAACGCTTCTTCCCAGTACTAGGCGAGAACTTCGGACTGGGTCCCCTCGGGATCTTCCAATGCCTCATCGGCGCCACGATCCTGTCGCACCACGTTGATGATTTCACGCTTGTCGCGGCGTTCTTCCTGTTCGCCCTTGGGTGTCTGAACATGCTTATTGGCCTCATCTTCCGCGAACGCGCTAAGTCGAAGCGGTCTATCACCTCGTGGCGTGCGGAAGCTAAGGGCGTCCTGCCTAATACGCATGATTTGCGCCCTACGTTTGCACGCCCGCAGTCGGGGTTCATCTCGTCGCTGTTCAGTGGTAGCAACAACCAGAAGTCTGCTGACATGGCGGAACACACTGGATACGGCTTCGGGAACGGCGGTGAGAAGAAGGCAGGATTGAAAGGTGTGTGACATTCCTTCCCATAATATCCTCGTTCAAACTCTGACAACTTATGTATAGGTTTCCTCATCTCGAAGCCTCTCGAGACCCTCCCCCGATATGCTCCTCCACCCCCGCGCACCGAAAGGCCTGAAAGCTCCCGTGCCGGTACACCAGAGCCCAGATTCAAGTCAAGCAACTACGCCATCTAGACAAGCAAGCCCACCCCCTCCTCACGCCTAGCACGATCTACATGCACGATCACTACTGCGAACCCCACGATACACGCCATTCTACCACGCACGCCGCCAACTTTGGACTATGTATTTTTACAGTTGCGGACACGCCCACACACATCAGACTCTGCGAGTTGCCCTGTGACATTGACATTTTTGGTTTTGTTTTAATATCTATCTGATGTAGCGTTATCGTTTCGGGGTAATACTACTGTATGCAGTAGGCGGGATGTACAATAGAGCTTCGTTAATTGGATATATTAAACACTCTATTCTTCTGGTTATGACTTCGTGGGGTATTGTCTACTTCGTTGTATGGCTGGCGGTTGCGACTTCTTACATTGTAATCAGTCGGCACAGTGTAGAGGCGGGGAGATTGTCTTGAGTGACTAATAACAGGGCCGACAGAGACAATAAAGAGTTGACAGTAAAGAATGAGACAGCCTGGTTCCGTGATGCATGAGGACGACATTGTTGTGATTCGTCGACGCAGAAGCTTCTATTCGAATGGAACCGGCTGTGCAAGTCACAACTGGCGCAGCAAGCGATCTGCATTTGAGGAAGCCGATGGACGAACCTGAGACGAGCGACACCCACAAAAAGTTGACACTCCTCCGATTATCCTGAAAGACACATGCATTGCAATTAATTTAGACTATAGTACCTCCAATGTAACCTCGGAGCCTGGTCCAGCCATGAAGAACTTAAATTTACAACGTCTCCAATAATTGCGTTGACACCGCACGGTACAACGATCTGGCACCCTCAGCAGGCATATACGCACGTAGCGAGTCGCGCACGAGCTTCTCCACTGTCGCCGCTGGCAGAGTGCTGGCCGCGTCCTCGGCAAGAGCGAAGAGGGCTTCAGCTGCTATAGCCAGTTTCTCGTCTGTTGTGAAGGATACGAAGGGGAGGACAGTGGTAACTCGTGACAGGACGGAGGGCTGTCATGAGGAGTCTTAAGAGACAATAGTGGGCAATATTACATGGAGGACTCACCCCCAGTCTATCTGAAACGATAGGACGCAGTAGGCCCATGAGATCCACATATTCCTCGCGTGACATCGTTTCGTCTGGAGAAGCTCGCGAAGAATGATGCTCGAATACAAGATCGTGTCCAATATTCGAGGTGCCCAGCCAGATGACTTTCGAAACGTCAACATGACGATGGCCAGCTTCGAATGAGCAGCGACCTGAGCAAAGAGAACTGCGTGTCAGAGAAGAAAAGGCTTTCACATTGATAATAACATACCCAGTTCCCAAGGCATGAGCAATGATGAGAGCACCTTGTCGTTCTCAGTCTTCTCAATTTCCTAAGCAAAAAAAAATACTCTAGGATTGCGACGGAGTATACTTTCAAATCCACTCACGTCCAATACTACGACGCATCGCTTGCCCTCATTTTCCATTAGGAAATCGGCTAAAGTGAGAGCAGAAGGTGCCTAATGCGAGTTAGATACGGAGAGATGCGGGAGGATGCGGGAGCATACCTCGTAGGGACTCATCGAGTAACTTCTCCATATGTCGTGTGTAGACCTCAGAGTGGTCATGTTGACCGTATGAGTTGGAACGTCAAGAAGGGAGCCGACTGCAGACGATTGTGTAAGTTGACGGAATAAACTCAGAGCATCACCAAACTCACATCTCCGCGCGAGAAGACTTTTGCCATGTCCACTTGGACCTGAACCATGTTCAGTTTCAGTATATCTCTAGACTTGCCAGCAGATCCACTGACCGCATAGAAGTACAACGATGGGCGCCATGGCAGGCATGCTCAGCACGCGGAAAAGCTGTTCGAGAGCACGGTCCTGTCCGATCATTTCGTATCGTACCTTGGCCAAAGGCCTAAAGAACGAGCGATGAATCAATGCGGATGTTCTTCTTGTCTGCGGAGCCTCTGCCCGCGCGATGTAGTATCTGTGAACACCCGGTATTTAGAATCTGTAGTAACATAGATACCACCTCGAAATTCCCTTACCTAGTCGCGGGGTCCGCTAACGCTACAGGATTGGAACTTCTAGTACCATGTTCAGACTCGGGGTCGGTCACGGAGGCCACGGAGGATTGTTGAGAGTGGCCGGGGATAGCCTTGAGAGACGAAGGGTCGGCGCCGTGCGCCAACAATAACTTCACCATCTCAGCTTTGTGTTTTAGCTGATTGGAAGTGAGAGCAAATGCCAAAGCAGATTGTGGACCGACATCATCATTCGGAGATGCTTCTCCAGTTTGCAATACACGGCGAACTTCTTCGACGTTATCACTGGCGATTGCAAAGATTAAGGTTGGCCTCGGAGTAGCAATAGCATGGACGGGCTCGTGAATAAAGGAAGCAACTGATGTTGGGCGGGTAAACGGAGGAGCGGATGCGATTGCTTCGCGGACGTTGATGGTCAGGTCGGGGTCTCCGAACGCATCATATGCCTCATCGTCATCTTCGTCATCAACGGATTCTTCTTCATGGATGGACGGCTGCAGCCCTCGTTCGGAAAACCGACTACTCGGGCGTACAGCGTGCAAATGTCTAGGGGAGAGCGGAGCGAGAACAGATGGAGATTGATTCCAGGGCGCAGAGCGTGCATCGGTAACAGGTGCGGACAGCGGGTGAGATTGAGTGCGGATATCATCGTCTACGTGTTGAACATGAGTTGATCCAGATCCAGTGATGTTGCGTATGGGGCGGGGTATATTATGCTCTGATGAACTTGTAGAAAGCTGTTGTGTGGATCTGAATCAGTTGTGTTTCCTGACCATCGTTTCAATATACGTACCAAGGGATGATTAGATAACGAATAATCTGATTTTACAGAAGGAGACGATGGGCGCGAGTATTCTATGGACATAATGAGAAATCATCCTGCAGTTCAGATAATATCACTCACCAGTATATGATGAGGCGGTAACAGTGGGAAGCAAATTAGAAGAGGTTGGAGATACCAGAGATGAAGTAGAGGAACTGAGTAAGACAGACTGGGACCATATTTAGCATTGTTTCATAAAAGATGGATTTAATCACTCACAAGTCGTAATGGTCGAAGCCTGCTAGAAGACAGGGGCGGTTCGTCAAAGGTTCCTTGATTATTATCGCTAAGCGATTGGCTTCTGGCGGCACCCAGTCCAACCAAAGCAGGTGGCCGATGGCGAACCAGTGGGACACTACCAGGACGTTGAGCGACTGACTCACGGGAACGGGCCTAGAAATGAACTTGTGAGTACGCGAAAATGTTTATCATAACCCCATCTGATCACACGTACCGCAGCTGTATGCCTGAAGCCGAAAGGAATCTTTGTCGTTGTCGTTGTCTTTAGGGGAGAACGAGTCTGATCAACTCGCTCTGAGAACGAAGATTGGCGCGACAACGAGGGTGACCCTCCAGCTGAATGGATTGCAGGCGATCGTACTGAAAGGGCAGGTGAACCCAAGCGTGAGGCCGGCGCGCTCACAGCGAACACGTCGCGATTAGGGGAGTATAGATCTCGGGATGATCCTGCCACAAATTCTGGCGTGCCTCGCGCATCGGGTAAGATGGCTTGCGAAGAGCGACGGGAGGCATTTGAAGGTGATCGTTGGGGAGCGGCTTGCACGTCGGCTTCGCGGATGAATGATATGGGTGGAGCACGGACACTGGGTGGAAGTTCGGCTGCTCTGGGGGAGTTTGTGTATAGCACTTCGGAGTAGTAGCTGCCGTATAAAGCTGTAGTATCTTCGTCCGTTGTCTGATCATCAGATGAGAAGACAGGAGAGATAGGTGGTACTTCAACTTCAACAGTAGCATCCTCACGAGGGGGCCCATCAGGAGAGGTTGAACCGGTTGGACTGATTTCATTAGATGCAACCACCGCTTCCTCTACCGGTAAAACGTGCGTCGGCGTATCAAGTGTCTTTTTCGGAGCAACTACAGTAGGAAGTGCTGGCGGTTCCCGGTCGTCGTCATGCAAGGCAACCGTAGCAGTGTTCCTGATTGTGGCATCCTGATCAAGTCCGGCGGTCGGAAGTTCAGGCGATCCAGCAGAGAGTCTGCGATAGTAGTCAGTTGGACTGTCAAGATCGTCGTTCGAAGCTTGGCTGAGATGTAGAGACGAGGGCCGAGACCCTGCCTTAGACCTGACCGGCGAAAATAGAGGCGAAGTGGGCCATGCGGAGCCAGCAGATGGTGTGAACTGAGGTGACAGCGCGCGCGCTGGAGATCCAAAAGGAGAAGAGAGTAAGGAAAGTGTGGAATAACGTCTCGCGTTCTGGGGCCTTGGTGGCGACAGTGAAAGCGGGGAGGGACCAGTCCACCCGTCTGCATAGCCAGAATCAATAGAGTCCTCTCGATGCAAGGTGCCTTCGAGCTGTCCGAGGAACCCGACGCCAAGTTTGACCTCGATAGGTGAGAGGAGATCGCCAGAGCCGCGTTTAGTCAAAGAGCTGTAGGAGACAGAGGGTGCAGCTTCATCCGGGATATGACCTCCAGTAGCTGACGCTGAGTCTTCCGACGCGAGGCTTTGGTCGGCCGGCTCTTTGATTGGAATAGTAGTTTCTGTGCCATGAGTTTCCGAAGTCAAGGGAGGGACAAGGGAGTCGTAAGAATAAATAGGAGACGCGTCATTTTGGCCCTCCTCGTCGGATTCTATTACATCTCCTAGAGCTAGCAACAGGCTCGATAGCCTTGGCGAACGAGGAGGCGAACGCACTTGCGAGCCGGGACTTTGGTGTTCAGTAGCGACCGTACTGGCGTATTTCGGGGAGCGCAAGTCGTCCGACGTGCTCTCCGTCACTGTGATATCTGGCGGTTGCTTGACTTTGATTTTGACGTCGTGCAGGAAGTTGCACGAGTCGGAGAAGAGGCAGCGACCCTGCGAGTAGAATGGACATGGTCGCGCTAGGAGGTGCTTATTTGTATGCTGCACGAAAACGTAGTGACTGAACTCACTTTTTTGCTTCCATGGAGGGTCAGGTATCGTCATGTAGGAGGCATAGAGCGTGGTGTTACGTCCAACGCCCTCGGTAACAACGTCAACGGAAGCAACTTACACGGGTAAAGGCGCTAACACAGGCAGCGTGTCTGATTAATTTCATTATTTTTCCGCATAACCACGCCTTGCAGGGTTATCCGTCAATCAAACCTCCACCTCGTTGACTTCCACATCGACTCCCACATAGCTGGGCTATTTCCGTTGCTCGTGTGTGTAGTGGGTTGTATACCGAGCAAATGCCTCCGAGCACGAGCTGAAGAGTGTCCGATTTAGATGACCGCGCGTTTCCCCCGCATACCGCGACTTACACTCTTCTCTGGTCCCAATTGCTCCCTGTGCGACGTGAGTTACGTTCAGCCTTCACGTGTCATTCTTTGCGAATAACCCGCGTCTCAGATCGCGAAAGCAGAGTTGGCTAAAGTGCGCCAGCAGCGCGCTTTCGAGCTGCAAACGGTGAACATACAAGACCCAGGGCAGGAGAAGTGGAAGCGGAAATATGTGTATTGGATTCCTGCGCTACACATCGAGAACAAAGAAGTTGCGAAGGGCCGCTGGGACGCGCAGACAGTAAATCAAGCTCTCGACGAATGGCAGACTCGTCAGACTCAGACCACCTCCGAGGATCAGAAGACCTCACAAGAGTAATGAAATCCACGTTTCCATTCTACGTAGACGAGCAACCCGGACAATTATGGGATGTCAGGGAGAATTACATCTACGAGCGCCATGTAGGACAAGTCCTGGGGGATGAAGTAGTCGAAGACGAAGGTAGCACTGACCAACGTCGATGCTTTAACTGCGGCTCCCCCGAACATGCGGTGTCGGCCTGTCCGGATCCGTTTGACCACAAGTTAGTATCTCTTAGCAGACAGCTATTCAATTTCTTCAAGGGTGAAGCCACGACCGAATTCTTGCGCATACACGAACTGGGCGAGTGGAAGCGTCAGAGAGCCGAGTGGTTGGAAACCTTTGAGCCTGGAAAGATCCAAGGTCCACTACTACGGGAGGCACTGGGTTTAAGCGACGGGGATGAAGGTGAATACGTCGAATGGTTGGAAAACATGGGACTGTGGGGGTATCCTAGAGGTTGGGTCGGGGACAAGGATCCGCGGCTGCGTGTCTGGGAAATACTCGCGGAGAGAGCCAGCGGTGGTTCGGGAGACGCGGACCAGGATCAAGATGGACTATTCATCTATGGGGAAGAGGGAAATTCTGAACTGGTCGTGCTCGCATCACGTCCACCCGAAGTCTCCGAAGTATCGAGTGAAGATGTATCTGAGGATGTTGAAGGTGCAAGGTCATCACCGCGCCGTTGGGCTTCTTATCCCGGTACTTATTTCTCTTCCTCGCGACTACCCATATACAATGGCATGAGCTTGCCACCCGTTGGCGACAGTGTCGCGCCGCCCAGCACTACGTTTTCCTCGGATCGATACGCGCTCTGGAATAGTATCACAGACGATAAATCGTTACCTCCACCACCACCACCGCCTCCTAATGTTCCCCCGCCTCCTCTTCCGCCGATGTCCGCTCCTCCACCGCTTCCGCCGCCTCCACCAATACCGCTATCTTCCTTGTCAGATGAAGAGGGCGAGCTGGACATGGAACTTTCAGACTCTGATTAGTTTGTTATCCGGCGTTTATTGCCTCGTCTCATCGTAGTGAGGCTTCAAGTACCGAAGCTGTACAATCCAAAATACAGAATTGTTAGTTTGTGTCTACAAAACCTTCTTCGAATTTAGCTTGCACCTAGCCTTTAGAGCTCACCATCATAGATGCACGGAGTGTGAGTAACATGCTTACACCGGTATCCTTTAATCATCAGTGCTTACCGACATGACCGTAATAGATGAACAGTGGGCAGGTACGGTCATTTCAAGCAGCTGATATGATGGAATTCGACGCGCGAAAGCAGTGTGCTCTCGATACCGCGACTACGATTGGTTCAGGGGCGAGGCAGTGTCCCGGGTAACCATCTCAACATAACGTTGCAGAGGCGTGTTCCTCGTCATCGAAGGATAAGTAAGTATACGTACCATGCGGAATAGACAGCACTCAAGTACTCATGTCTTACTACAAGGATGGCACACTGAACTTTCAACACAGAAGCTTGTGTGTACCGCACGTACTCTACCGAACGGACGCATACATGACTTTGCCATGACGATGAGACTATCGCCGCCCTTGGTAAAACGCTGAACAGCGCCGCATAGCCCGCCAACGGATCGCATTCTCGGATGCTGGAGCTCCAAGCTCGCAGGTGCTTGCAGTAAATATGTGCGGGAACCCCAGACGCCTGATGCGACTAGTCTCGGTCCAGACGTTTGACCGTGTATGGTGATTTCTCCTTTAGGACGAGGGCGATGGCTAATGGGAGAAGGGAAGCACGGTCAAACGTCTGGTGCACACGGTGGAGAGGGGTGAGGGTCATGCCATGTGGCATGGGCCAAGGGTCCAGATTCCGCGAATCCCGAGCTTCGGCTGATGATGCCGAGTGTAGATCTATGGGCGTCCGAGTTTAGATTAGATGCCACCGCGCCCTTCCGCTTCTCTTGTACATACCTCGACATAGCTTTCAATCCCACTTCCCCTCTTGTCTTTGATTTACTTTCTGTGCGCCAGCCTATAGTGAATATCAAACGCTTCTAGATGCCGCCTCAAAATCCGCCATACGCCGAGGAATACGACTTGGACCCAGAAGACAGCGAGATACACCCAGACGAAGTTGATGACCAGGCGGACGAAGTCATTTCGCAGCACGAAGCCGGGGTGAGGGCCACCGGAGTACTTGGGAGGACGGAGTACTGCAAGAGGCAGCTTGCTTCACTCGGGGGACACGAGATAGCCCGCCGAATCGTTGCTATCATCAACTCTATGCGGGCTGAGCATGACATGGACATCGCGACCCTCCTCTATTACATCACCGTGCTTCAAGACCACCAGGATATGGACGACAGAAGGATAAAGTGAGTACATGATATTTCCGTGCATATAATACTCAATGCGTCTTAGGTACGCTCGGACGGCCTTCCTACACTGCGCGGAATTCCCTTGGATGATCCGCAAGTGGAGGAATGGCCGAGACCGGGTGCAGAACAAAGGTATATGCTCTCAGGCGGCACGCAAGGAGATGGATCAATGGTGTGTCGAAAACGTCAACTTACTCATCAACAAGGAGATGCGCAATCTCGCGCCTGTCTTCCTATCCCCCATCAAAGAGGTCACGGAAGAGACTCTCCTCGCGATTGACCTCAAGGAGATCAGCAGGAGCTGCCAAGCAAAAGCACCCACACTCTGGACCGTCCTTCATAATGCGAGCACAACCCCGTTGCAGCTCAAGCGTGCAAAATACAAGGACCATACAGCGGTGAGTCCCTCCTTTTAATCTATCCCTCAGTAACTTACTACCCGCATATCTAGCCCATTACAATGATGGTGTCGATCTGCTCATACGGGCGATCGCACTTTCGAAACAAACTGCAGCAGGCCAACGGGATTTACCTCAAGGCCAGCGGACTTAGTGCGAAAGGACTTGATACAACCAACGCGTATGGCCTCACGATGAGCCAGCGTTGGATCTACAATCTAGTCGAGTCCCTTTCCGATGCATCTCACAAGGCCAGGAACACCGACATTCAGAAGTACCCGACAGCTGCGGGATGCGACAACATCAATCTAGGGTTCAAGGTCTTCGAACAGCGCGGATCCCACCAATCTCACTTCGACAGCGGGACTGCCGGCACCATCTATGTCTTCAAGGCCCCGGGGATTGTTGCTCCTGATCGTCTTGCATACGAGGCCCATCGGGCTCTCCATGGTCAGACTCTTCTCACCACCCGCGAGATACTCGTGTTGGATTATCAAGCTGGACCTCGTATCCGCGCACAAGCTGTATACCGCGTCCTCAAATTTCTCTTCCAGGCCCCCGCCTTCGACATCGACTCTTACGAGCAGAAGAATCATGCCTCCCTTCGCCGTCCTCCTCCAGTCCAGCAGCTCCCTACTGGTAAAGCGCATGCACTATGCCAGTACATGTTGGACACTATCCACGTCGAGTCCGCATCGCAGGAAGGCACGCGCAAGTGTCTCGACAACTTCCTCGCACAGTGCAACCTCAGCGGGCCCCAAATCAAAGAGGAACCTGCCCAGCGACGGCTTCTCGTTTGGATGGGTGACCAATTGACGGTCGTTCGGATCCGTTCCATCAAGAAGGATCGCTCTGAAGACTTCAACTTTGTGCAACGGTTCGACCGGATCCTCGAGGTGTTCGGATGGTTCCACTGCCAACTTGCAGAGGACACCTCGTTCCACAAACAATACTACAAGACCGCCACAATTTTCAGGCTTGAACACGCCTTCAATGTCCTCGGACGGAAGGGACTCACCAGTCCCTCGGTGCAAGGTGAGTATGATTCAATTATTGTCTATCTAACTAATACAGTATGCAGGTCTATTCCACCACACAATGCAAGAGGCCCTTTGGCATATTGCAGAAGCCCGGTTTTGCGACCTGTGGCTTGTGGTCGGGAACGTTAGTGACCTCGCCGAGCTACGCCAGCGGACCCCTCAGCAACTCAGGGCCCTTGCGGAGAAGATTGTGGATGACAGGGCCTCGACCGGAGCTCTCGCCGACCTCAAGCTGATCCCCCGCAAGGAACAGGATGACGTCTTCATGCAGAGTGTTCTGTTCTGCCGGGATATTCTCTGTTATCTCGACTTCGACGATGCCATGAAGACCGGCGATGTGGGACGCATGCGGGACCTTATTCCCCGCCTTTTCTTCCGCTTTCACGGGGGCAAGAACCACAATTACGCTCGGGAGCTTCTCGAGCTTCTACAGGGGATACTACACGAGTGGCCCGATGACTTAAGGTGTGTACTCTCTTCAACTGCCCGTCGTTGATCCGTGCTAATTCATGCTGCAGCTCGTTTGTGATGCAACACTGCTGGCTTGCAAACACGACTGGCCTGCCAGGGAAGTTCCTGGCGTTTGACATGGTCCAGGAACACAACATCAGAGACATCAAGGTAAGTCCCCCTTCATATGTTGCATTTCAGTTAACTAAACTATTCTACTAGCACATCTTTGCGGTTCACGGCCCATTTGCGACATGGGATTACATACAGAAGATTTCCGCCTCCATCCCTACGCAGCGCAAGCTCAAAGATCACTTTGAAGACCACATCAACCATTTCCGCCGCGGAAAATCGCATACCACTCCAGCCTGGGAGCAAGATGTTGCCTCCCTTCAAGTCTCGTACCATAAGGGCAACGCGCATGTATGGAGGGCCGGCCGCACACTCGCGAAGCGTGCCCCCGACTTCCAGGCACTTGGCAGCGACTCAGCAAGCATCAAGCAGGCGATACATCGATGGGCGGCGAAGAGAGTGACAGTGAGGTCTACGGACGAGGAGTTTGAGGAGGGTGAATAAAATTAGAGATATAGTACACTACAATACATGAATTTCAAGCTACTTTGGCGGTTCTAAGGTGCGCTTAACCATTCGAGGGGCCGGCCTTCTCCTGGGCGCAGGAGGATGGGTACGGTCTTGAGGTTCAAATGCAGGAGTTGAAGCGGCCGCGGACATAGCAGTTGAGACGGCGGATACAGCAGTTGAGGCGATCGATGGGCCGGCATCAAATTGCAGTACCCTTTGCGAACTTGAGGCGGCAGATGTCGAAGATGAGGGCACCCCTGAACTGTTGACACGCCAACTGTTGTATACAGGCAGTGGTTTTGGCCTTGGTTTATGTCTAGGTGCAGAGTCAGTAGCGAGTGGGGGAGGCATGTCGTCAGTAGTAGCAGATGGATTCATGGCAGCTGAGGGACTCTTTAGTAGTGCGGAATACTCTATTTTCCACTGCCACTCTGTTGGGCAAGAAGGGAGATCTGGGGTATTGGAAGACGTAGGCTGCTTGGGACTGAGAACAAGGCGGGGAGATCGGGGCGGAGACATGATGCGAAGATCTTCCTTTCCAGGTAAAGGAGGCTGGTAGATCACAAAAGCAGAGGTAGAAGCACGAGGGGAAGAGGTAGCAGTAGATGTAGAGGGACCAACTGAACGCCCTGCAGAGGCACTAGCAGAGAGATTGACAGAAGAGCCGGCGGAGGGACCAGCAGAGGGACCAGCAGAG
>MU278366.1:0-87638 GCA_022385755.1 Trametopsis cervina | reverse complement strand
CCATACCCTATTGTAGTCAGTTAGATATGTAGATAAAGAGTCAGCCATCACTTACCATTCCGGCGGCCTCAGTCGCAAACAAAATCACGAGTTCTCCAGAGCGGAACATGTTCATGATCCTTGCCTTGGCGCGAACATCTTTCGTCGCGAAAAGGGCAAAGAGCTGACGGCGGTAAGGGGAACCTGGGGGAAGCTTGTGTCGGAGGTAAATAGATGCCTCTCTTGCCTGCGCGCGTGTGCGGAAATAAACGATTGTCTTCTGAAGCGGGAGACTTTGCTCGGCTTCATCGAGAAGGAAGTCGAGAGCGGAGAAGTCAGTGTCGCCGCCCTTCATGGGTACTACAAGCGTTGTAATACTCGGGTTGCTGTTGCCAACGTTGAGAACAAACGAGTTTGCGCGTGAAGCCGAAATTTCGGTCAGGAGATTGTCGAGCATGGCAGGGGTAAGAGTGGCAGAGGCAGCAAAGATTGGCTTGCCTGCCAGATAGGACCGCGTTTTGTCGATCTCACTGAAGGCCTTCCGAAAATCGTCCTTCCATTCTAGGATACAGTGCGCTTCATCAATCACTGTTCCGAGGAAAGGCGTTGTCCACTCGGCATTACGGACAAGCTTGCAGAAGACCTCATGGTAAAGCAGCATCTCCGGTGATGTCAGTACCACACGGAATTCGTGTGCCAAGAGTTTCTGAGTGGAAGCAGATCAGTAATATTTCAGGTAAGCATATGAGCGTACGTACGGAGTGAAGTTCTTGATCCCATGTATCTCCGTTAACCGCAAGGGCGGGAAGCCCCATTGCATTGCAGCGATCGACCTAGGCGCATATAGTCAGGTAATTAGCGCAAAAATCAGTTTTTAATGATGATTCTTACCATATCATATTCCAGGAGATTAAGGGGCGAGATAATGATGATCTTCGAGGTCTCAGTCGCGTCCGCTAGCAGACTTTGCAAGAATGCAAGCGTCTTGCCTGAGCCGGTGCCGGATATTAGGACAACGTCCATGCCGAGGAGAAAAGCCTCCCCCGCATCAGTTTGGTACCATCTTGCCACCTTTCCACCGCAGCGGTTTGCTGTTTCAAGCTGCATGCGATCTCTGGCCTCCTTTGATGAATAACTGCGATCTGCATCTTCCTCGGCATCCTTTCGGGCCTTAGCAAGATTTAGGTAACTAGTTACATGTACCTTGGTGTTTGGCGCTGCGGGCTGTAGTTTCTCAAGTAGGCCTCTATCCTCAGCAGTAGTTCTGCCGGTCTTGCGACTTTTTTTGGGACGAGGAGAGGTGGGCGGCACAACCGGAGGTGGTGGAGGAGTGTCTGTACGCGGAGGATGCTGTACCGCATGAATAGGAGATGGGGGAAATCTGGAAAAGTCCTCATACTCGAGGTCAGAACTCATACTTGCAATTCCGCAAGATTTCACGCGTGGGGGACAAGGGAGGAGACGACAACGATTGAGACAAACAGTAAATACATTGATGCGCCAGCGCGCCCCGCCTCTAGATAAGATAGCCGCTGAATCAAAAAGTTTCTCATTTCCTTTTGATCCGCGAAACGTGGCATGACCCCCACCCCTCTCTACCGTGTGCACCAGACGTCCTATAGTGGTTCTTCCTTGGGCGCTAGCCGTCCTGACCCGAAGGGGAAATGACCACGAGCGGGAGCCCTGGCGACCGCAACCACTAGGACGTCTGGTTCGAGACTATGATGCGACCTGATGAAACATCATATCGGCGAGCACTTCATCAGTGGCTGATGACAACACCGCTTTCCGACGTGTGTGGGAGAGCCTATGGTCAAGGCACATGAATGAGTCTTTAAATACTCGGCGTGCCCCCTCCGTTGACTTACTCTTTCTTTCTCATTTTCTTCTGTTTTCTTCTGGGGCTCTCCCCTCATTCACTGCCTTTCGTTCTTATCGCATTCTGTTTCGTGTGTTTAGTCATGGCCATCATCAATGTCGCAAACCGTGCCCTGGAGAGCAGGGATAATTCAGCTGGTTCACAGGCGGGCGTAGACACTAACCTGCCTACGTCCGTCAAAGCCCTGGCCGGCTTTATTGTCATTTTGGGAGTTATCGTTCTAGGTGAGCACTGGAGATAAAATGCGCTTTTGTGCTTGTTCAAACCGCTGTATTTGGCTAGGTATTGCTGCTTGGAAGATTGGAAAGTGGAGGAGGAGCAAGCTGCGTGCCGCTTCGAAGAACTTTGAAGGGATGATGAAGGACTCGATTCCCAGCGTTACCCACGTTGACCTCAGCAAGGGTGATGAAATCTCCGAGAAGCCAACGGTTATTGAGCCGTACAAGTGGCGCCCCATCTCTCGTCCTCCCCCTGTTCACTCCACGAACAAAGCGGTCAAGAAGGGCACGAAGCGTTTCTTCGGCGGTATGATGGCCAAGAAACCCGCCCCCCTCGCTGTCAACGACGTGCACTCTCCGCCGCCCTCTTACGCCGAAGCTACACCGGTTCCGCCTGCCATTGTCGTACATGCCGTCGACAACAAGTCAGAGATAATCCCCTCTAAAGGCCTGACGATCATGCCTCCGAGCCCCGATTCACCGCTCCCCAGCCCCATGCGCGTCCAGTCCATTGGTCCCGACTCGCCCCTGTACAAGAGCATGATTACCACGGCCAAACTCAAGAACCAGCAGCGTGCCTCCATGGCTGCCAAGACGCTGCCTCGTCTCATGGCTGTTGTCTGCACCTTTACCCCATCGCTCGGGGACGAGCTTGGTGTCAGCGTCGGCGAGCCACTTGTACTCTTGGAGGAGTACGAGGACGAGTGGTGTCTCGTGCAGCGTGTCGGCAAAGCGGACGCTGAACGCGGTGTTATCCCTCGCTTCTGCCTGCAGGAGGCCCCTCGCCTGCCTAACAGGAGAGCATCCCTCGACGCGAGTCGTGCGATGCAGTAGCGTGTTCACGCACTGAACCCCACCCCGGCCTTACCATGAACCACCACGATGCTGAAACGAACGAACTTCCCTCTCCCCGACACTGTGCGCACATATCCGCTGCACTCGCACTCATTAACCCCGATCACGACTCTCCTCGCACCAAACATTCTCGCACGCAATCGCGACGAAACCTCCCAAGGTTTTATTTATCCCTTTAACTTATGTTTTAAGGGTCCTCGCGTTCTCCTTCTTTGCGACAGTCCCATTCATTCCTTGTCCCATCCTTCCTTACTTCGAACACGAGAGGTGACTGCGTGCGCGATACGATACATACTCCAAAGGACATTATTTATTTGTCCTACGGATTGAGCCCGGATACCCCAGCTGTGTGCTGGGCGTGATACCCTGCCATCCCCTTCCCGATTGCGCTGTGTGCTCGGCTGGCATGTAACTGCGGATAGCTATATAGGCCTCATATTCTGCTAGTCAGACCGTAGACACTCGTTTGTAACGAGAAGGAGTAGAGTATAATCGTATACTTTCAACGATACTTAATGCTGAGCTGTTTAACTCTGGGAAGGTATACCATAATCACAGATTATGGAATAAATCTGGTTTTGGAGGGGTGGTATGAAAGCAGCCATGCATGAGTGTTCGACGCTGATGCAGTACCGATCAACAAGCACCCTTTATTGTTACATGGATACACAGCGAATAAATTGATACATAAATCTGAAAGCTGCAGACGTAAGAGCTTATTCCAAGGTAGGAGGCGGGTTCCCACTGCCGACAATGGTCTGAATACCAGTGCTTGTGACATCGTCGACAGTCAAGAAGATGGTAGCCGGGCCAGGCGGGAACACTCGTCCATTAGGAGGCATCTTGAAGGTGAGAGACTTGCGATCTTTAGATACGGTCGCCTCCATGAATACGAGACGGGCACTAGAGTGGAACGCATGAGATGAGAAGCCCAAGTCCATCAATGATACTGCGATCGTGTTGGTCAGCAAAGTGAAAGCTGAGAGAGAGAGGTAATAAAGCGTTTACCTTGGATGGTCGAGCCTTTGAGGTTGTTCGGGATCGTGATTGGGACAGTCACACTCTGTCCGAATGGGATCTTCGCGGGGAGCTTCCCTACTGTTGGCCTTTCCACGAACATGAACGGAGGATCCAACGTCTCAACTCGGAACTCGCTCGGGAACTTCACGCCAGGACCAGGGAGAGTCGTGTTTCCGTTCGGGTTACTTCCGGCGACCAGGAAGTTGCCTTGGGGTGTCAGTGTCACACTCGAGTGGTACATGCGGGCGATATTAGAAGTAGGCATGCCCTTGTTAGTGATCCTTTGGCCAAGCGGGAGTGTGGGCGTGTATAGCGACGGCGTTCCGACTGGGTGATCCGCGTTAGAGTTTCCGATAGGGTCTCGGACTTGCTTAATTGCCGCAAATCCACTGCGTCCTCCGTTGATAATGAGAATCTGGCCGTTGGGAAGATGCACCAGTTCGGGCATGGTACGCCCCTCGAGCATGTGTTCAATCTCCCAACCTTTCTTGATACCCTCGTCTGTAAGTAGGATGCGGCTGCATTGTGAAGTGGCCGGCATCTGAGAGGATAGGTTGGCAGGAGGAGTGGCAGGGTCAACGGCGACGCCGCCACACACGAGGACTTCAGGAGTGTAGTCGGGTGGCGACAGAGGTAGAAGGATAGCGGAGCCATCGATAGGGTTGGTAACTCGCACGTTGTTTGGTATATCGGGGAGGATTGTTTCAGTGTTCTTCTCGATGTCATATATGATGGACTGATTGTTTGCGACTATGAACACTCGGCCGTCTGGGAGGGCGAAGCCTCTGAGCGAGGTTTAGCATTCAGCCACCCTAGACTTTTGATATGCTCCTACCTGGGGAACAAGTTCGCAGGAAGACTCCTCTCGAGGAATGCAGAGGGGCGCACAACACCTCCATCTTTCGGAGGGAAAAACTCGAATGAGTTCTCTGGGTCGATGTTGTAGAAGTTCGCTGAAACATGAGTGCCTGAATACGCACAACTTGAGCATTTTTACGACAGGGAGGTAAAAGTGTATACCGCCGATAATCATAAGACTGCCGTCGAAGATACGTACGCTGGATGGGTACCAGCGATTAGCCGATAGGTGGACTGTCGTGGGGTCCTCGAAAAGTGTGCATCCTTCGCCGTCGGGAGAAGCGCAAGGCTCGAAGATACGAATAGCATTATTGCCAGGGTGGATAGCCGGGTTCCCTGGGAATCCACGTTGGTCACCACCGATGCTGACCTTTGTGTCCAATGCTTCAGCTTAACTCTCCCCAGTGTGTGATAGCCGAAGTAACTCACCATGGTTCCATTACTGAGAAGTGCGCCACTTGCACAGAAAGAGTTCGTGAAAACGTCTAGAGGCCGGACAGAGCTGGTCTCGAGATCCCACAGAGCACCCCAAGCGGAATGGTTATTGATCTGGAGAGGATCATCGCTTGCACCTATGGTCAGAGACAAACATTAATCAACATTTAAACCGCTCAGTGCTGCATGGGGTTGGAAGCCACGTACGGTCGAACATAAGAACCAATGTCGGTGAGACAACAATTGCCTCGAGCGCAACAATGCCAGATGGTGTCTCTTTCAAATCGAACCGCCATTGCGGCGCTGACGGCGCCGCATGCACGGAGGCTGTAGTCAACGACAACAGGAGAGCGAGTGGCGACCACATAAGTGCGATGTCAGGCTATCCACTCGCTCGGACTCATGTCTTCACGCCTTCAAATATGCCCTCTGTGAGAGACTTGTGCCGAAGTCTTAGTCAATAGCGTCCATACTATTCTTGCGGTTACCCATAAACCTGGACCACCTGAGCGCCATCGTGGGTAGTGAGAAAGCGAACACAGCTTGTTTTACTCACTGTAGTGGGAGTCGGCCTGTACGCGCACAGCGAGCAGCCATGGCCATGTACAGGGACTGCCGGACATGGTCGCACGTTGGATCCGTTGGCTGTTTTCGAGAGCCAATTCCGCCAAGTGTACGAGGTTCATGGGAAGAGGTAGCGCAAGGTAGCCGGTTCCGTGGGAGGGCGACTCGTCTTCGGACTCGGCCGACGGGGTACCTACATTGAAGGCTTGTTTGACCGACTTAATGCATGGATTTGCAAGAACGTGTCTGGTGCAAAGCGCAGTTCAGGGGGTGGAAGTCTTATACATTCATGGGGATCAGCGGGGGGCAGTGTTTAAGCCCTACGTGATGTGTGCCGTTGATTCAATAGAGTGGCCAAGGACAGCATAGACATCTGGCTGGGTACCCGTCGCGGGTGTGCCGTAAAGGAATATCCACAAGCCGTATTGACATGCAAGACAAGAGTACCCTCAACTGAAAGTGTAGCCGCACCTTATTATGAAATGTACCAAAGATGTCAAAGCTATCAAGTAGCTGACACTGCGATCTGAACAATCAGCCCGTCGATACCACGGGTGATTACTTGACATCTTATCATTACATTCTCTATGGTCAAATGAGAAATGAAGTCAGCGGGAGCACATGCATAAGCAATCGACGTGATGAGAATATGGAATGTCGCGGATTTACTTTGGGAAACACACCTTATTCATATTAAACATCTATACCAATAAGATCACCACCGCTGGCCCGCTCAACCCCCTTCATCATGGTCTCAAGTTTCTTATTCCTGGTGGCCCTTGCCTCAGGACTGTCCTCTTCTTCGTCCATCATTGAACTGTCCACCATAAACTCCGCAACAAACTTAGCCATGCCCACCTCGCCTACTTCAGCCATAGCCCGCGGACCCCACTTCCACTCCCACGTTTCCCCTTCGTCTTCATCTCCGCCGGGACGTTGTGTCCCAGCTGGCGCTCGCGCTCGCTTCTTGCCAGCACCCTTTTTCACCTCGCCGACACGGTAACGTTCGAGGTACCCCTGTCTCGAGCATTGTGCCAAGTAAGAATCGACGGTCAATTGGGTCGCTGTCCGACTGTTCATCGGGACGTCCGCACTCAGAGGGAGGCGCAAGCGTTTGAGCGTTCTTCGTAAGTCACCTTACGACATCGAGACAAAGAATAGGGCTTAGCGGAAGGCACGCGTAAATTGCATGTCAACTCACTGTCACTTATCGCTCTGCCATTGATGAGGACAAGGGACAGAACAACGTAAAGGATGCCTATAGCGCCGAGCTGGTCCGCACTTTGCCATGCCAGGATAGCACCGGTTTTGGCTGATTGGACAGCGTCGCCATCATCGTCGCTCTCATCTGCGCCATCTGGCACGCCCAGTCGATGCTCCTGCTCGACAGCTTTGATGTCATTATCAGGAGAGACAGCAATAGCTGTCAATCGAGGATCCAGTGTAGAACGTAGGATCCATGTTTTAGTACCCGTCGGTGCAGCTACACGAGACTTTCTGAATGACAATCGAAAGCACAGCAGAGTAAGTCGGGCGTACCCTTTTTCTTCATGCCCACTGCATCTATGTTTTCCTTCCTCTTTCCATCCTTATCTTTGCCCTTTTCTTTGTCTTTATCCTTTTCATCTACAACTTGCGCGCGTTGGAGCTCGACTAGCTCCATACCAAATGTCTTGCGCAATGTATCCTGAGCGATAGCAAGCACCTCTGCGAACCGTCGACTCTGCGAGCCGAGTACTGCGCAGGGTTAATATGACAGCACAGACTCCATTGTTGCAGCTGAATACCTTTCTTCGAGATGTCATCCCTCCGTAGAGGTAGACGCCTCTGCTCGTTGAATAGAGCAAGCCGTACGAGGGCATAAGCTCGTCTGTGGATGTCCTAGTACATTTAACGCGTAAATACGCGTAAAAAGGGACTTCACGCGAGAAGAAAACGCACATCATCGCCGCCTCCATCGGCCTCCTCCTCCTCATCGGCCTCCTCTTCTTCGTCGTCGTCCTCGTCTACTTGTGGTGCTCGCCTGCCGCGGCCAGCACGCTGTGACTGTGATGGCTGAGTTTGTGAGGGCTGCGTGGGGCGCTGACTGCGCGTAGTAGAGCGTGCCATGGTATAAAACGATAATGACAGGGGGTAAGAGGCAAACATGCTCGACGCGTCGCGCGGCTCATTTACGCGGGTCACGTGATAGGATCCTGTCAAGTGCTGCGACCTGAAGAGTGCATCTTGTGTCTCCACTCTCTCGAACTAGGTCTCAGTCTGTGAGACACTGTTCACATTAATTCTAGACACGCTTTTATCGCTTTGCACTTGCGGAAGTTGTCCGTGCTCGTTGGCGCATGTAGCAGAGCGGGTCAGTCAGTCGCTCTCCTGATGATCTTTGAAGATGGCGCAACTGGAGGCCCGAGAGCTTTTCCCAGCAAGGAAACCCCTTCATAATGGCCGCACAGTGCCGTGGAATATACAGGTCAACCTTTTCTCATTTCTGTGTGATAGAGTTCCATCTGGTTTGACAATTCACTGCACTCCGAAGCACATGTTGGGTGTATGGTGAGCAACATGCATTGCTTTCTTCTCCTATTTTGAGATACTCTGTAGGCTTCCATTAGGCTATCTTAAATCCTCATGACATCTCTCACGCACGAACCGACTTTCCGATAGATCTACCTTCACCACTATCTAATTCGCGCCAACACGACGGGGACGTGATGCGCAGCTACAGAGTAACCCAGTTTCTCTCGCGGCTACACATGCAATCCCCGACTCTCAAATCCAACCACTCGACAACGCAGGCTACGCTGACGTTCGCGTACCGAATATTACTAATGGTGTAGAGCATACCGCCGGGTTTCTCCGGCTGGACGCCACAAAGCTTTGTGGCCAATTATAGCAATAACAGCACCTTGAACTCGCGGTGGCTTCTTTTCTGATCACCTCTACATCATATGCTGAGAGCATAGCTTCATCAGATAGGTGAGGATAGGCAGGCTACATTCTCTCATTTGGCCAGAAAGCCACGGTGGGTGTAATCGTTATTCGGTGAGTTGGCGGTATACGTACATGGACACTGTCACCTAAAGCTATTGCCAGCCTCGAAAGATTACGACGGACTGGTAATGTACTCTGATTATATCACAAGACCCAACCATGGCTTACACGTAGGTGTGTCTTTTGACTGTGCTCGAAGCCATACGTTGCACACTCAGTTTAGCTCCATTAGGTTCGGCCGGACTACAAGACATGCGGAATCCACGAAGGTCCGCACCCCTTCAGTTTTTCCCATTATCATGCCAACATATCATTTATATCATTCCAGGATTGCTCTTCCGTCCCACGATTGCTTCTCACCATGTTCATCAATCAGCAGCTTGCGGTATCACCGTCCCAACATGGACAAGAAACTGTGTGGAACCTGACAGAAAGCTGCCGAGTCCCTTCAATAAGACTGGACCCGACACAAGTATTCGTATAACACGGATAAACCCACACAAACCACGCTGCCTCCGCGAGCGGTGGAGCACGCAGAGCGTAACCCTGATGTATGAACACCTCAATGCTCTACCCGCGCAATGTACGTCCATATCTTCCCTTGATTCTGATTGTTCTCCTACAATATTATATCACGGTATCAGAATTTAGCACGCTCAAAACAAGTGGAACGGTCGGTCATAATCACCGACTATCCTACCTATGGACCTCCTTATTCCTCGCAGTTTCTTGAAGACCGAAACGGCAACATCATGAAAAGAAATCATGTCTATGCGGCCGTCATGGGTTTGTAGATAAGATACCTCTCATGTCTCCCGCCACGGTGCGTTCCAATGACAAACCCTCCGAGCAGACGGGGACATTCAAGCCCGGGCTCGTACACTTTGTGTTCTCAAGCCGCTCCGTAGCGGCGTGTTGTAGGCTTTCCCGTCCCCCACGATGAGGGGTACCGGCCGCAGACATGCACCTCCGCCGGCTCAAGAACGTCATTTCTCTAGAAGCGTTGGACGGTCCCAGGCCCCAGTAACAGTACTAAGATCTCGAAAACCATGTACAGTACTTTGACAAAGCTGCATATTCCCGGCTTCAAGGCCCGGAGCGGATATATATAACCTTCTGTCACACAAAACACTGCATCCGCGACAGTGCCTGTCTACGAAGCTTTGAGACACCGTCATGTCAATATGTTCCTCAATCCAACTCGCCTGCTGCGACCTCGCGCACAGCAAGTCATAATGACCACCAAGACCGCCACGGGGAAAGTGGCCAGTTGCTGTATCATATCAAGGGTCCGCAAACGAGTAGAATTCACAGGTAGGGTCTCGCTATTATCTTTGTCCCGTGTCTCTCAGACTCTGTGATATGACATGTCGAAATTTATTTTAGACCAAGTGCGCTCGGTCTTACTTCAACAGTCTGTCGGGCATGAATGATCATCAAGTACTTACACCGGGTAATGTGACTACTCTATTCGTGATGACCAAAGTTTGCCTTCAGTTGCGGCACTCCTCGTGAACGGCATGCCACAGCCTGGACTGTTGGGTCTGCACAGTTGCGGCATGATCCCGGGGAATGGAGGCGCAAATCTGACATGATATATGCGCTGGTAGACCCTAGTTTGGGAATTGAGCAGTGGCGGAGATGCCATTGCTGTGAGCATGTGAAGTTTGCATGGTTGGTCTGTTGCCAGATAATGGTCGGCATCACTGAGCAGCAAATCTACCCTGCGGTTTATGATACGCCACAAGTTGTCCTTCAAAAGAGTTAGAGGCTTACCTTGCCAGTAAAGGGTTAGCCGGGTAGGTTGTAAAATGGTAAGCCTACGTCAGATTACGAAGAGTGACTCGGGGAGCAGAATGTACCCGCACAGTAATGCTCGTCGTGCAGCGCATATTGCACGTACCGCTCAGGGGATACGAGGTATTTGACCTTGTGGCACGCATGGCTATGCTTTTTTGTTTTGCTTGGGAACTGTAAACCTCTGCATGTTGTACGAATGAAGCATTGACTGCAGGCATGACCACATGGACTGAATGCGGGACGCACATGAGCACGAAGATGAGGTTATTCTACAGAGAGGACATACCAATGTGTTTTGCGTCAGAACACCTCTGACGCATTTCACGCATGCTTGAGTATGAACCAAGACATATACTGAGTGCTCGCTCATGCCTATGTCCGGCTGAAGGATTCCGCTGCCAAAGCCTTACCAAAGATGATATTACTTCACGATCTTCTCTGTCGGCAAATCGAACGGGCACGCTTTGAGTAAGAGAAGAGAACAAGCCGTTCAACACAAAGGTAGTCGAGTTAATAGTTTGGCCATTGCGTCTATCAAAATCATAAAGACGGTAGAAGAAGAAGCGCAACGTTGCCAGCAAGAAGCACACCGCGAGAAGCACAGAACAGACGCGCTGACCTTGAGAAAAGGTGACGCCTGTCCTTTACTTACGATGTTCCACCTCTCATCCTCTCATGCTCATTCCCTGCTCTAGATGCGCTTGTATGTTCCAACGATGAGGTCTGCACTCGGTATCATCCTATCTACTCAGCCGTGACCGTAACTTGTGGCTCCAGTCATACGGCGAAGTGGCCAAATAAGCTCGACCGGATCTGCCCGTTATTCAACACGCAAGCCACCACAGTATAGCGGTTGCCTCTTCAAACTGACAGACAGTGATTCTTTCTTGGCGACAATCTGCATTCCAACCGAACGTCGCAGCAAGCTCTGCATCGTAGAACGGGATTTCATGGGTATCGTGGAAACGTAGGACAGGCGGGCGTAGTAAACCAGTGAGGCGGTCAGGCAATCAACGGGTGACAGTGAGTGAAGAAATGGACTTCGGCAGCGAAAAGGCAGGAAAAAGGAGTTCTGAGGTGACCGACCAAGGCCGCCAAGCAGTCAGCGAGCACACCTCATTGGTATCGGTAGCGTTCACTATAGGTATGTTGCGCTGTACCAATCTGCCTGTACTATTTTCATCTATACCCCGGCTAATACCTACATCAGTAATATAGCTCCGGTCTTTTCTTGTTGGTGGCCTGGCTCGCGCCCAAGTACCGTATCACAGACTTGCCAATACATATGTTTCAAGGTGGCACCCCTCGCCAACCTGCATCTCAATACTTACAGGAATGATGGCCGCTTTACTGATCGCTGTCAGAGTTACAGCCCCGTACATATCGCTGGAGTCGGTAGGATGCGGTGAGTGATGAGTTTGATACATTTGCGCTTGACAGGTAGCACAGGCCTGACGACTCATCAAAAGCAAGCGGAGTAGGACCAAGCTGCGCGGATGCATCGGAATCCTCTCATGTTGAGTTCCTCACCCATCATTCCCGAGCTGTACGCGCGTTAACGGTACGCAAATGGCCGCAGTACCTCCGGCGACATCGTTGTCACGCGTCGGGAGCCCTATTCAGACTTACCGTCTCGGAGGGGCCACGCTCAAATCTCACCTTTTACGGAACTCTGCGTTGGGAGGCATCCAGGAACCAATCTGTGCATCTTGCCCAGATCGCGGTTCATTGCGGCCCAGGGCGGGGTTATCGACGTCGCTTCTGGGCGTACCTTGATACACTGTGCGTACGCAGTTCAACGGCTATTCCAATCTACTCATATGTGTTCCTGAACAATCAGTGACCGCGGGGCAAAATTAGAAATTCTCACAGCCTGAGCTGCGTTTTTGACAGAATGAAAACGTCCGAGTTGGTGCACCGAGTCAGACGGGCCAACGTGCTATGCAGACGCAACATACTTGCCTCGCCGGCCGGATCCGCCGACTGGCCACCCTCCCACGCAACGCGGTGGAGTGGTCAACTTGGCGGGATCCTCGACTCGCGGCTGTGTACAGCTAACCGACAGGTGCACCGGGCGCAGGGTAAGCAGCAGCACAACATGCGCAACACCGGTCGGGCAATCGTTTGAAGACGCTCACTGGACGCATATTTAAAGGACATAGGATGCGAGAGTGGAAAGGCAGACTCTCACAGACAGACAAACATGTGGTCGCAACTCGCTCTTTTGGTGTCTTTGGCTACTGCCTCTGTTCGTGCGGCTCCGCAAACACCGCAATGGCGGTTCGACCTCAAGCAGACCCCGTCTGGCATCGTTGCACTCGAAGCCATCGTCGTCTCACCCTCCTTGGTCCTCATGTTCGATCGTACGTGCCCTTCATTTCCCCCATGAGCTCTAACGAACAACGGCTAAATTCCCTACTTTTTGTCCGCAGGTCCGGATCAGGATCCCCTCCACATCAACAACCACTCCGCATGGGGTGCCCTCTGGGATCTTGAGAACAGCTCTGTCCGTGCGATAGACGTGCTTACGAACTCGTTCTGTGCCAGCGGCGCGCTGCTCAGTAACGGTTCAATGGTCGGTTTTCTTACTTCATTCTATCGTTTCAGCCGTCTAAAAATAGTGATCTCACTCTGTAGGTCAGTCTCGGTGGTGATCAACGTATTGCCCCGGATTTCACGGCCACCAACCCTGGAAACAACGCTATCCGTATCTTCGAGCCTTGTGCCTCTCCCACAGGCGAAGGATGCGTACTCTTTGAGGACCCTGAGACTCTTCACCTCGCAGCCGACCGCTGGTATCCTTCCAGTGTCCGTATCTACGACGGCAGTCTCATGATTCTCGGTGGTATGTGCCATTACATTCTTGCATGTTAAGAATGAAACTGAAAATGTTGCGGATATGCAGGTAGTCACGTGGCGGCGAACTTCTACAACATCGATCCCGAGAACTCGTACGAATTCTTCCCGCCGAAGGACGGAGGTGCTGTCCGTCCCTCTGCCTTCTTGGAGAGGAGTCTTCCTGCGAACATGTTCCCTAGGTACGCTAGCGCGTTTGCGGTTTGATCGGGATACGCGCTGACCCCGCATTGCTCCTGCAGAGGTTTCTCCTTGCCAGATGGTCGCGTTTTCGTTGTTGCCAGCAACCAGTCCATCATCTATGACGTTGACAAGAACACCGAGACCATCCTCCCCGACATCCCCAACGGCGTGCACGTGACCAACCCGATTGATGGGTCCGCTATCCTCCTCCCGCTCTCGCCGCCGAACTACGTCCCTGAGGTTCTGGTCTGCGGTGGTGTCGCCGTTGACCCTGCCACTCCCCCTGAACAATTGTCCTCCCAAACCCCGGCCACCTCGCAGTGCAGCCGCATCATGCTCACGGATGCCGGTATCAAGAAGGGCTGGCAGGTCGAGCACATGCTCGAGGGCCGCACGATGCCTGAGCTCGTCCACATGCCCAACGGTCAGATCGTCATCGTCAACGGCGGCAAGACCGGCTTCGCAGCGTTCAACACCGTCAAGGACCCCGTCGGCAGCTCGAACGCAGACCACCCCGTCGGCACGCCCTCGATCTACACGCCCTCTCTCCCGCTCGGCCAGCGCATCAGCAACAAAGGCATGCCCACCACAAACATCGCGCGCATGTACCACTCGACCGTGACGCTCACCCCTCAAGGCAACTTCCTCATCGCAGGCAGCAACCCTAACGCGAACTCGACCGCCCCAGGCCCCGGCATCAAGTTCCCAAGCGAGTACCGCGTCGAGACCCTCGACCCGCCCTACATGTCGATGGAGCGTCCCACCGTCGGCAAGCTCCCCGCGAAGATCCCGTTCGGGAGCAGCGTGACCGTACCGATCACGATTCCTAAGAACCTGAAGGGCCAGACGATCCAGGTGTCGCTCATGGACCTCGGCTTCTCCTCGCACGCGTTCCACTCCAGCGCGCGCCTTGTGTTCCTCGACGCGACCGTCTCTAAGGACCGCAAGTCGCTCACGTTCAAGATGCCGCCGAATGGACGCATCTACCCGCCTGGACCCGCTACCATCTTCCTCACCGTCGACGATGTCTCGAGCTCTGGCGTCCAGACTATCGTCGGAAAGGGCAACGCGCCGCCAACCCTCGAGTAAATTATTGGCCCCCGACTGCTGCATACACTCATTCTTTGGACTGTTACAACCACCATACATCCACCCATCCAACTGTCTGACTATCCATCTATTCACCTATCTAACATCCAACTAACTATCTATCCTTAACTATCTGTCTACCTGCCTTGTTGTTTATCTATTTAAATATCTATCCTATTTTGCTGTATCTGCAACGCAACTCGGGTGTGCATGGCTGTGAGATCGTTCCACTGAGCTAGATATGCTGTGTGATAGTCGCTGCATACGTGCAGCACCCTCGTTGATCTTACTAACAAATTAACGCACTCTCTCCTAATTATAGACTCCCCACAATCACAGACAGGTCTTACTGTACGTACCTACTGTAGATCTCCGAGGGCCCATACGCCTCAAGCCTCGAACAAACTTAGTCACAATTTGTATACACCATGATTAAGATTAACGCTTCTCGCCCAAAGGGATTCTCATGCCGAACCCAAACGTTAATCTTCGCGGTCCCTAGAACGCTAAGATTGTCAATCCTTGTGTCGGGGATCACACATTCATGCCCGTCGCCCGAGGGGACGAGGTGCTTATGTTTTTACAGTATTGGGGTGTTGTATTAGTTGGTTAGGTAGGTTGTACAATGAATGCTACGTCCACGTAGAGAGATGCAAATGCGAGAAGGATAGAGCGGATGTGATACAGCGCACAGACAAGACGACAAGAGACGGTGAAAAGAAAAGACAAACGAACGTGTAGCCCAAAACCCAGTAGACAGAACGATCCCGAGCGCACGCTCAAAGCTTGACGAACGACGTGTCGATCCCCTCCGAGAAGTCCCACACGCAGATCCGCTATCACAACCATCCCGCCGTCAGCACAACACCGTCCGAGAAACACGGAAAACTAAATGGCTCACCTGGTCCTCCCCGCACGACACGATCTTCGCGTGGTCGAACCCGACGCAAAATATCCGCCCCGTGTGTCCGTCGCTCAGGTCTGCGAGGAGTTTGCCTGATTCGCGGTCCCATATCTGTCCCACCACCACTCATTAGCATAACTATATGAGACGGGAAGGGAGGAGGCGGGGAGACATACCTTGACAGTATGATCATAACTCCCACTAACCACAAACCCCCCATTGAGCGCAACGCTCCTCACCAGATCCGCATGCGTGACCTGCCTCTGCACCGTCTGCATCGACGTCGTCGGTGAGCTCCCGCTCGTCAACGGCGGCCTCGGCAAGCTCCCGCACGCATCACACGGCTCCGGATCAGGGTCAGGAGACGTACACCACCCGAGGCCCGAGGAGAGGTCTGTGAGCTTCATGTGTTTGTCGGAGGACCCGGAGAGGACGTAGGGAGGCGAGAAGTCTATTGCTGCTAGGCTGTTGGCGTGTGACTTAGTGACAAGGAGAGGCAAAGGAAGAGAGATGCACGTACCCGCGCCCGTGGTGGTTCTCGTGCGATTGGAGGAGCTCGCCCGTCGTTGCGTCCCAGAGCTTCATCGACCTGTCGCCCGACCCAGACACGATCAGGTCGTCCGAGACTGCCACTGCGTTCACTGCCGCCCTGTGGTCGTCTAACACTAGGTGCGCTGTGAAATCTGGGAGGGTGTACGTCCGGATCGTCCTGTCTGCATTCACAATCATGCACATTAGAACACCTCTGTTGTGTGCGCGATGGAAAACGCACCTTTCGAGCACGTAACAAGCCTCACCCCATCAAACCGCACACAAAGCACACTATCCGAATGATCCCTCACCACAGTCCTAACCGCCCCCGTCCCCAACTCCCACACAACAACCCGCCCATCGCTCCCCCCGCTCGCCAACAACCCGTCCCTCGCACACACACTCAACACGCTCCCCTCATGCCGTCCCTGGAACACGCGCACCACGCTCCCGCTCCACAGATCCCATTCGCGGATCGTCCGGTCGCGCGAACCCGTGAATAATACCTGGCGCGAGGTGGAAGGGTAGGTGTAGAGCTGGAGACAGTAGATCGTGTTGGTGTGTCCGGTGGGCGTGCCGCGGCTTTGGAGAGTGCGCAGGGTGTATTTTTTGTGCCGGAAACGGGTTTGGAGGAGGATGTGCGTTTTGAAGAGGAGTTTGTAGTCGGGCTTGAGGAGCGGGGCGGTGTGGGTTGGGAGGGAGGCTGCTGGTGCGGCCGCTGAAGAGGATGAGGATGCTTGCGGATACAGCGACCGTTTACTTGGGGCGGTTTGTGGGTTTCTTGAACTGGACGCTAGGGCGGATGACGAAGTGGAGGCCAGTGGCGCAGGGTAGGCAGGCGAGTCGATCATCATAGAGGCGAAACCGGAGTCTTCGAGCAGCATGTGTTCCACCATGATATCCTCCTCCTCCTCGCCCATGCCTTCGTCGTCGTACTCTCCGCCCAGAGGTGGGTGATATGTCACAGCCGGGCTGTCTCGCCATTCCCATTCATTGTCCTTGCATAGCCACCTCCACAGGCTCGGGTCGTGTGCGAGTGTTCTCCACCGCCAGTTGACAACCGAGCACGCCAGTAGTGACTTCCACGGCAAGTACGAGAATATCAGGAGCGACACCTCGTCGGGTAGTAGCTGGATGTCAGAGCAGCAGACGGTATGGTCAGCGCATATAGCCACAGTTAAGCGCATTGTGACGTACCCCGACAATGTCCACTTTCAACAACGGGGCCATCCTGCGTCTGATGTGCGCGATGCTCGAGCGTGGCAGCGTCTCGAGAAGACGGAGGATGTAGTCTATAGCGCAGGCGATGTGTGAGATTCCGAAGCGTATATATATGAACTGGTGAGCGGCTGATGCACGTACCTTCGCGCTCCTTTATAGACTGTGTGTTCATGTCCGGCCACGAATGGGCTTTGGTATTGGGCATGACGTTGGTGAGACCAGAATGAGGTTAGAGTTGTGTGTGCGTTGTAATGAGTTGTGTTGTGTGCCTAGTGCAGAGGAGGAATGGGGTAGGTAGTAAGTTGGAGAAGCCAGTAAAGTACTGTAGCTAAGAGGGCCGGCATTTACCGAGCCCGTTGTTGGCCAGTGCCACTGTCCGGTCCGGAGCGGTAAATTACGGTAAATAAATGTTAAAAATTGTCGGTAATTAATTACGCCCAGTCTTCTCAGGATTTGTGGCAATTTCGTCCACGTCTTTCCTTCCTCGGCTCTACTTGTACGTCTCCTAGGATATCACACAGGTTTGAAGCTCGAAGGTTCAAGTCTGGCTCATCGAGCTCTATGTCGAAAACAGACGAAGCCGTGAAGTTCTCGGGAGGTCCGTCTATTATGTTATCAAGTGTCGCGGAGTCCTCGTTACAGTATGAGACGTAGCTGAAGCCCCGAGACTCGAGTGCTCCAGGCTAACGTAGTCGCTACCCAAACCGCAGACTGGATATATCATGAACACACATATCCGCCACCTCGCCACCGGTCGCCATTGTGCTCTCCCGAACTCATGAAGCACCTCGGTCACGACGGTTAGCAATCACCGAGAAGCTGTTTGTAGGGATTCCACCACTGTTCGGAGCATTCCATTCCCCTTGAGCTCGGCATCCTGAATACAAGTGCGCTACAGAGCTTGGTGTCGGTGCGTATCTCTAATCCCTGAGCCTTCTGGATAGGCAGAATGTGCACTAACTAGATGGTTGCACATTTCTTAGACATTCAACACAGCGCCGGACCAAGTCGAGGACAGTCAAGTATCCTGCCTTCGCACTTGCAGACTTGCTGCAGCGTCAATGAGGACACCAAGCCATCCGCCAAGATATTGCTCGCCTGACGTCACGCGTCGCGCTGTTCGTATAATTGCGTATGACGGTGTCGTTGAGGAGCATATATCCACCCCTCGTGCAATGTTTTCTATTGCGTTCGTTCGTCACTCCATCATAGTCCGTACCATAAATTCCCTGACGAGCATGTCTCAACGACCGACCTCCCCACCATCTTCGTCTGCCACCTTCGCTGCTCGACACACCCATGCCGTCGTTCGACATCTTAGCCGCGGGCCTCGCGCTCCTTGCAGTCGTCAACGCGTCGCCTGCACCTGCACCTTCCCCGGCGCCAGCACCGCAAGCTGTCTCCGTCGCGTCTTCGTTTTTCTCGAGCGAGACAGGTGCTGCAGCGAAAGCGCTAGAGAGTACGCCGCCTTTTGTCCTCTCATGCTTCTATGCTCGCTTACGTGAGATCACTTCAGCTGCTATTCTTGCAGTCCCCAGTCTGGATGACATTGAGAAGGAGTTGCACATTGATCCGAATAGCAACGACCTTGCTAACATCTCCACCTCTGCCCTCCTTATTCCGTCGTATGCCAACTTCACTGACCAAGGGTATGTCTTGCGTATTCTGCGTTACATATGAGTCTAACAATGGTGCAGATGGAATATCCGCTTCTACGGCCTCGCCTACAAGCAGCCTCAGAACATCGATACCTCCGGCCTCGACAAGATCATCAATGGTCTGACCACCGACAATCTCAACGAGACAGAAACGACCCTTCTGCACAACCGCACCGTCGATCTCGCGTCCATCCCTGTACCTCACGCCAACTTTTCAGCGGTGATCGCTGCGAACGGAAGCAACGTCACGACGACACCTATCACACTGACCACTGCTGACGAGGTCGGCGAGTTTGATCAGTTCGTTGTGGTCCCTCAGCTCCAGGGCGAGAGCGACGGCGTGCGTGTCGTCGAGACCGGGATCCTGAACGCGACAGGTATGTCTGCTCTACCTTACATACGCGTCCAATCTGACCTCTCCACAAAGGTCCCGGTAACGGCACCGCCATCCTCGTGCCCACCCAAGGCATCTCCATCGTCTCCGACATCGACGACGTCCTGCGCATCACAAAAGTATACGTCCCGAACGAAGGCCTGCTCAACTCCTTCGCCAAGCCATACGTGAACGTCCCCGGGATCCCCGCGCTCTTCGCGCACTGGCTCGAGACGCTCCCGAACGCGTCGTTCCACTACGACACGACGACGCCCGTGCAGCTCACGCGCACGTATGTTGATTATCTGTTTGCGAACTTCCCGCTTGGGAGCCTCGAGATGCGCCCGATCAATATTAGCGATCCGAGTGCGATTCTGGACGCGAGGCAGGATAGTCTGCTTAAGCTCTTCCAGACGTTCCCGAAACGAAAGTTCGGTGAGTTGCCCCCTACACTCCTATACTCCCAACGTTTAGCTCATTTGCTGACGTTGTGTGCAGTCCTCGTGGGCGACACATCCTCCTCGACGCTCCTATCCGCCTACCCGCAGATCGCCCAACAGTTCCCGAACAACATCGCCTGCATCTTCATCCGCAACACGTCCGCCACAGATTCAGACGACAAGCTGCCGTACGACACGTCCGACTTCAAGAAGGTAAAGAACGGAACGTACTTTTTTTATCGCGTCGCCGAGGGTGAGTGTGTCGTTCTGTCTTGCTCTCTTATTCTTGATCTGCAATGGGCTGACACGGACACGGCGGGATGGGTGCACAGATTTGATGAATTTGGATATTCCGAGCGGCCAATGCGTCAATTCGTCCATCCCGCAGAACGTGACATTCGGCGAGCAGGGCGGGATCCTCGACAACGCCGCGTCGGCGTCCCTCGTGCCGATGTCGTGGATGTCGGCCGCTGTTGCGGTTGCAGTCGTGGCTACCACGCTGGGCTTCTTCTAAGCTGGATTGTTTGAAACCTTAGTGTACCGTATAGGACAGATTCTTTTTTTTCTTCAATGTTGCCCTCATCTGGATATACGCATACGAACTTTGGTGTTTACGGACTGGACACTCAACTGCACGTTTTCGCTTTTGTTATTGTTAGCATTGTACATTACATTTACTCTTTCCACGTTAAGCTGTTAAGCATAATTGTGACCATGTTGGGATCACAGGAGCCGTCAACAACAATGTTATCCCTCTGGACAGTCACTGGACAAGGTGAGCCGAGCAGGTTTAGATGAAGGGAGATCATAGCGCCTTGCGGTGAGCTCACCTCGTACACATCATCCGCAAACCTCAAACCTCTCCGCTTCTCTTCCGCACGCGCTCGTCCACCTCAGCCCTAGACGGGATACTCTCCATCGCTCCCCTCCGCTGCACACAAAGCCCTGCCGCCTACATTCCATCAACACAAACACCACACCTCACATCGGACCAGACTCGCACTCACCTCAACACACCGTTCAAGAACACGCAGAACATCACCCCTACTCAGCACCTCCCCACCAGGCTGCAGCTCCATCAGCCCAGCAACAAAGTACCCCGTGAAGCAGTCACCTGCGCCTGTGGTATCGCGGACCGAGTCCGGGTCTAGCGACGCAGCGGGTACGTATATGATATCGGCCTCTGCGGACGCAGACGTAGACTGAGAGAGCACAGCCGCGACGCCCCGCGCGCCCATCGTGCATATGATATGCGTGTGCGCAAACGGAGGGGAGGCGTACAGCAGCCAGAGGACATCCCCAATATCTCCATCGGCTGCCGCTATGTCGAGGGCGTCGAGCAGACCGCGCGCCTCGCCCTCGTTGACGATGAGCCACGTCAATGAGTCCCACGGGAACTGGCGGAGCTGGTCTGCGTTCGGTAGAGGCGAGGGGTTGAATATGGATACTGCACTGGTGGAGTGCGCGTGGGAGAGGTAGGAGAGTGTGGATGAGAATGGGATCTCGTTTTGCAGGAGGAGGTGGGTGTAGGGGATATTCGGGGAGGGGGAGGGAGAGGTGCTGTAGTTTGCGCCGCGATGGAGGACTAGTGTGTCGTGTGGTGAGTGGGATGAGTTGGAGAAAGTGCTGTCTGTGTGCTCACTTATGCTGTTCTCGCCTTGCGGCGTGAGCTGGATGATGGCGCGGCCTGTGGGCTCCTACAGAACGTTTGTACGATCTCGATGTCACCATCACAAAGTTAGATGCTCAGCTGAGTTTCGGTCAAGATTCTACTGGTATCTACGCCTCGTGCAGCCAGGTCTTGCACGAGCCACCCGCCGTCAACACCTACCGCGCCGACCAAAACGACCTTCGCCCCTGCTTGCGCAAGAGCAACGGCCTGGTTGGCTCCTTTCCCGCCTGCGCGCCGTTCGAAGGCAGTGGACGAGAGTGTCTCTCCTGGTCGGACGATCGCAGGAACTGTTGCGCGCGGATTAGAATGACTGTCGTTTGGGCGAGCGGGGGAGGCGCACCGTGGAAGAATTCATCGATATCTGATAATTGGGGTGCTTAGATTCAGATTACAGGCCAAGACAAGACGCAGCAGCTAGTAGATGGGGTGCTGTACTCACTGATTGAGCCACGAACGAGACATACAGGCTCCATTGTACATCGGCTTAAGGTGCATCACATCCAATCCGCGATACGCAGTCGGAGTTGGAATTGGGTGGACGATCCGTTGGCTGATCCGTTGGCTCAGCTGTTGTGGTCGCCTCCTGCAATAACTTAAAGTTGCAAGTACAAACAGCTCTTTTAGAACATCTGCAACTTCTTCACGAGATAGGATGCTCTGATCTTTACCTGCCTAATCGTGGGCCGGAAATACACAGTCATAAGCACGACTGGACAGAAGAGCAATGTCCGCATGATCTCAACAAACAAAGCTTGAATACTGTGTGCTCACCACACGACCAACGCTCAGTCGCTCCTCCCCCTTGGATTATTCCCAATAACTAGGTGATTGTGTATACCTCTCTTGCGGATGGTGCGGCCAGACCTCAGCAATGCAGTGAGCTTACTCAACTACGTCCGTTCGACTGGACGGTAGAGAGAGCGCAAAAGTCCGACCAAGGGTGACGTCTCACTCTTTCACGGCTGGTTTCAGACCGTGATATTTTCTCGCTGTGCGACAGTATGCGGGGAGATGGGCAACCCGCCGCAAAGCACTGGGATACTGTGCGAGCGTTCTCTTGATACCGCCAAGGTTGTGAGGGCCCGCGGACGACGGATAGATATAAAACGCGGCTGTTGATATATCTCTATGAAGAGTAGCATCCATGACGAATCCACTGAGTACAGGGTTGCATTTGTGGTCGCGGCGGCTGTAATGACCGTTACGAACGTAGAGCTCTCCCCGGGTAGCCATCTACTCCTCTTCAGCAGCTGCCAGCTTCTGCTTCGAGAGCAGCTTCATTCGCCGTACGTAACTAGCAGATAGACCCCGTCAACCAAACGTCTTGAACGGACTGAAACTACTCACTCCTCGTACTGACACCTGGACGCGCGACCGAAGCCACTCAGTTAGCTAAGAGCCCACGAAGACGGTTCACAAACAAGCAGGCAAGCCACGCACTTCTCATATGCATGTCTCTCGTGGTCGCACTCCCATGGCAGATACGACTTCTCTCTCCGGCATATATTCAAAGGCAGTAGTAGCCTTCAACACATATTTGAGCAGGGTTGCGCTGCATAGCGGTAGTAATTACGCACGAAGAACACTGGTCTCTCCACCCGAGAGGAACCTTTGCCTGCTTCAGCTCTGTTTGGGATGCCGTTGTTGAGGAGGCCATGGCAGGCGGGATGTGAGGTCGTTGTGGTCACGCCGCCGCCGTCACCCGACCGGCCTCTCCCATGTCACGCGTTACTATCAGTCAAGTGACATTTTACTTACTCTCGGTTTACAGGGCCTACAAACACTTGATGGCAATACAAACACTTTACTTGATGGCAATACAGAATTTACAACTAGCGTCACGTTCGTCATACCACACAGACGATCTCTCCGTGCGGCACATAAAACCACGCATCCTCATCCGCCAACCACTCCCTCCACGCCTCAGACAACGCCCTCACCTCCTCTATCGTCGCGATCCCGTTCCCCACCGCCGTCGTAGCAAAGTTCGACTGCACAAGTCTGTCCGCCCACAGCCCGCCCCACCAGGACCGCTCCGCAAGCGTCGCATAGCACCATGTCCCTCCAGTGCACGTCACCTTCGCCGGGTCGAATCCCGCCTGGCGCGCCCACGCAAGGAGGCGACGGCCAGCATGTGGCTCCCCTCCATTAGCCCGCGCGACGCGCTCGTACGTGCGATGCCACGCGCTCATCCCCTCGCTCTCGGGATACCAGAACATCCCGCCGAAATCCGTCTCCCGCGTCGCGACGAATCCGCCCGGCTTCGTCACCCGTCGCATCTCGCGCAGCATCTGCACAGGATCCGCGACATGCTGCAGGACTTGGTGCGCATGCGTGACGTCGAACGTCGCATCGGGGAAGGGCAGCGCGTGTACGTCGCCAGTCGTGAATGTGATGTTCGCGATTTTGCGGCCTTCGGCGTGCGCGCGCGCCTTGTCGAGGACGTCTGCAGCGGCGTCGAGCCCTGTGATGTGCCCCTCTGGCACGTACCCCGCCAGATCTGCGGTGATGGTCCCGGGGCCGCAGCCGAGGTCGAGGATGGTCATCGTTGGCTTGAGGTACGGGAGCAAGTATGCGGCCGAGTTCTGCGCCGTGCGCCAGGTGTGCGAGCGCAGGACGGACTCGTCGTGCCCATGGGTGTATACAGCTTCTGCGGGACGCGACATCGTGGATGTTCTCCTCGAAGATGGGGAGTCAAGGACAGGCGAAGCACTCGGCCGAAATACTCTAGGTTGTGTCGGAGATACGCCGCTGCTGCTAGTGGTATACTGCATTGAACTGCCGCGGTCAAAGGACGAGTCATTGCTAAGATCTACAGGAGGAATCGCCTGGTCCCGTGTACGCCCAACTGATTTCATGCTGTCGAAGTCAGCGAAAGGTGTGTCGACCCAGAACGCTCGAAAGTAAACACACGGTTCACATCTAGATCGCAGAAAAGCAATTATTGTCTTTAAATGATACGCTCGGTGTGCACTCCCATCTCAAATATAGTTCGCCATACAAGAGCCCCCACTCTCGATGGCGATTTTAGGGGGCGTATCAACTCTAGCCTATCTCACCGCTTCAGCTCTCTACGCATCCAGTGTCCTGTATGGCGGTTCAGGTCGTCCGCACGGCCCACTGCGAGACATTTGTCCAACACCGTTTTCTGTCTGTAAGCTGAGAAGCGCAATTACTTCAGACGCACTCATCAATTACGTGTATGAACCACCCAGTCATCGCCGTATGACGAGCACAAGTGCGAGGACGTTTTCTATCGTGCGTTCTTGATCTATGGTATCCTCCCGCAAGTGGGACTGCGCTGACGTGCATACTCTGCGATCTGCGGCAGCTTCGAGTGTACGGGGTGCCCTACAGCATTGTCTCTGCTATACAGACAGCTATCTAGGCGTCGTATGCACACGTCTAGTCGTATTATCTGTCCGTGTAGGACCTACCTGTATATATGCGACCTACCTGTATGTATGCACTTACTGTGATTGAATGGTGCAGGTCAATTGAACCAACTAAAAACATCTCGCGGGTGCGAAGCATCCTGTCAGAACGGTCCAGACGTCAAAATCCCTCCGCTTAAGACGTCCACGACCTTAACCATCCACTTACACTTACAACCCCTCTCACCTTACCACACACTCACACACACACGCCTCAACTTATCACGCCCGACTCACACAAACATAATAACGACGAAAAGAGCGTATGTATGGCGACGTACATCAACATCACAAGCGGTACACAACAGAAACACGAATCACACGACACAGACGGCCAAAAACAGAAATACAGCAGTAGGTAGGCGGAGGCGGGTGGGTGAGTGGGTGGGTGGATGAGTAGGGTGCGGGAGCGCGAGCGGAGGCATCAGCGCGTGCACACAATCGGTGGGGTGAGGTGAGGTGAGGGGGGGAGGTGGGGACGATAGATACGGGATACACGAGAGAACGAGCCGCGCGAGGCGAGGCAAGGCGGGAAGGTATATCTTTGGCGAGGCGAGGCGAGACAAAGGCGAAAGACGGGAAGGCAGGCGATTAGGGGGCAGAGGCAGGAGATCGTACGGGCAAGCGAGGCAGGCGAGAGACGAGAGACGAGCACGGCGAGACGGAACGAAGGCGAGACGAGGTGGCAGAACGGGGATCCTTGAGTTGTGTTTGGCGCATACAAGAAACAAGAGAGAGAGGTGGAGCCAGAGAAGAAGGAACGCGCGATACGCTCAGAGTTCAGCGAGAGCTCAGAGCATCATGTTCGCAAACGCGTTCCCGCCGCTCACGCCCATCCCCGCGCTCCCCCCGCGTCCTCCCATCCCCATCCCGCTCATCGCGCCTCCCAACCCCTGCTGCTGCTGCTGCTGCATCCCCTGCATCCCCTGCATCGCATACATCCCCTCCTCCGCCCACTGCTGCCGTCTCCCCATCGCCGCCGCCGCTCCAAGCACGCTCGGCATCTCCCCGTTACTGCCTACACTCCCCATGCTTCCGCTGCGTGCGCGCTTGAGTCCGCCGCTGGGTACAGGCGAGTGGCCTGCGCTGCCTACGCTGCTCGAGTCGTCGTTGTCTGTGGTGTAGACTACACGCTGCGGTGCACCGTACCCGCGCTGCTGCTGTGCGTACCCGCTCATGTAAGGTGCGGGCGGAGGGGGACCGTGGCTGCTCTGCGGCGGCGTGAACTGCTGTTGCGGGAAGCCGCCGCCGGGTGCGCCGGGGCCCATGCTCCACTTGTGCGACGGGCTCTCGCTCGTGGGAGGGAAGTACTGGCCCATGTGCGGCGGGTCGTACATGTTCGCCATCGCGGGGTTCTCGAAACTGACCGCCTGCGGGCTTTGCACAATCATCGGGCTCGACATCGCGCCGCCATGCGGGCCGCGGGGCATCATCGTCTGGAGGTGCAGGCCGTGGTGGCTGTTGGTGTGGTGGCCCATGTGCGGGTGGGGGTTGTGGTGGGAGGGGTGGACGCTGTGCGCGAACGGGTGGCCGCGGATGTCTTCGGGCTCATCGTTCATCGAGTTGACGCCCTGGGACGCCATGCCACTGTTGAAAGGTCCGTCCTCGTCGCCGTATTCATCATCGCCCGCCTCCTCCTCAATCGGGCCAGCGGAGAGGATCTCGACCTCGCCACTGAGAATCATCTGGAAGCCCTCGCCGCGGACGGGCTCGTCGATACGCGGCAGGTTGGAGCGGTCGCGCCATTCGTTCAGCTCACGACGGAGGGCGTCTGCTTCGAGCTTGACGAGGCGGAGCTCGCGGGCGGCGAGGAGACGGTGCCTGCGGGAGGCGTGGATGTGTGCGATCGAGCTGTTGACGATGGAAGACTTGGACGGACGGCGGATCTGCGAGAGGTTGGGCAGGAGAGCGGCGAGATCCTGGGGGGGAGGGCGCAGAGATTAAGATACAACTGCGATCATGAAGAAAAATTGACTTGATCTACTCACCAGGAAACGGCCGTTCAAAGTCTCCCTGCGCGCGCGCTCGACGGCGTTATGGGTAGCCCTGCGCTCCGCGGTGTTGGCGCGCCTGCTGGGCTTGCGCTTCTGAGGTTGTCCGGCAGCGGAGCTGGTGACGCCGGAGCCTGCGCCAGAGGACATGTGTTCCTGGCTGGGGTGACCGTTTGAATCAACGGGCGGGGGAAGGGAGAGGGTCTGGACGTGGGAGGGGGAGACAGGGGTGGAAGGACCGTTGGAGCCGTCGGCAGACGACTGGGGAGATTGGGGAGCAGGAGAGGAAGAGGGGGAGACGGCTGGGATAGACATTGCCATTTCGTGAGGTGTGTACAGTGGGTTGACGGATATATGTGGATATAAAAATACGTGGTTGTGAGGTGCAGAGGTTAGATGGGAGCGGGTTGGTGCGAGGGTCTAGTGACGGAGGGTATGTGAAGCAGATATTTTGCTGGAGAGTGCGAAGAGGAGTAGAGACGACGGATCGCGATCACAGAGTGTTCAGCGGAATCCGGTGGAGGAAAAGTAGATGGCGGGTGGTGGATGGTGGATGGAGACGACTGTCGCGAGCGAAATACTCAAGCGTACGGCCGGTGGAGGGATGGAAACTGAGGAGTTTGGAGAGTGTCGGGGGATGGGGTGCGTTTGTTAAGGCTCTTACTTGCAGGTCGTGGATGGGGCGGATGTAATGAGTACCGACAAGGGTCGCGAGATCTGCAAAGGCGGGCGGCGATAAGCGTCTGTCGGGCGACGACGAAGGGGGAAAAGACGGTCTACTCACACCAGGCGTTATCCTTGTTACGGCAGGGGAAGGGCGGGGAGGAGGATGCAAGAAGGAAGGGAGAGGGACGAGGGGACACTCCGTCAGAGACCGAGGACCATGTACTTTGAGGGGGGAAGGGAGGGTTGCAATCCGCACTCGACCGCCCCGTACTACATAAAAAGGCGACACCTCCCTTTTTCGGTAACTCCCCTTTCCAGCACAAACAAATCGCCATCAACAGTCACATTCTGTCACATATGTCGCGTGAGCTGTCATGCCCGTCACGCCTGCTTCCTCTCCCTCGCACCCTCCTCCGCTCCCCAGCCGCTTCACCAAGCCACAGACTGCACTGAACGCCCTCGCACCAATCTCTAGTGCACTGTAACGCTGCCCACTGCGCTGTCGACGCAGACACATCCTCGTTGGGCAGGCCATCGAGAAGCGTCACACGCGCCTGTCAGAATCGTCATGGGACCCCTTTTGCCCTTCTGGCAATCTCCGCGGCGCAGCGTAATCGGCATGACCTGCGATAACGACCCAGTTCGTCTCCGACCTCTCGTCCTGTCCTGTCCTTGTCCCCACCGCCTGCCCCGCCGTCCAAAACACATCCCGCCCACCGCAACACACACGCATCCATGATCAGATCCCCACCGCACTTCATGTTCCATTCCTCCCCATCGCCCTTCGCAAGTAATTCGCGAGTACGAGAATTGTCGCAATCAATCCCCCAATCCGTCCGTCTGCCAGCTTCCTCTCTGACCCCGGTCCAGCGCCGTTCGTTTCGTCCTGTACATACAACTGATTGATGATGACGAGCTGCTGTAACCGTCCTGTCCCACTCCCGCAAACAAATCTTCCCAACGAACGATTACAGTGCACTGCAGTAACGTACAGTAGCCTGGCTAGCTCTCGAACTCGAACTCGTCGCATCACATCAATCAGCCGTCTGATCCACCCACCGCCGTCTCCCCGTTCCCCCTAATCCGTAAAACCCTCTGGCGGCTTTGCGCCATCAGACCCGATGCGGTAAGTATGTACGCGGCGCTAGCGTCCGTTGTTCCCTCCCATCAGACCCGCCCTTGGCGATCCCGCAACGTCTGTCAGGTGTGCTCCTGGCTCAGAGTGCAGTGCGCCGTCCAAAGTTTATTTCATGTGTCGCTTATTTTCCTCGATCGTGCTCGTGCTAGACCACCCGCCTGTTTTTGGTCTAGCTTTTGTTGTTCCATTTCACCCCTTCATACAAGCTCTGCGAGGCCCCGCGTACTCCCCAGCCGCAAACAAAAATACCACCAATTTTCCCAATTATCCGCCTGTCCTTCCAACGCATCACAGCTGCCACTCCACCGTCGCTCTACCACAGTACCGCCGGCGCTCACCACAACAACAACAGCAGTACAGTGACTCGGAACCACGATCCATCCAAACCATCCACATCCAGCTCCCCCCCAGCACCGATCGCTAACAACCGCAGATCGCAGCCAAATCACCCATCTGATGTCCCCGCAGATCGGGTCTCGAGGCTTCCCGTATCCCCCTCCCCAGCCAGCCACTCAGTCAGTCCCTCCCCTCAGTGTCTCCAAGTCGTCGTATCCCTCCCTTGCACGTGCCCGCACAACGCATATGGAACGCCTCCCCACGGGACCCACTAGCGTCCTCCTCGCATATCAGCCTCCCCATACTGCTCACCCTCCCGTGTCCCCAAACCACCCGAGCCAGAACGTACGGACCGACCTTGCGAGCGTGCACGAACAACTCCGCCTCGCGCGGACTCTAAAGCGCACGCGAAACGCGACGACGAGACGACGAGACGGGGGCTCTATGTGGCGTGGCGGCTGGCTTATCAGCGTATCGTCGTATCGTATCGTAACGGTCGTGCGAAGCCCGTCGTTAGGAGGGTGGATGACGACGAACACGCCACAAAGCCCAGAGGTCGCACTGGGTGATCGCGCTGATGCTGATTGGCTTTGCTCTCCGTTCTGTTCTCTCGGCGGTTTTTTTGTTTGGTTGGTTTGATCTCTGGGTCTGTTCGTGTCGAAACTCGAGCTGACGACTCCCTCTACTACAGTACAATGTTTCGCAGAACGGAATAAAACAATACAACCGGAACACGCAAGCTACTGGAACTGGGAAGACGAGACGAGAGAAGACCGAAGCTCCCACGGCGCAACTCAAGCTCGCGTTTCTGATACACATGCTCTGTTAGTTAGTTGTTTAGTCCCTTCCATACCGCAAACACAATAATTTCACCTCCAGCGTATCCATCAGAACGCATTGGCCTTCTGTGGGCTCGCCTCGTGGCGCAGACCAGACCCCCACTTCCACTTAAGCATGCATGTCCATTACAGTACAGCATTTCACAAGCATGAGCACAAGCATAAACTCAACTTACTTATCTCAAGCAGTCCAGACCACCGACATCAAATCGAATCAAATCGAATATCCTCGTCGGCCTACGATTACGATTGGCACCCTCCCCAATTTCGTTCATTCATCCACCATCAGAAATTAATTGTTCGCGCACACGCAGCCCGTTTCGCGCGCATCGGCTCGCCCTACACCCGGCCCTCGGACGTCCACTGGCTCTGGCGTTATCAACCACTCAACTCCACCTCCACTCTCACTCTGTGTTGCTTGCGTGGTGTTTCACGTACGAGATACGATAACCGTCGGCCGTCTCGGGGACCCACTGATCACTGACTTTCGGACGCACTAGAAGCTCCTGTACTGCACAGAGGCAGCTCGGAGCTGCAACCTTCTCTGACAATGGCAGCGCACATGTGCCCTCGGAAACCCAAATACGGACCATGTGATTCGACTTCGACGCATAGGCTCCTCGGGCGCGGGGGACTCGAACTCGACTCAACACCCTACGAGCGTGCTGAGACACGTGAGCTGTTGACGACGACGATCCGCGAGGATCTCCCTCCGTCCGTCCGCTGGTCTGACCGTGCTTATGGACGCGTTTGGCACTACGCTCGCACGGCTCGGCTCGGTGTCTATCCCACCCGCTCCCCGTAAACCCAATTGCTCCCCGTACAGTAATCAGCTCACCTGCGATCGCAATTGCTTCCCTCCGCCAAGTTGGAGATGTGGCCCGAGGACGAGGACGAGGACGAGGCAGCCCATTTTACAAGGTTAAGCATCCGCTAGTGTGGGCGTGGACATGGGCATGGGCATGGTTACGAGGAGCCTGGGTGATGATCATGCATCAAGCATCATAAATCGTAAAATCGTGATCTGTCTTGGCTGGGCAGGCTACGGTCTAACTCGACTGACGTTTATGTTCGCCGAGGCGGAGGGGAGACGACCGAGGATCGAAGTGAGGAGGCGGAGGGGAGACGACCGACGCGCCAAGTACGTTATGTGGACTGTGGACTGTACGCCGACGCTGTAGGTGAGATCGCGGGTTGTGAGATTCATCCGGAGGATCTGTACGGACGTTGTACTGTACGCCAATCGAGGTGCTATCGACGCAGTACTGTACTTGCTCAAGCACATCGCGACGTCCTCGCACCGATATGTCACTTTCCAGCTCTGCTTTGCTCTGTCGGACTTGCACTGATCCAACACGAGTCCTACCATCCTAACGATCCAATGATCTCTACACATATCCCCGCTTCTTCTACAGTATCCCTTCGCACGCAAGGCAAATCACCCCGCCTCCTTCCCACCATCCCAACCTCACATCTCCGTCGACAGACATCGACATCAACACACTGGCAGATCCCGCACAGCACGTCACGGGCACGGGCACGACGGGCTGGGTTGATCCAATTCTGTAGCAAGTCAGCTTGATAAACAGCAAGTTAGCTTGATAGCCCGACAGATAACCAAACGAACAACGTCCCCACTTATCCTGGGAACCACACCAGAAGCACATCACATCCTTCAATGCACCCGGACGCAGCGAGTCCGGAGGGTGTCTGTCGTTATCTGTTCTGTCCATCTGTCTCACGTCTCATGTTCTGTGTTGCGCAAATCTGAATCTGCGAGCGAGCAGTGCTCTGCTCTGATAGCGCCACCAGGCGGGCGTCCTCTACCTCTACCGCACCCTACGCTAGCACCCGCCGGCTTAGATAGCGGGACGGGACGATAAGTACAAGCTGGAGTTGGAGTGATCTGTACGAGGAGGGTTTACGGATTTCTGGTGTGAACGCCAATCGAAGGTGTTTGAGTTCGGGTTTGGGTTCGAGGGCGAGAAGAACAAGGGGAGAGAAGGAGAGGAAGCATCCCACGGCAATATCGTGCTTGAGCCGCCGATTGATACAGACAGAAGTGTAGTGCTGATTCGTAGACGGGGTTGAGATGTGCGTTCTGTATTGTCCTATCTTGTCCTGTACGCTTGCATGTCACGGTGCGTCTGGATTATGGTTTAGTTACAGGATGAAGAGACTCCGGTGGATTTGCAGTACAGCAGCCACCGCCTCAATGAACACGTCGAAAGCCCGCCACTCGAACGACAACGAAGCCCCGGAGAACACAGCGCACAATAGCCGTAGCCGGAGATCATACCGTAACTTATCTCTACACGAATATCACGCGCGAGCTGCACCGAATCGATCTGTCCGTCTGTCTATTTCACACCACTACCGCTACATCACCTACATATGCATAGATTACCGCCTGCCGCTCCCACCAGAGCACCCGTGCAGTACTTCAACAGCACTAGACTACACTCGAGCAGAAGAACCCGCCATCGCCCATCGACGCCGCCCACCCATCTGATTCTCGTAAAAACGCGCCCCCTTCGTCTTCCACACAGAACTCGAGCGCATGACATGACATGACGAGCGAGCTCTGTTCTCGTCGCTTCTCTTCCATATTCCATATCACAATATGACGATGCACCCTCGGGCTATCTATCTACTGTATCACTATCACGAACACGCAAGTGGATGGGTGGGCGGGCGAGCAGACAAGAACGAATTGCGAACTGTGATTGTCATGCTTCTGCATTTCTGGGGAGCGAAGACTGCGGGGACCTCGGAGGCGAGGCGTGTGTGGTAGGTTACTCAGCAGGCTCTTTCATTAGCATACAGTCAGTGCTGTATGTGCAGAGGAAGAAGAACAGGGTCGAGAGCGGGACCGGCGGTTCTCTGAAGCGCACGCCCTCGGCACTCGTTCTCGGAGGCGGGCTCACGCTAGGACGGCTCGAAGCAAGGCACGCGATGCGATAACCGAGGGAGCTCACGAGAAGAAGCCCATACAGAAATGCAGGGGCAGCGGGGGTTGCGGTGGGGGTGGAGGTGTGGCGCGGAATGGAGCGCAGCCGCCGCCGTCGTGTTGGGTGGCAAGTAAATGCGGACCCACTTGTTTGCTCAGAGGGATCTGCAATACAATGTGAACTGTAAGTGCTGGTGGTGGTGGTGTACTGAAGCAGGGAAGAGCGTGTGCTCCGAGGCGATCGGTGACGAGAGTTCGAGTTATTAGGTGCGCCACCAGGCCACACTCTATCCCGCGCCACGACGCCCACTCATTATCCTCTTCAGAGCACTTGCAGTGGATGTAGCACGAGGGGGTCAAATCACTTGTAGGACAGTGAGTACTTTTTGAAGCAGGTTCGATTCATGAGAACAGGATGGCGCTGAGATTAGGAGCGGCGCCGCCACCGAACCAATCCGCCAATCCTGCGCCACGACGCCCACCGGACTGCAATAAGCAAAACATCCTATTCATATGTTCACGCCTCAAGACCCAAATTATACTCATACATCCCTCCTTCTTCATTTCTTCATTTCCTTCCCTCCCCTTCGTGCTCATCTAACCTCATACACTCTTACCCCCTACAACCCTCCGCCCCTCCTCAACCCCCACATCATCCACAACCCCCGCACGCACCGAGTCCCCCAGCGCACGGTCGCGCGCAGGGTCCGCGTCCGCATGCAAGTCCAGCGGGAGGCGCGAGGCTTGTTCTTTGAGGAAGTTTGCGCCTTTTTGGGCTAGCGCTATTGAGGAATGGGGTGAGTGAGTAAACGTGAAGCAAGAGGGGCGGGGAGAGGAGGGAAGGGGAGGGGAGGGAGACGTACGGGAGAAGGAGGTGCGCACTGATGCGCTCTCTTCTTGGGGCGGGATGAGCGAGTTCATGGGCTGCGATGCTCCCGTGAGCTCGGAAGCTTGTGTATGCGGATTAATGGGGGAAGGAAGGGTACCTTGTCGGCCGTGGGCGCGACGTGCTCGCCTTGCTCTGTAAGGTGGCTCATAATTCTTATTCTCGTGTGTATATGCGTGTGTTTGAGTTTGAGTTTGAGTTATGATGGATGTAGAGGTGTATTATACCGTTTGGGCTGCAGTATATATGCAAGCGATGCGAGGACGTGACATCATACGCGGCGTCGTCGTTGGCAGGTGGGTGGGGAACGCTCCGCACGGCGCGCCACTTTCCGTTTCGGGAGGGGGCGCATCAAAATCAAATGGGGCGCGTGACTTCTTTAGATCCCACCCGACAGACAGAATGTAGTCTTTGCACCATACGTAAGGAAAAGATGGTGAGTATTACAGTATACTACACCGCGCATTACGAAACGACCCGTTCGTGTACACCAAGAAGCACGGTGCGTATCAACTGCACACACATCATCGCACACCGCACGTGTACTCGTCTACTAGTGCGTCCCCCGTTCCGCGTTTCCTAGTACAGTGCACCCTGTGGCACGCCACGCCACGCCTTCCAAGGGTCCCTGGGAATCCCATCATCGGGTTGACTCCTCTCTACATTCTCGTGAGTGCGTCCGTGTGCTCTTCGTTTCGAGGGTCTCACTACCATGGAATTCTACAGGGCCCTTTTTCCATCCATCCACGCAACAAGACAGAATCGGAGAATATTGTTTTTGTGCGCCGGTAGAGGAAGCACGCTAAGAACGAGAACGAGAACAAGACCCATTTCCATCCGCCCACGGCCGCGTGTTTTCCGGTGGCCATGCCATATCATGTTATTTTTCTGCTGTCCCAGGCGCGTTCGCACGACGCCGGAGAGGAACAAATGGCAGTGAGTCCACCGCCCTATCAGTATCAACATCTTCTTCTTTGCATCGTATACTGCAAATCGTAGCGCACAGCTTACCGTAACACAAACGTTGCTGTCGGTGTCGATTTCGATGTCGGTGTCCTCCGAGGAGTTCTGGATTAATGGAATGGTGAAGCATACACCCACATCATCTCTCACTGGTATGCAGGAACCAGGACCCCCAGACTCGCCCGCGTTCCCTCTCTCTCCCTTTTCCTTCCATCGACACAAACACAAAACACAAGCGCGCAGAAATCTTTTCTGCACAGGACAGGGATTGTCGCCCACAGCCTCCCCCACCACGCGGATCTGCGTTCTGCACGTTTGCACGCTTACTGGGTGGCTATCCCCGGATGCAAGCGTCGTCCGCGTGTTTTCTGGTGGTCCCCATCCCATGTCTATGTCCATGTCCCAATGTTACAGTCTCGTACAGCATTTAGGTGTGTTTTTCTGCTTCGTTCGCATATCGCAGGTGCCCGCGACCAAAGAATGCCCAGTTGTGAGTCCGTCCTCCCTCTCCGTGTAATCATACTTAATCACGATCGCACTACTATCTCATCTTACAGCTTCTACAGCCCTAGATTAACGGAATAGTGGAGCATACATCATACACCGCAAACCCACATCCAACATTAACACCCTATCTACCCTGGCGTGGTATGTCGGTATGCTGGAATGCCACCATCGCACACGCCCGACGCGCCGTTCAAACGAGGCGCACCGCGTCCGCGTACCACGTTTTCCCTTGTCGCTCGTCGTGCAGTGGGTATGTATACCTGCCCTCCCGAGCTTCACTAGCGGATGCGCAAACCGACCATGCTGCATCTCCTCCTCATCTACCTCTTTGTCCTTTTCAACCTCGCAGCTCCGGTCGCGAGCGCGCCTGCATTTCTGTCCGGCTCACATAGCAAACCCGTCGCAGAAGATATCGATATCGCGCAGCGGGATACCGTCGACCTTGCATACGTATACGCGCTGACCGCGGCATGCATACCAACGAGGGGCGTCGAACGGTCATTCCGCGTCGGCAGCGCAAACGAGCACGTCGAGCTCCCGCGTAGTGTCACCGGGAGCACACCAGAAGAGTAAGTAACGTCCGTCCGCTCATACAGGCCCTGCCAAGGCTCGATCTCAGCCCCCGTTCGTTACTTCCTATCACAGACCTATACTCATTTCATTTCGTAGAACCGCCCTCGTGAGCCATACACATGCACATGCCCCCTTCCCCACTGACTTCCCCCTAATATCGCTTTAGATCCCCGGCCCAATCTCACAACGCCCCTCGATCGACCCGCACCTCGCGGTCGCGTCCACGCGCCATGTGGACGTAGATGTAGATGAGCATGTGCGTTACCCCTCCCACGTCCGTCCACACGTGTTATCCCCTGCTAAGTACCGCCACAGAGCGCCACTACCACCACCACCCACTTCGAATTCGAATTCGAATTCGGGTCGGGCGTGCCAGTTGAGCGGTGAGTCTGCTGTGTCAATATTGAATACCATATTCCGATGTCTGATTTTGAAGCGAATTTGACTTTGAATGGGGATACTATAGCAGACATGTGGCGGAGGTGGAGGTCGCCGATGGTGATGATGCCGCCCCCCGCATGGAAGACGCGACGGTGCCTTACTCGGAGGCGGCGCTCACACTTCGTCAGTGTCTTCATCCTTGCGTCCCGTTACGTTGCTCAACGAACTGTACGCTGACACACTTCCTCCCCTCTCTCTCTCAGTGTGCGAACGAGCCAGCCCGTCGACGCACTCCTCCGGACAGTTCGCAACACACACACAGGATGGCTCAACTTCCACGTGGACACGACACCTCCCGACGGGACAGATCGTCGCTCTTGTCGCTTGCACGGAGCCAACCGATTCGTCGTCTGCGCTGAGCCGAAGGCTCGCGAAGCTCGACTACCGCGAGCTTGCCGCGGACGAGGGCGCGACGCCCGCACCGCGCACTACCATTAGCGTGAGGGCCGCTGAGACGCAGAGCCCCGGGGACGCAGACGTGTTGTTGGTTGAGAAGGCGTCTCCGTCGTCGCTGAAGTCGGCTACTGCGGTACAGAACACCGCGGATACGAACGTCTTGTTGGCCGAGGAGACATCCTCGTCATTCTCCGCGCCTGCATCGCATACGACGCTCTCCATGGACAGAACACACGCTGCCCTGCGTCCCTCTGTCACCGCCGCCGCTGCAGCCGAGAGTCAGCGCACCGCGCACGTATCGCTCACCGAGACGACGTCCTCCTCTGCGTCTGCTCCCCATACGACGCTCGCCAAATTGGCCGACGCGACACAGAGCACCGCGCATGCCGACGTCTTACTAGCCGAGAAGCCCTCCACGTCGTCATCCGACAGCACACACTCCAAGACCAGCGCGAGCACGACCACACCAAAGTCAAACCCCCACCCATCCGCCGACGTAGCAGCAGCAGACTCCGCCGAGCCCTCCTCGTCCTCGTCGGAGAAGCCGCACAAATCGTTCAACTGGAAAGCGCTCCTCGCGGGCGGGATCGTCGCGCTGTGCGTCGCTGCGGGTATCACCTCGGCCTGGCAAATCATCCTCGACGCGTTGTGCCCTGGCCTGGGGTCGTCTTGTTGCTGCTGCTGCTGAGCTTTTGATTTGATGCGAGATGGAGGTGCTCCTGGGGAGCGGGTGGTATCGCTGGCTATGTATTCTTACGTCGAGCGTCTGGACCGCTTTCGACGCGGGTTCTTGGACATCTGGGCTAGATTGCGCATAGAGTAGTGGCTCGGACTTGCACTTCCCCTAGTGGGTACTCGTGAACATGGCATGTCTTGCACGACAAGGGTTTTATTGATATTAGCGAGTACATAGACATATGCATACTTTTTACGCATGCCACACGGGGACGCATGCTCGTGCTGCACAGGCAATCGCAGCGACATCCTCCCCATTAAAACCGCACACCAAAAGCATCCCATCAATTAAACCACCCCTGATGGCGAGGAAGGACCAACATGACTTCCAGGTGCCAGCATACCAGCGTAAACACGACTCTAACATGTCCGCGAAGAAACGCGAGCAACTACTCATGTACGACGAAAATGTCCAACCTGGAGTCCAAGAAATTTACGCGTCACCTCTTCTCTTCCTCCTGGCAGCCATGTATGCTGCCCTCCTTTTGGCTTCCAGAGCCACTATCCCCACCACTCTTCTCTGATTCAATCTCGCCAGAATTATGCTCGTCCGAGATCTGCCTTGAACCAGGAACAAGCCAGCTTAGTTGATCCTGCAACCTCGTCAGGACTCCATGTACGACTGCTTGATTAATTTTGCTCCGATTTTCATCTCCTATGCATTCAGAACACGCACGGCCCGGCAGCGCCCAGCTCGCGCACGGCTTTCGATGCGATCCACTCGTCATCCAACTTGTCTCAAAAGACGAATTGTACTCATCCATCCAAATAGTGCAGCAGAGGCAGCTGCGTTTGCTCACGCCAATAGGCCGTAAAATCGTGCCAAAGACCTCATTTTGCGGTGCGAAATGGAGAAGGATTCGTACTTCGGCGTGCAGAGATGCATGCACAGTCGTATGTTGAGTCCAGCTGGCAACAAGGGAAGGGAAACGTTGGTCGAGCTTGGATACGTCGTCCGGGGAGAGCTCGTGGCTCAAAGCGCCCTGGATTACTGCGTACACGTCGTCGTCGAGAGTGATGACGCCTTCGGCCGCGCCTACGAACGCACTGGTGATCCAGCGGTGTGCCACCCCTGCGCCACTAGAAGAGATCCGTTGAAAACGAAGAATCAAGCCGTTTACGCCCATTGAGTATTGCTCGACCTTCTTCAGACGCCGCCTTAGTCTCTCCAGTCGGGCAGTGCGCTCGCGTAGAGTGGGATTCTCGGTTTCAGTCAATGTCTTAAAAACCTTAGCAAACGATAGGACTTCTATCCCGTACGTCAGCCTAGAGTAATGCCTGGCATCGGGCTTGGCTGGATTGATCAACGTGGAGGTGAGCTGGCCAACGTCTTCAAGCAGCCTCTGGAGAATGACGGGATATTTGCCTGCAAGGAAGTGACCGTCGGCGGTATGATCCTCAACGAACCCCACCGATCTGAACAACTTGCTCCTCCTCATGGGAAATTCATCGTTGAGAGAGCCAGGGACATATGACTTGAGAGCTTCCATGAGGTCGTCGCGCAGCTTTGGGTCGGATATACTGGAGTGTAGAGCACTTATCCGCTTGTTGATGTTGGCACACCCGCGCGCAACTAGAAAGGGGAAGATGTGATCCCATTGCTTTGTAGCGGGATTGGCAAGGGTGGAAAGGAGTTTTGTTGCATAGCTGATGTCTGCTGGCGTGGGTTGACCATTCTTCGCGAGGACCAGTTCCACTTTGTTGTTCCTGTCTAGTGCCGCAGCGTACACATCCGCCGGGTTTTCTGTGGCCAGCAATGCCACGAGGGTGTCGAGCAAACGAAGCTCATTTTGGGCATGTTTTATACCTCTGAAATGTGCGGCTACCTCTTGGTCAGGCACAATGGTATCGGTGTGTTCAACCTTGCCAAGGAGATCTATTCTGTCAATGAATTCTGTCTTGCAAAGTACTTTTAGACGTTCCAGATAAGGCGGGCTGGGATCAGCGTATTCAATCTTGTGGAGGAGTTGTAGACGTTCTGAGAGAATAGCTTGTGTTTCCATCTTTTGGTTGGAGGCGGAAACTCGCGGGATCGTATTCGTCTTCCTTTCCAACTCCGACCGATCGTAGCAAACTCAGCGCGTAATTGGTCTTCTGCTTTATTATCAAGTGCCAGTAAATAGAGTATGTGTGCCTTATATTTCGATAAGTCCCATTGTGATGCGGAAATATACAGTCATCATCCAGCAACTCATGGCCAACACGTATCGCAAACAGTTCCAAACACCGTCCTGGCCGACGACACTCTCATCTACAGCGTGCGCGTCGCGCAGGTTGCAAAGGGGCCAAGCAGATATATTTTCGCCGGGGACAGCTTCCATTAGCGATTATATTCACATATGTGTACTTTTCCTTGCCATGCTCGCAGCCGGTTCAATCAAGATACATCGCAACGTCGTGCTCGTGCTGCACAGGCAGCGGCATCCGCCTACCCAGGAAATCTACACACATCCGCATCAGCTACGTTCATTGACACTCAAACGAGGCGCACTCACCTTCCTTCGGCCTCTTCGAAAAGTCCAACACGACCATCCTTGTAGTACCCGGTCTCGCAAAGCATATCCTTCCGACCGTCTCATCCCATGCCAGACACGCAAACCTCTCCCCCGGGAAATTGAACGGCAGCTTCCTGACGGGGCGGCGCATCACGTTCACCTCCATGTTCTCGTCGAATAGATCCTCCGGCTCGTCCGCGAAGAGTTCCGCGTCGTGGTACCGGAAGAACGCACGCACGGCCGGCGCATCCGTCAGGTCGTCCCACGGCACGGTGTACAGCAGCGTGCGATGCGCGCCTGGTAGGATGCGGTATTGAGCGCCCTCGTGGCACTCGACGAAGCGCACTGGCGAACAGTACGCAAGCGTGTACCGCCAGAAGTGCTGAAGTGGAAGACGGAGCGACACGTCAGGGAACGCGTGCGTGGCGCTTGCGGTCTTCTGTGGGTAAAACGAGATGCGCAGGAGCCCGATGGACGGGAGGACGGTCTTGAAGAAGACACTGATGGGACGCGGCTTGTGCGCCGTTTCCTGCTCCTCCTCCGAGGAGCGGAGGAGCGTGCCCTGGACGGAGTCGTCGATCCAGGGAGGCGAGCCGTGCTCGCTGATGTACACGTCCGTGAACCGGTCGTCGTACATGTACACCGAGTCGACCGGATTGCCTTCGACGTGCAAGTACGCGCCTGTCCGGTTGGCGGGGATGTTCAGCATCTCGAGCGCGGTGATCGGGAACGCGTTCTGTTCGAACGTCACGCTGACCTCGCGCACGATGAGGATCTGCTGCTGTTGCGGGAGCGGGCGGATCGCTTTGATGTAGTGGAACTGCGTGGTGGTCAGCTGAGTGAATGTGTGGGATGGGACGAGGGGAGGCGATACGCACGTTGGCCGCAAATTGGGGGATGGGCCGGACGGTGAGTACGGACAACGGTCCCCCGTTGAGAGGCTTGAACATAATATCGTTTGGGAACCGCATCAGAGTAAGGTAAGGCTTCCCGGCAAAGTCGTCGAGCGACAGAGTGCCGAGTTTCCTCGACGAGCGGATGAGACAGATTTGCTGGAACGGCGGGATCTGTGCCTTCGCGTGCTCTAGGAAGGCTCGCGAGCCGGGAACGAAGCGCGTGTCGCATAACCCCTCGAGAGTCCTCAATGGTACGTGGAACGTTATGCATTCGTACTTGAGCGGGTAGGGCGCATCGATCTCGTGGTCCGCGCTGTACTCTGAAACATTGATCCTACAAAACCTCAGTATTAGAGAACCAGAAACGCTACTGACGACTCACCCCCGCTTCCCATGCGCCCTTCTCCTCCAGTCCCTGCGTACATACGAGATCGTGATTCCATGCACTCCATTCACAGTCAAGTACTTCGCCTGCAGATTATATGCCTTCGTCCGCGTGTCTGTCTTCGCGATAGGGATGACGTTATACCGGCTGTCGAGCACGTATATTATCAGCGCCCAGTCCTGCCGCGTCGCGTCCGATACAGATGCGACGAGGTATTGGCTCCCCGGAAGCAACACCATATGTGCGACGTGGCGCTGCGCGTCGAACTCCCATCTCTCGTACAGATCCCCCTCGCCAGACTCTGGCGGGCTCCAACGCCAGATCTTGTCGAGCGAGTGTGCGCGCGTGAGGAGGCGTTCGGCTTCAAGACCTGTGAGATTCTCAAGCGAGTGGCGGGAGGTTGGGGGGAGCGGAGGGATGGGAAGGTGTGATGTGCGGAGGAGCCGTTTCCAGATGACGGGGTGGTGTGTGAGTTGATAGTAGAGTTTGCTGACCTGCAGCGTGGATCAGCATGTGAGGGGACTTAGGTACGGGGTGTGGGGCTCACCCGACGCATGCGCAGGATGTCGCGAACGCTGAGGTAGGTGAAGACGACATCGACCAGGATGTCATTCGGCAAGATGTTTAGGGAAGCCTTCGAAGGAGGGTGCAGATGGCTGAAGAAACGAGCGATGGGGGAGAGCGTCACTGGCATTATGGGTGAGTGTGTGTGTAATGTAGATAAGCTGGGTAGGATAGCACTGTTCGGCGAGGAGGTGACCAGCACAACTTCGAAAGGAGAGCCAATGTTGCAGGATGAGAGGATGTATGTGAGTAATATACCCACCACCTATCCACTTCCATTATTCTCGACCCTGGGGAGATAGGTAGACGTCTCAATACGCCCTTGTACTTGACCTACAACAGCTTCCCATTTCGGCGATTCCCTAAACAGTGCTTGGGATTGTCGTTCATTACGCTGATGAAGATGCTGAGTTGATTGCCCAATGGAATAGTGAGTCAGTGACATGAGTGTGATGCTAGATTTAAGTTTGGCGGTAAGACCAAGAGAAAGAGCAACTTCAAGCGTTGCTAGCGTGAACCCCTGTAGGCGCCGGACGATTGTAACCTGTTGCAAGTCGGAACACATTTGTTGTAGTAGCGAAATGTCCAGCGAGAGGGTCATTGAATTCGACGGCATATCTTCAGGGGGAACGGAGGAGTGAAGACGAACATAGCCTAGAATTGCATAGACACCTTGCGATTCAGAGAGATCTTGACCTGATCTTGTCTTCCAACGGCAGCTTGTTAGAGGAGTTTGCCTAAGACTAAGGTTTCTGCAAAAATAACATGGTTGCTGTCTAAACAATGTGGATATACTACCTTTGCTATGCATCTAGCAGTGAGTTTGCGTGTACTTGGAAGCTTGTGAATGCATTGTGTAAGCTATGACCTGGGGTTTCCGCGGGATACTGGCGCGACCATGTGCCACGACACGGTCGTGGTTGTGGCCGAGGAAGTAATGCGCGGAACAGATGCCATAGCTGTACACCCACCGGCCACATCCTCACGTTCGCGAGGCGACTGTACTGATGAGAAGTGGGAGTTGCGCCTCTAGACGCGGGAGACTTCTCGCACGTGACGTATCTCCCCGTCGTCCCGTTCAGATTGCATGCCTTGTTCTTTTGCGAGTACAAGTCGCCAATCGCGACTGTCACATCCGCTCAGCGCGAATACAAGGGCAACTATACGGGACACAAAGTGTACCTTCGATCATATCCTTATGTTGTTGTCAAGTATACCATTGTACACATGCCTGGGACTTGAAGAGCTTTATAGCATTGCCCTGCACTAACGCCACCTCCAGTTCGTCTGTTCCTGCAACACCGAGGATGCTCCTCAAACGCTTACTCCCCTCCTCCATCCAGTCTGTTCTTCGCTTTTTCCTACCTGCTCGTGAACCCTGCATCCAGAGACTTCCCGACGAAGTACTCGTGGACCTCATATTCTCCTACCTCGATGTGGAAGATATTCTTCATCTGCGTCAAGTACGTCGCGGTGCCTTACTGCTCCGCGTTCCGCAGCTCATTGCGTACAGGTCTGCAAGTGGTTGTATGACTTGACCCACCAGGCCGTTGTATGGAAACGCGTACTCAAGCGCATCTCGACACGCATTCCTACACCCCCTACACCCCGTTATGCATTCGAGCACCTTACAGCGGCCAACGCGGAGAGTCTGGTCGTACAAGCTCTGTCGCTTGAAAGCAACTGGCACAGGGACGTCCCTGACCTGCAGACGCGGTCTTTCCGTTTCCAGCACAACGTCGCAGAGATGGTCGTTTTGCCCGGTGGCCACTACTTGGTTGCGTCGGTCTCTGACCCCAAGCGGACGCAATGGGACGTCATGGTTTGCGCCCTGGATCCGCGTTATGGCGTTGTCCCCATCGCGAAATCTCCGACGAAGACAAAGGCGTACAACCTACAAGCACGCTACTCCACGGTCAATGGTGTCTCCGGAATCACTATTGCGTACGTGCGTCGAGATTGGGTACATCGTCAAGACGGCAGGAGAGGGTATGTTTGCCGTGTTTGAAGTCGAACTCTATAACTCAGGTGTGGCTTTAGCATCAATGTTTCTGATTATAGTGGCACGCACGAAATTGATCCACCTTATCCTCTCAAACACGAATGTCTAGTCCTTCATGCCGCACTGAGCTCCATCGAAGCCATATATGATCCTTCAGTCAATCAAGACTCTGAGAAGCTGGCTAAGAAGCTACAGGGCGTTCCTGCCCCATTTGAACAGATATGCCTTGTGCGATCGCGCTCGCAAAGACTTGGCCCATTGGTACTAGACGATCTTGCTGGGGAGCCGTATCTATCACTTGTTAAACAGCCAGACAACATCATATTAAAGCCCCTCAATGGTGGGCCTGCTTCCACTCTACATCTTTTACCTCATCCGGCACATGCAGATTTAGTAAGTGATTATCTCGCCCAAAATGACAGTCCGCTGAGGGTTATCCGCAGAATTCTCGTGTTGCAGCCATTCGGCCACTGCCAGATCAAGATCAGCTTCTTGTGGTACGCTGTTTCCACCACGAGAACCACCCCACGCTGGCTCTTGAAATCCACGATATTCCTACTGAGACACCACAACCCACAACTATCGATTCCGCGCCTCTACACTTCTTCCCTATTAGTCAACGGCTGTGGGATAGCATTCTCATTACCGAACGTTGCACGTCCGATCCATATCAAACACCATCAGAAGGGAAGTCGCACGATAATATTAGTAGCTCCAACGAGATGAGCATCCTCGTCTCGGTAAACGAGCCAAAACCTGGGTTGGAATGCATCACCATACCGTTCCGAGGCACCGAATCGTCCTCTCCCCCAAGCGAATCCTTGCAGAGTCCTTCTCCGCACTATCAGTACATTGTCTCCCACGCTCGCCGGGAGCCGTTCATGGCGGCATCACCACATACACAATTTGCCTTGATGCCGGGTACCAAGCGTAGACTGGCCCTTACGACGCGCAAGAAAGACTCTGCGGACAATCCCTACATCATCGGAATGTACAGGATGCACACACGGGCTCGCCCTCGCGCTCAGCGCACTTCGACATCTAACAATCTCATCAAAATCCCGTGCAACCTCGATGATGATTCTGCGATCTCGGCCCTTACGTGGGACGAGACGACAGGCAGGGCATTATTCGCAAAATCGGGAGTGTTGCAGATCGTCGACTTTGCGCACACGCCTAAGGCAGGTACGCGATAGTCTTGAATATAGTGTGCTGCCTTTCTCACTCGCTTCGTATACGCTAGACGTCCTTCAACGCTGTACACCGCCTCCTCAGCCAATTCATCCCGACCCTACAGAACAATACAATGCATCGTTTGACGTCGCCTGCGGCGGTCTCCCCAAGGTTATCACTTGAGTTTATTGTCGGCGGACTGGTTCTTACTTTGAAGTATTCTAATAGTAATTGTAATTGTACGACATCCTGGTTACCATTTGTCAAAATAATCGCAGTGGGGCTATCGAGTGCATGCTCAGTGCCGCACTTACTACAGGTAGCACATATTACATGCCCTAGTTGTCTATCGCATGCGCCTTTGCTTTCCGACAATGTTCGATGTGATCTTCTGAAGCAGCACGCAGCGTACACGCTGACGCTCCGTTGACGCTGTCGGATATGTCCCAACATAGAACGCCACCAAGGCCTTGTACAAACAATCACAAAGTGATGGAATTTGTTCGATCACGATCTCCACGTTGTACCTGCACTCCTTTCATCATCAGTAACAGCCTTTGAGCAATCATTGAAGGCTGAGAATCCAATTCTCTTATTGCTGATACTATTATCGGCCTATACCGAGTCAACCCGTCGCAAGCTGATACCCTTGTGCTAAGATCTCACAGGGTAGTTTGAGATGTCGTGGTCTCCTACCTCTTGGAGGGACAAGAAAGCTGCCCAGGTTCGTCATTTTCTACGTGCTCCAAGCCTCACAACCCATCATCTTGCAGGATGTTATTTATCCCGATAACGATCATCTGTCCAGGTCAGTTACTTACATACGCCAATGTCGCAAACGCTGCTTACCTATTACCTCCAGAGTGTTGTCAAAAATAAAACAACTCCCTCCATTGGTGACACCGTCAGAGGTTTATTTATTTCTACTTCTTTGAAGAAGATTTATTTACCGTATGTGGATAGATCGAACGCCTTCGCCACCAACTCGGCTCTGTCGAGAGACATGAGGCGTTCCTCCTCCACGCCGGTGATTGCGCAGAAAGTTTCGACGCTGTTACTCAAGTGTGTACATATGCTCCTGTTAACGGTAACAATCTGCTTATATGTGCGTACAGGAAAATATCTCGAATAAAATCGGGTTGATCCTCTCTTTCTCCCTGATACTCATTTGGGGAGCCCGGTTGCCCATCGTTCGTGCTCTACTTGAACTCTGATGCACCTCATACAGTCTAAAACTCTTCATTATAGGTACGTATTGGCCGTATTGCAGGCCAATATGCGAAACCGCGAAGCAGCCCGATGGAGAAATACGGGGACAGGGAGATAATGAGCTTCCGGTAGGCGCACGTCTAGGCTTTTTTGCCGCAGCTTTTTAATGCATGTTTAGGGGAGACAACGTCAATGGGTATTGGCTCTTTCATATTGATGTGATTGACTTTGACCGTTGCTTTATAGGCTTGATCCGAATGACAGAACTCCAAATCCGGAACGTCTACTGAGGTAGCTCTTTCCATAGTGTTTATAACACTGACACCGCTGACAACAGGCATAGCGCCTACTTTCACTCCACCACCACTCTCAATTATGTCCGTGGCCTGCTGACATCCGGTTTCGCTTCACTACACCATCCTCGGGACTGGTCGCTCTCCCATGTTCGTTCCCCAGAACTAAAGTATGTCCTCCTTCATCCGCCTCGATATTCCGTGCCAACATTGTAAACAGAAAGGAGTTCGAGCGCATCACAGAAGGCCTCTCGGATGCTCTTGGATTCTCACAAACTATCGGTTTCGGCGCTGAGACTGTACCGTACGAGAAGGGTGGCAGCCGTGGTGTTTTAGGAGAAGTTGACTTCTACACGAGGTGCGCTGTCGGCTCTAATTCTTTTTCTGTGTAGCCTGGCTGATATCTTGTATCAGTCACGAAGGACTAATGCTCGGTTATGAAGAGGCTATGACTCGTGAATTCCCCTTGCCGTCGTCCAGCAACGGAGACGGCAGTGTTCGTCCTTCCGCGCATTACAATACCTCCGCACACTTCCTCTGGATCGGCGACAGGACAAGACAACTGGATGGTGCACATGTTGAGTATTTCAGAGGAATCCGGAACCCGATAGGGATCAAAGTCGGTCCAAGTATGAAAGACGAGGAGTTGGTAAGGCTCTTAGATAGTGAGTATCACAGTCTCCATCCATATTTCGCGCTGAATGTTTATGTCGTCTCGTGCCCCGTATCTAGTCGTCAACCCAGACAAGGAGAGCGGGCGAGTGACTCTGATCACGCGTTACGGAGCAGCAAAGGTAAGCCACGCTATGTTTCTTGTAGGGTTGACACTGAAAACCAACATGATATTTTCAGGTCGAACAGTTCCTACCAGGCCACATCGCTGCCGTACAGGCCTCCGGACATCCTGTCATTTGGATTTGCGACCCCATGCACGGAAAGTACGTTAGGGTTTGTTTATTTCATTAGCTGCGTCTCACAAAGTTTCCCAGCACTTTGACTTCGTCCACGGGCCTCAAAACGCGCCACTTTGGGACCATCATCAGCGAGCTGACCTCCTGCATCCGCACACATGCTGCGTCCAATTCCCGCCTGGGAGGAGTCAGCTTGGAGTTTACCGGCGAACTGGCGGACGATGGTTTCAGCGTCACAGAATGCTTGGGAGGAAGCATGGGGCTCAGTGAAGAGCAGCTCGGTCTGCGGTATCAGGTCAGTTATATCTGCACCAGCCTAGTCAAACAAGCGGTTCCCCTGATGTCATTTTCCAGTCGTTCTGCGACCCTAGACTGAACTTCGAGCAATCTCTGGATGTCGCCTTCTTGATCTCCAACCATTTCAAGAATGAGCGGTTAGGAAAGTACAAGAGCGGCAGCGACGTGCTCTTTTCGGAGCTGGGAGGACGCAGCCCCGCTTAAATGTAAACACTACAGACGAGGTGTCCAACCACCCGCAAAATGTACACAATCCATATATGTTATGCACACGCTACGAGAGCGACGCCTCACAATGGTTTGCATGCCTGCGCGTCATGTGATGGTAATGAGACCTCAATAAAATGCTATAGTTACACAGTAGTTCATACATTATACGATCTTCACGGTCTGGACATGCTAACATGAGACGAGTAAGTGGGGAGTGGAATATGGGCTGCTTACCTTCGCGTATAGCGAGTCTACCACATTCCCTACTTGTTCCAATGTTTCTATCGCTGTTCCGTATGCATTCTATTTGATGCGACGTCAGCACAGCATAAGATCGGGAGCAACAGACAACTCACGTCGGCTTCCGTCTCATCATACACCAAAAGAATACCCCTTTGCTGATCTAGGACGCCGTGGAAGACTTTGTCAAGGATCATTTGGGATAGCCTGATGGCAAAGTCAGATTACCGAGATACAGACCTAGAAGAAAACATACTTTTGTTCCACTGCCTGACGCCCTTGTTTCACCTGCTCCGCAACGTACTCCACTTCCACTACCGAGTAGGGCTCGACGATACGAAGGAGGTTTTGCTCAAGGAGCGTGTCATAGAGCGCAGAAAGGTGGGTCCGTATCGTTGGGTCGGACGACAGCTCTGGGGTAGAAGAGTGAGCTTGATCTACGATACACTTATACGACCGCTACGTACCTTCACGATAGTCTCGCAGGGCCTTTTCGAAATCGGCCAGATTTCGGTTCTGGTGGGCCCGTGCAATAGCTCGCATGCTCTCCACATCACGGAGCTGAGCATACTTTGCTGCAAGCTTGATAGAAAGTAGTGAAGTAACATCTTCCGACTACCAATACGATCAGTAGGGTTTCACTGGGAGCAGAGAGATATTGACGCACCAGGTTGAGCATCACCTTACAAAGTAGCATGTACTTCAATGCGCCCAATGCGTTGGGGTCATCCTGTGAACTTAGATTCTCGAAAGTCTCGAAGAAGTACGAGTATGCGGTCGTGTAGTCCTTGTCCTCTGCATGAAGAACACCCGACTGAAGGTCAAGCTGGGCTTGAAGAGGAGGTGGGCAATAAATAGAATTCGCCGCGGTCCTTGCTGATGTCAATGCAGCCTTTGCTTTCGGGAAGTTGCTAATCCCTCTGTAGACTCGGCTCTCCAGGAGGTGAACCTCGGTGAGGATCATCTTATCATCCAGTCGCTTGAGTTCAGTGAGCAGGGTTTCGATAAGAGCTAGTGCGGGTTTGAACTGTAACGAGTCGAGTTGGCTAATAGATACGGTTTGAGAATATTCAGCGGGTATAGCATGTGCGTGGACGTACAGGCCAATAAGTCTAGTCTCCAAGCTGTGTTTCAAAAATATCCGTTTCTCCTGCTTTGCCCAGTCGATGTTGGTAAGGAGAACTTGCATCTGGATCTCTCTGCTGTCCGGAATAGGGCCAAAGAAATCTAGCAAGGTCCTGACTATGGCGAGGTCAGAGTCTGATGATCAAGCAGCAGGTCTTTACGCACTAAGCTTTGCCGTCTTTGCTTTCGCTGTCGATGACATGAATGCCCGAGATTTGTTAATGACATCGGCGACACCCTGTGCATTACTGGAATGCACACATTAGAGCCAAGTAACCAGTAGCCTCTCATATCACGTACTGTTGATCGCGGTAAAGCTCTCCAAGTTTGACAAGAGCGATCTCCTGGTAACGCAGAGATTCAGTGTCCGGAGAGTTATTCTCTAGTTCGCAAGGTTTCTACTTAAGTACGGAGGATCAGGTAGCAGGGTAAGCCATCGTACCGAGGATTTCGTTATAAATTGTCTCCGCCTGTTTCGGATCGGAGGTGTGTGAGGCCTCAGCCTGAGCGAGAAGCTCCCCTGGTGTTTTCTGGGTCGACATTGCGCGAGAGGTATGTGTATGGCAGTGGGGAATGGATGGTCAATAATGCAGAGGTATGCGAGCACGGGGTCTACGCGAGGTGACGCGTCTGGCCGTGGGAAAGCACTGACGCGTCGAGAATTACAAGCCCATGCTGAACGCGTCCATTATTCCCCTCGCTGAACAGCACAACGTCAGGACTCTTTGATCGCTGCACCTCTGAAGTTTACGAAGTATGGCCGAAGAAGTAGTCGCACCGATCCCCAACTTGGAGCTTGCACAACATTACTTCGTACTCTCTTCGCCACACCTATCCCATCTGCACGATGATGCGAAGAGCGCACTGCTTGCCGGCATACAGGCTGACCGTAAGTTATCTAGCGGCACTTATATCAAGATTGCTGATTGATACGCCTGTATTCTTAGAGATGACCCCGTACTACAAGATCGTCACCTCTACCGGCGCACTCCCTTTGGATCAGGCCGTCTTGGAATCATTAGAGAAGGCCAATGAGGAGGAGTTGAAGAAACTCGATGAACGTCTGGAGGAGGCACAGAAGCAGGAGGGCGAGAGCGACATTGCTGATGCCCTGCGAGCCCGCGCGAACCACTTTACCAAAATCGGGGACAAGGAGAATGCCATTGAAGCTCAGAAGGTCGCACTCGAGAAGACAGCAGGACTTGGGTCACGGATAGATATCGTGCTCACGAACATCCGGATCGGTCTTTTCTATGCCGATCACGCTTTCATCTCAGAAAACATGGCAAAGGCGGAGGAGTATGTACCCTGTGCAGTCACTTGCGGAAAGTTCCTTACGTTCTGCACCATATAGGTTGGTAGAGAAAGGCGGAGATTGGGATCGACGCAACCGACTAAAGGTATACCGTGGCCTTCACCTCCTTTCCATCCGACAATTCAAGCGGGGCGGTGAACTGCTCCTGGACGCGCTATCAACGTTCACAGCCACCGAGCTGCTCAAATACAACGATTTCGTCGCACTTACGATCACTGCCAACGTATTGACGTTAAACAGACCCGATCTCAAGAAGAAGGTGCGAACATATGCAGCGCGAGCGTAACACGGATCTGACCTTTCTCAGCTTATCGGCGCTCCGGAAGTTAACCAGGTCCTCCCCGAACTACCCACTTTTGCCGATCTCATCAAAAGCTTGTATGATTCACACTACGACAAGTTTTTCGTTGCGCTAGGTCCGTCTTTCTTTTGTTTTCTAGTCTCCTGAGAGACTCATGTCATTTTGTAGCGACGCTGGAACAAAGCTTCCTCCTCCCGTCACGGCTGCTCTCTCCTCACGCCCGCTTCTATGTGCGAGAGATGCGCATTCTCGCTTACAACCAGTTACTCCAGTCATATCGCAGTCTAACGCTAGACAGCTTGGCGAGATCGTTCGGCGTCAGCATCGAGTTTGTAGACAAGTACGTCGTTTCGTAGTCACAGCAGTCTCGTAAACGCTGATAATTCTCCATCTGAAGCGAACTGTCCCGTTTCATCGCGTCCGGCCGTCTTCACTGTACGATCGACAAGGTGAACGGTGTCGTAGAGACAAACCGTCCGGCGATCAAGAACGCGCAGTACGAGACTGTCGTGCGCCAGGGAGATATCTTGCTGAACTCAGTACAACGGCTGAGCAAGGTGTTGTACTGATTATACCCCGGGACATATTGTACGATATATTGTAGTGTGGCAATGCATCCCTACATCTGTAAGCTCGTTATGACACATAATAAAACAAAGCTTGTAAACACCGTCCGTGAGGCATGATTGTACCCGTCGCGTGCCTAGTACATCATTGCTCGTGTATGCTCTGACAGCTTGACGTAAGAAAGGAATTCCCGTTGGTGGCCGGAAGTCATCAGGTCGTAGTAGGCACCGTTCCGCCGGCGACATCGGATCGTCTGCGCTTCACCTCGACTCGTGAGGTCGACTCGACAGCTCCCCGAGACCGTTTGCGAGTCTGAGAGGTCGGAGTAGCGTCATACGTATCGTCTTCCGGCTCGCTCGTGTCCAACGCGGAGTGCATCCCCAGTAGTTGGTCGGCATTACCGATCAAGCCGTGGCTGGATACGCTAGGCGAGCGTGAGAGTCTCCTAAACTCTTCATGAGCGGCTTTCAGATGGATGAGATGTTTCTGTAACGGCCCAGTCAGATGTAATTATCATGCCATTACCCCTCTTCCGACGTACCTCGAGCTTCTGAAGCAGATCGTCCTTTGTGAACGGCTTCGACAGGATATCGTTCATCCCTGACGAGTAATACTTGACAACCTCGTTCGGCTTGGAGTTGCTCGTCATCGAGATGATCGGCGTGAGGTGATCGAACTGGCGAATGAGCGAGGTAGCAGAGACACCGTCCAGCTTCGGCATTACGATGTCCTATGCAAAGCAACACGGAGTGAGTCCCTTCCACCATACCACCAACACTACCGCACGCACCATGAACACCAAATCGTACTTCTCCAAGTTCATCATGTTCACCGCGCCGACGCCGTCGACGGCGACGTCAATGAAGCACCCGAACACACGCAGCAGCTTGCTGCTCAGCTTGCGACATACCGCGTCGTCGTCCACTAGCAGCACCTTCGGCGGCACCGTCCACCCCGGGATCCCGCGCAGACGCACCCGCGGCGCGGAGGTGGGCGTCGTAGGCGGACTCGAGGACTGCTCGCGCACTACCATCGGTGTCTGCCTCTCGGTTTCGCCCTCTTGCGGCGGGTCGTTGCCTCCGCCCTTGGGCGTCGGCATTACAACCGTGGCGTTGAGCTCGTTCGGGTCCAGTGATGATATGACCTCGTCGGACGGCTGCCATGTGGCCTTCGACAATGGGTCAGCGAAAGATAGCTCGCCGACGTTACTTGGTGATGGTATGGGGCTGGTCGAGTGATGTGTTAGGAATAATTGGTGACTGATATTATCCTCTAAGACAGAGGTGTCCCCGATACTCAAAAATCCTGCTGCAGACCATCGGGTTAATCTCCATGAAAGTGGCGGGAAAACAACCTACATACTCATGTTCTCATCGACACTGATGTGCGGCCGCGTACTCTCTAAGTAACTTGGTATATCTGCCGGCCATCGGTCATCCTGATAGTCATGAAGTAAACGGCTGATCATTCTACTAGGCATGCACGTACTGGCAATACACGGTGAACGTCTTCGTCTGAAGCGATTGCGTTTGTAGCATCAGAATTCTGTGCAACCCGGTTGGATGCTGTTATTACACTATATTTAAAGCCCACAAACCTGCAGAATATACTGAAGTAGGTACCCGACAGGGTCCACGAACTACATTCCAGTGTCGTCAGTCACTCGTAGTTCACGATAATGATATACTGAGAGGTGGGCTCACCTTGGATGCAGGCCTATCCTCCTCGACGTCTGAGTAATCACTCGCTCTCTCTGACTGGCTCTCTGTAGTAGGCTCAATATCGGGAGGCTTGTCGTCAAAATCATCCAGCGGTTCCGCTGCCGCCTTTATCTTCTTCTTTCCCCATATAACACGAGACTTCATCTCGTAATACGAGAGAAACACACATTGATCCCTCGGTGGCTGGTTTTCTCCAGTGTTATACGGACTTGTCGCGCCGACGTGTTTCACTGGGCCTGTTCTGTGTTCAACTGACATGGAGACAGCACTTGAGTACGAGACAGAAAATGATGCTTTGGCAAAGGGTCCTGCGCTCGCGTCGAAGTTCACTTCATGGTTCTTTCCCGAGTCCGTGAACGCCGCGACGGCCCATGCGGCGGTCTTCACCCACCCTCGGACGAGGATGATATGGTCGGGGTCGATATCGAGCCCACGCGCCCGCGCAAACTCGCACCACGAGGCATGGTGCACTCGCATGTAGTCCCGGAATGCGCGGTTGGGGTGGACGACCTCCTGCGAGGCGGGTGTCTTGAGAATGAGGAGTGCGCCTTGGTCGTGTGCACAGGAGAAGCGGTAGCCTAGCCCTGCGTTGATCATATCGCTGCGGGATTATACGCGTTGGCCACTAGCCCAGTGGAGGATACTCGATAGTCGAAGCTGACCTTGACCCACTGGCGGCGACATCTACCCTCTTGACGCTCTTGCTGCAGATGGGCCCTGCATCGAGGTAGTGCTCGACTCGGTGGAGTAACCGGGGATTATACTCCAACACCTCAAAGTCGTCTGGTACCTCTCCATGGTTGACTGGGTCGTCTTTCGGATAAGTCACATTGAACAGACGGTAGAAAGAGCCGTCATGGACGTATCCCACGTCGCCGATAAGGACCTCTCCGAACTTGGATGGTTCGGGGATCCATAAGGGTAGGCCGTGCGCTTTGGGGAGCAGCTGCTCTGCGTAGACTTCGGCTGCTAAGCCCATGGGAGCGTTCGGAAATGCCTGCCAAAGCAGGGCATTCTGGCTCTTATACCCTCTAGATTGAAAGCTTGACTAATGTCCCTTGATCTTGGTTTCTGGCGATCGATGGTGTTGTATTAGGGTGGAAACTTATGCCACGTTCCTGAGAACACGTCTGGACTGTCAATGGAGTTTCCGGTGCAAGTTCAGGAGGCTCTGCAACATCACAGCGTCCTCACCTGATTGCACGCCGCTAGCCGACATGAGGCCGCGGGGCAGTTCATGCTGTCGACGTCGACTTCGGGCCGTCAAACGCTGGGCCAATAATATTCATACTGTGGTCGATGCGGTGAAGGATGCATGCATCGGTACGTACATGAGTGGTCAATTGCACTAGGGGCAGCCAGCTTCGAGTTAGTATGATTGGAGGATGTTTGAATCATATGGCTTCCTACACACCTGGATGCTGTATGTCCCTTCATCAACTGGGGACTTCATAATTCGTCGCTGATCGTGTGTAACCCTGCTACGGTCACGGTGACAACGTCATAACAGCGTAACGAGAATCACGACAAACGACAACTTGGCTTCCTCTTGATTTCCATGTCGTCATCGAACGACATATCTACCAGGCTCTTTGCGTGACAGTTTTCGCAGCCTTTCATGTCTTGTCCAAACCACCATCTTCATCGTCGGCCAAGCTTCAATCTTCAAACCGGCACTAAGGATCGGCGCGTTCCTCCTCCCCTTGTACTCCAGAAGCACGAAAAATGGATACATGTACTGTCAGTGTGCACTTGCTCACCTTGTGGGATGGTTCGAAGTGCCTCAGAGCTGTCGTGCCACCACATAAGGCGAACAAGCTGCGAGCATACAGTCGTGTAGGAACAGACGCACCTAATTGACCAATATTGGGGGAAGACAACTTGGGCTGCATCCCGGTGGACTCGAATGTTTGTAAATCAAGCCTTTGAGGTGCGTCATGCAGTCACAAAAGTCATACGCAGAAAATCAAGGGTTCGGACATAGGTGAGTCAACCTTTGTTATGGGTGTGCTGGATAAACGAACGATTCAACCTCTTCAGCTCGGTGTTATCAGGTGGATTATCAGATCGACTTTCATAGTTGAAGGGGGAAGGGAGGGGAAGACACTGGGTCGATGGATAGCTGACTGCCAAGAGTTGATCATATTTTGTAGTAACGTAGGAGCTCTCAATCTCAATGATTACGCCAGGTTTACCCTGTGCTGTTCGTATTATACAAAACCCCTGGATTCCATCTCAACTGTGCCCCTTCAACTTGTACTGACAGGGATTATAAGTTTGCGAATGGCGTACAAGTGATGCACTAATGATACTACAACAGGTCCTGTATGTCTTAGCCCCGAACCCACAAGAAACTACGCGGCCTGCAAATACGATACACGGAACGAATATACTGTAATGTAAGTGAACATACTGCTGTCTCTGCTCATGATCTTTCCAACTGCTTCGCAACCCCCACTGCCTCGTCTCTCGCCTGCCCTAGTTGCGGATCTAGGTTGGCTGTCGTCGTATCGACAGGTTCGCCCTGAGGCACTGGACCCTGCGGCACGTTGGGGTTCGCTCCCTGCAGGCCAGCCGGAGGTGCCGACGACGAAGCCATCGTGGCCTGCTGAGGGTCCTGCCCCATGACTCCGGTCCGGAAGGGCGAGGGCGCGACCAGCGGTCGGTGGAATCGAGCGCGGAAGTCGTTTGGCGAGCCCTGTGTGGGGTCGTGCACGAATGTGTGGCTGACGGCGTGGCCACCCATTCCATTGAACGGGGCAGACACCGTCCCGTCGGGCACGGGTGGTCCGTCGGGGGGCTTGGGGGCGCTATTCGGGTTGTGCGCAAAATGCATCCGTCGCTAACGGGGACGCTTATGAGAACTGCGGCAGACGACGAGGGAAGGCAGCCCGACTTACCTGCTGATCCCAGTGATCCCATGCTTGCGCGATAATCGGTTCCAGTGAGGCGAGCTCCTCGTTGCTCATGTTGAGTGTCCGAAGGAGGTGTGCTTTGAGCAGTGGCGCGCATGAAAAGGAAAGGAGGAGAGTGGATGCAAACGTCTGGCCACCCAACGGCTGGCCTTGAGGGAAAGGGGGTTCGTGTATGTGCTGAGCGTGGTGATGTTGCTGCAGCTCGTGCAGCATAGGCTGGTACTGGCCGTCCGCATTTAGTCGGTACTGTACCTCCTCCATCGTAGGTAGTAGCTCGTTCCCCATGTCCAGCCCCAGTTCTCTCAGCTTCTTCTGTTTTACCAACGCCCGATGTTTCCTCTGTCTCTCTCGTGCAGCAGCTCGTACTCTCTCTCGCTTCGCAGCTTCGTCGGGGGACAGCTGCTCACCCTGATCTTCGGGGAACGCTGTAGGAGCTGATATAGGGTCTTCTGGCGGCGGTGGGACAGGAGCTTGTTGCTGCTGCTGCACCTGAGCCATGAGCATATTGTTCAACCCGGCCTGACGGTCTCGCTCGCGCTTGCGTCGCTGCCGCTCCGCCGCCTTTTCTCGCTTATGTCTCTGGCTCTCCGTCTCGTTCTCGCGGACGCGTTTGCGCGTCGACTGCGGTGCAGATATAGGGGCTTGGTGTGCGTTGGGGTCCATGTACAAAATCGGATTATATTCTCGCGCGTCCGTCTGCAATACCTCGGCTCGTCGCCGTTGCACCCTACGATGAGACTGTGTCGTGACCGCGGTTGTGACTGGGGTGGGTGGGCGGCCTGGAGGCTGTGACTGGCGTTGTGACGGTAGGAGTACAAGATGGGAAAGTAAACAATGTCACATGCGCTTAGAGAACTGACCAATCACGTGCCCTTTCTTGTGGCCACACTCTGCGAAGAGCGCTGGGCAGGACAAAAAAGTCAAGGAGCTGGGTGTTCAGTAAGAGCCATAGTATAACAGAGCCGACAGGGCAACAAAGACTCTCAGTAAATGCGCGATCTTTCGTAACAAGGTAGTTTGTACATTTCTGTTTCTGTCTGCAGCCAGCTAGATACTGTACAAGGTCGTCTTTCATCTATGCCGAAGGCTTGAGAATCATCTCTGAACGCCCAGGGCCCACACCAATCCATTGAATAGGCACACCGAGGTATTGCTCGATAAACTCGATATATTTCTTGCAGTTCTCCGGAAGGGCTTCAAACGTCTTGACGGCAACGATGGACGATTGCCAACCGGGGAGGGTCACGTACTGCACTTCTACTTTCGCAAGGAGCCCAAGGTCGGCTAAGGTACAGTGACGGGAGTGAGCGAAATGTGGTGAAGCAGGGATCATAACGTACCAGGAAATCCTGGGATCTCCGCTCCGTCTACCAGGTATTTGACAGCGATCTTGATCTCCTTCAGATCATCCAGAATATCGAGCTTGGTGAGGTTGAGCGCGTCGTAGCCGTTGATCAAGCAGGAGTGCTTCATGACAACCAGATCGAGCCAGCCACAGCGCCTGCGACGGCCGGTGGTGACTCCGAATTCGCGTCCCACTTCTTGTAAATGCACGCCGATATCCTAGGAACATTACAGGGTCAGCATAGCAACCTGTGGCTTAGTAAGGAGATAACGAACGTTGAGCTGCTCAGTAGGGAAGGGACCGCCGCCCACTCGCGTGGTGTACGCTTTGACAACACCGATTGTCGTCCCAATGAGTTTTGGCGGAATGCCGAGTCCTGTGCACACTCCACCGATAGTTGTCGCGGAAGAAGTCACGAAGGGATACGTTCCGAAGTCAAGATCGAGCATCAAGGCGTTCGCACCCTCAACTAGGACCTTCTTGCCTTCGCTGATGGCTTTGTGGATGTACATGACGCTATCGATGACATACGGTTTCAGGCGGTCCGCGAGAGCCTGATAGGAAGACTTCGAATCTTCGGACATAGACGGCGTAGAATACACTACACACCTTGTATCTGATAATTTCACTCTCGGTGTCGTATTCGAAATAACCGTATCGCTTGTATCGACCTTCAACGATCTTGCGGAATTTAGCGGCGAACGTTTCGTGATCAAACAAATGGTGAACCCTGAGGCCGGATCGTGAGGCCTTCGCAGAATAAGCCGGACCAATGCCCTTCTTCGTAGTACCGATGCTGCAGGAAATTAGGCGCGTAGTTTCGCTACAGGCGATCTACTCACCTGGATCCTCCTAGTTCTACTTCCTTCAGTCCGTCCACAATCTGATGAAAGTCGAAGACGAGATGGGCACGGTCAGAGACGAATAGACGACCAGTGCAATCCAGTCCTGGAAAAGAACAGGTGAAATCAGCGGGCGAATGAGTGACGAGATATGACAAGGAATCGGCGCAATAATCGGCGCAATAATCGGCGCCGTTGATGTTGTACGTTGTTCAAACTCTTGAATGAACAACAAGCAAACATACGGCAGAAATATCTTACGCGTAGCCGCTGCATACAGTCATAAATGCGAGAACTATGTGCTGACCTTGCTCTTCAAGTGCGTCCAATTCAGCGAAGAACGAGGGAACGTGTACAACCACACCGTTGCCGACTACTCCAGTGCATTTGGGGTTAACAAGACCTTCCGATGGCCCACGTTTAGCTTGAGCGGATGAGGTGAATTATGGGACATACCGCTCGGGAGGAGATGAAAAGCGAAAGTCTTCTTGACATTCTCAGGACCGACCGGAGCGACGATGGTATGACCAGCGTTGTTCCCGCCGGCACACCGCGCACAGACATCGGCCTCTGCAGCGAGCACGTCCACCAGCTTTCCCTTGCCTTCATCGCCCCACTGCGCGCCAAGGACAACCGTGACTGCATTCACAAGGGTTAGGATGCCAGGATGGGCATGAACAAATGGCACCAACCGCTCATGGTGGCGCGTTGTCTTCGAGCTTGACAAAAAAGCTCGAGACGATGCGTGGGTTATCAGATCGTGGTAGAGAGGAAAGAGTCATTTTCGACCAAATCCAAAGGCTGCAGAGTTTGGGACGTCCCCGGACCGAGCTTCCTCCGTGTCCGTTAGTCCGACGCTTGAGCGCGCAGGGACCCACCATACTACGTCCACCTCAAACCTCCCTCGAACGTCAAGTGTTCAGCAGCGGCTGCCTTGGAATACGTAAAGCTCTGCACATAATTTCGGCTACTTCAACTGAATCCTGCAGGAACGCGCCCTGTTTGCCGCAGCGTGACATGCCCCCGTTCACCTCGCATCCTCTCAAACCTCATCCAATACACCAAAGGCTCCGAAAGCACCCATCGTTATTTGGCATACCTTTTCTAATCCTTATCGTTGGAGCGTCGTTTGGAATGCAGGGATTTACGCAGACGCGCTACGACCTTCATGACAAGAAAGTGCAGAACGTACGACCCACTCTTACTAAGATGGATTGGAATATAATGACATTTCTTGCAGGTATCGAAGGAGCAAGAGCTAGGATTAGATAAAAACAGAAAGAAGTTTGACATACGAGAAGAATACTACGTGCGTTATTGTTCATCTGTCTCTCGCGATTCTAATACACGTTCATGTATTTCGTTTTAGCGACTGAGTGCTGCACAAGACGAGGCCTGGGAGAACAAGCGAATACCACGCCCTGCTGGTCTGCCAGAATGGGGCGTACCACCGACTGAGCCACCTCCAAAGTTGACGGAACCATCAAACAAATCATCATAACCCTGACTACCACTATCTGCAAGTTGTTCTAAGTTATAATCTCTGTACCATCATTATACCGTCGTAATCCAGGACTTCCCATCCAAAGCGTACGCATGTGTTTGCGCTTTCTGTATCCTTTTGCGTACGAGGTGCGCCCCAAGTTACAATGCTCATATGCTCGCCAGTAGCCTGCCCAGCACGGGATAGCATCCTCATATGCTCGCCAGTAGCCTGTCCAGCACGGGATAGCATGCTCTGGTCGAGCACCTGGTCCTTCCCTAAGCACCTTCAGGCGCTGCTCAATGATGCTGCAAGCCTTCTCCAAGGACGGCACGACGATAGAAGGATTAGTCACCATCACGATCCACCCGTTCTTCTCCCAGATGTTTCCCAGTACCGGCTCCAAAAAGGAATCCTCCAAAAAGGAATCCTGTGGGTTGTGCACGCCGGGTGCTCTCTGGGTCACCGCAGGATCCGGAACTAACGGATATCGCACTGGTATTGCGTTTGATATTGCTGCTGTCAGCCCTCGCAACTTCTCTGCTATGCGTCCATGGATCCAGTCCGCTCTCGTCCAGATGATGAGCGGAAAAGCGCCCTGCGGCGGGTCGCCCACCTCGAACCTGATCCGCATAGGATCATGAACTAGCATGGCGTACGGTGCATGATTGTAGTTGAAGGGCGATGGGTTACCGCCGACGTATGGTGGCTGTTCATTGACGGAGGGTGGGGAGGGATGGGTGTCTGGGCCGTCGTGTGTGCCGGATAATGGGGGTGGTGTGTGAGTGCGAGATTCTGGTTGCATGTTTAGCCTTGAATTGTGAAAAGGGGTGGGCCAGGTGCTGGGTCGTAGGTGAGAAGTGTGAAGCAGGTTGTGGCTCGCAGTCCCTTTATTTATGCATTCCACAGTCGTCATCTGGCCACAAGTACACGTTGCCACAGCATTAGTGCTACATCCGTCGCTGGCCATAACCCTTTTGACCATCGTCCCGGACCGTGGCTATGGGCCATTGAAGCCATTCGATGGCCCAGGCGATCCCTGGATACGTGTCGAACAACCGGTATCTACTAGGTCTGGATACTTATAAGCATAAGATAATCGTAGTTCTCATCTACAGAAGCTACGCATTTAGCCTGTAGAAACAAGTCTTCAAGTAAAAACAACGGTTTCATCTGTCTATGGTGACATTCCGCTCACGGCCATACGCAACGTACTAGTATTACTTGTATTGAATAGCAGGTCTCTCCCGGCGTTCAGTGAAGTAATCACACATGTCTGTCTGGACAGTATTTAATCATGTGCTTCGACATGGATCGCGGGACCCTCGTGCTATGGAGGCGCAGCGTTTCATATTGCTCAGAGTATAAAGTGTATGTGGTCCTAGCATACATCGCACGTCCCCTTTCCTGGTGAAATTGACCTTAAAGGGTCGTTTATCTTACAGCCTCTCGTGTCAGTCTTTGTCCGTAGCACTCCCTACCGGAATAACGACCGTCTGACCAACATCAATAACCCCGAACCCGCCTTCTTCCATCCAATCACCCACTGCCATGCCCGCCAATTTCTCTTTCTCAGCTATGAGCTCTGCAACAGGTTCAAGAGCCTCCGCGTCCGACCCCGCAAACGTAGCGAAATGCATTCCGAGTGAGTGTCGCGAGCGTATATCCTTATGCAGCGCCAGTGCGTGCTCGGGGGATGCATGTAGACCGTCTAGGAGCTCCGTCGACACCAGCTGCAGAGAAAGAGACCATGTTCAATGATATGTGAAACGCGAGGAAGACGCGGAGGAAGGAGGCTCACTCGAAGTCCAAGGGCGGATATCCAGGCCAGCGAACCTCCTCTCCATATCGGAATCATTGCGAGGTCAAATGGCCCATACCGCTGGCCAATTTCTAACTGGCAGTGTCAAAAGAAATAACAATTGACAAAAGTAGAACAAACCTGCGAACGCAGGGCACGGCCCGTCTTGTGTCATGTATCCTGTATCACTGAGAGACTCAATGAGCGACATATTGCTGGATAAAAAGACTGTATATTTCATACCCAGCGTGGTATATGGATGCGGATGAACCACGCTCGTCCTCTTGCTTCGCGACCCAGCTGGCCCAAAGGGCCACACGTTGGTCCAGCAGATGACGACCTGTATGTCTGATCAATACCCATCGGACTGATGAATGGTCTGACTCACCGCTTGCATGCTGTGCGGGAGTGCACACAAACCTCACTGAGGGGTGGTTGACTGAAGGCCGTAAATCTGCACTCTCGTACCAGTCCAGCTCGACAATCTGATCTGACGGGATCCCACACCCTCTGAACCATGGCTCATGCCCAAGAGGAGCGATAAATGTGACATGTCGGCCTTTCAGCTTGAAGATCTTGTCTATCGTAGGCCAGTCAAGGTGGTCATAACTACATTATCTGACGGATGCGTGACGACGAGTCTCAAATGCAGCAGTGAAACTTACTGGTTGTGGCTCGTGACAACAAACTGAAAGTCCGGAAGCTCCTCCAGTTTGCAGGGTGGAGGTAACCTCCGCCGGGGGCCTGCATACTGGTTGGGCGATGCGCGGTCAGACCATATGGGATCGAATAGTATGCGGACGGGCTTGAGAGTGTCGATCTTCGGCAATTGGACCATGAACCCCTATGGAGGTCAACATGGAGGTATTGATATGATGCTTCAATAATGTAAAAATTGAGTAGATACTCACTGCATGACCAACCCACGTCGCCTTAATGACACCCTCATCCGCTGTTTCGACACCAAAGTCAGGCTTGACAACTTCGATGGGACGTCTGTGCGTTCTAAGTTCATCTACTCGCTTCGCCAATGCTATTGGAAACTGAGATAGGATTTGTTTGGATGCCAGCAACGACTTGACGGCCCACGGATTCTGAAACGCTGTTGCAGAGTCGTTGGCGTGGTGAGATGGAGGCGGTGAGTCCGGGATATCCATGCTGAATATATTGCTTTAGCAGATAATCTCTCCCACCCTGCCAGTGAATGCATGTCTGTACCTTGAATTTCTACAAGGGTAAATCCTGGGACTCTGAAGTGCACTTGAGGTATGGTGTTACGAACGACAATCCCAACTGGCGAACATAGCAATGAGCGGTGACGTCAACACGGCCCGGGCCGCTGGGGTAAGTGGAAGAATCATGTCCGAGACAAAATGTTTGCCTATGCCACGTTACTACACGATATGCACCGGCATCGTAGACATGCTCACAAGATACCGTTCAACTTCAGTAGCTGGCTCAGCTCTTCTTGAGATTGAATGGATAATCGGAACTACTATTTGTACTCGCATTCGCCACAACTCTGCCGCCGTACAGAGATTAAGATCAAATTGCTCGCATATACAAGAGAAAGTATCTAATCTTATCCTTAGACCGCCGCCTGTGCATGCGCGGTCGTGCCGAAGCTGTGCAAGACTTTTCCAATCGTACTTTACCGTACCCAGACTATGTAAGGTCGATCATTGTTCAGGCGACTGTCTTAACGGAACCTGCAACACCGGCAAATCCTATAAGTCGAGTATCATCGCTGCGGTCCATTGCATTGATAGTACTGACCAGTTTATCCCCTTCACTAGACGACGACGGCAGCGCAGATTCGTTAGTCGAAAGAATCATCGACAGCTTGAGGATCATGGCGGCCAAAGCGTTTTCGACGTGTGGCATCTGCGAACTCTGAGTGACTGCTGCAACGGTCTTGAGGGTCTTTGGCATGACTTGCGCGAGCATAGCGCCGGTACATAAAATCTGCATTTGCATTTCGAGGACCTCGTTATACCTGCCACATACGCGGGATATGTTTGTTCAACATACTGGTCGGCAAGATAGGGGGGAAAGCGGTACGTACGTGGCTGTAAATTTGGAAAATATCTCCCGGTTGATAGTCATCTCCGTAATTCTTGATTTGAGATCATCGAAAGCAAGTATCTTCAGCTCTTTAAGCCCAACCTACATTACAGACACGAACACTAACTTAGATAACTATAATTGTCGAACCATTTTCTAAGGGAATTTGGGTTGAAAAGACGCACGATGTCCGCAAGGCGATAGACCGACTTCGGAGAACACAGAGCAGGCCAGCGAGGGTTCGTCTCACGATGCTTTGTCCGCTCCGTACGATAGAATTCGAGGCCCTGAGATCTCAAAGGGGCAAAACGAATAGTGCCCGTGTAGATGAATACAACGAGGGCTTGCCACCTAGATTAGAGTCAGGCTGTCAGCAGGTTATGCTCGTCCAGCAGTCGACACTCAAGAGCCTACGTGTTAGCCGCAACATCAGGTACAATTAATTGATATTTGTACTGCTTCCCACCGGACATACGTCGAAGCATACTCGAGGGCACATGAGTTCCGTCCGCCCTCTTCGGATTTGCACTTGAGGCTGAGGATGGAGTAACGGTCTCGACACCATCATTTTGCTGATCGGCATTTGTTTCCTCGAATTCACTCTCCGAGTCGTCAAGATCACTGTCGGATTCATATGCATAATCTTGTGTCTCTGCACCAATGCTTTGAGAATTCTGAGAATCTGTGGCACTGGACTCCAGCTCTGAGCCTCGCCAAATCCAACGCTCAGCTACACGTCGGTGCACAGTTCAATTTACTACTTACGGGCAGCAAGATATGGCGCTGCACTCTTCATCACTCGACTATTCGCATATATGGTGCGCAATTCACCTATCTTCCAGCTCCTTGTTTTCCGTGAATATAGATAATATGCTGTATCTGCAAACAAGCCATCTGCAACAGCAGCCCCAAGTGCATCAAGTACCCCTGATGTTGGGAATTCTTTTGATCGAGCGACCGATGACATTCAAGCGGTGAGTGTAGAGGGAGAGTGACAGTGGCTACAGCAGAGCATAATCTCTAATCAGGGTGCGATCACCATTTTGCTTCTATTATATTACCTACGTGGCCACCGTAATGGGCGATAGTGGACTCGGTATAGGAAGAAGTCAATTGTGTAGTGATGAGTGTTAATGGTAGCTTAGAAATCGCAGGGCGTATTAATCAAACAGGCACCCGTACTTGACTGACACCACTCTGTTATCAACATCTCTTGACTGCTAGTCGCTTCCGCCGCCGTCTCTCTGGAGACAAATCAGCTATCAACAGCAACATTAGCGATGGAACTGACCTGATGCGAGGAGGATTGTTGTTTCTTTGAGCTTGCTGAGCAAAGCAGATAAGACCTGTTCGCTATGAGGCATTTCTCCTTGCACAATCGGCCGAATATTTTTCATGATCTCTGGCATAATTGTTTGCAACGTGTCCTCGCTGAATGCAAATGAGAGTTGCATTTTGAGCACATCCCTGTACCTTCCGAGAGGTTAGCATGTGTCAGCACAACAACGCATGAGTAGAACATACATAGACGAGAAGTTCGAGAACATCTCATGCGTGACAGTCCTTGATGTCACTTGGGACTCGAGCTCCGCAAACGCTTTATTCTTCAACCGCTCCATGCCGACCTAATAATCCCCAAGCCTTGTCTTGGTGCACATTTACTTCATAAAAAAAGGTAACTCACGATGTCCGCAAGGCGATAAAGAGGTTTTGGAGAGCACATCGGAAGCCGAGTCAGAAATTGCTCTGGAGACTTTTCTTGTTCCACAGCCGGAAGGCCTGCAGATTTCAACGGAGCAAACTGGAGAAGACCTGTGTGGGCCCAAACTACGAGGGCTTGCCATCTACGAGGAGATAGATTATATGGTCAGCTGATACTGATATACGACCCAAGTAATCTGCAGAGCCAACTCACGTTCGAGCAGCTACATCTGGTATAAAAATCTGATACTTTATGTCCATAGCCGTGGACTGGGAGCTTTCTGCGGTTGTCTCAGACCGCTCTGTCTCGTTTGGATTCATGCTTGCGTTCCGTGCAATTTCCTTCCCTTTGCCTTCCATTCCATCCCAGACATTCTCCAGAGGTGTGTTATCACTGTTCAGGCCATCGAGATCACCGTCAAAGTCGTCGAGATCACTGTCTGAGTCGTATTCATAGTGCTGCGTCTCGGCACTGATTTTGTGACTGGTTGAGAACTCGCCGCTGAGCTCTAAATCCAAGACCGCTACATCAGACCTCAGCAACTTAAATATGTGCCGTCTTGTACTCACGTGCAATAAAGTAAGATGCAGTTGCTCTCATCACCCTACTATTTGCATAAACCGGGCGTGGTTTACTGATCTTCCCGTTTTTCAATCTTTGTGAATACAGATAATAGACTGTGTCCGTGAACGTGCCGTTCGTTGCAGAGGAGAGCAGTTCGTCTTCCACAGCTGGGAGAAGCTTAGACCAGGTTTGTTGTACAGAAACGGACATCGTGTCTATGTGGATGGAGGAAAGAGAGAAACCCTGACCGGACACCGCGAGTAAGCTTCCTATGAGAATTCGTACACGTGGAAAACGCACCAAGGCCCATACACGCCAGGAAGGATATCAGTTATGATCGGATTCGCTTATCACACGCAGCGTGTTCATCTCTTGATCTATATGCGAGTAAGAACCAGGGTACACAGAATTGCGCGACTTGTCTCGTCTGGGTCGTCGCGCACCATTCTCGAGCGGGAAGGCGGTCATCTGCGAAATTCATGTCAGAAGCTACAACATTTGATAAATCATACATGAGGAGCGTACCAAAACCGTGTCGTGGAACAGTATGTCAGTGCAACTGGGAAAAACAGTTCCGACAGAAACAACAGAATGTACGTACATATCGTCAGCAGAAGCCTCGCTATATGCCTCATGTGGGCGGTAACGCCGGGATACAGGGTGGCTCAGATTGAGACGTCACAAGGGTTATTGCGCCGCGACAAAGTCGAATACAAACACAAATCGTATCATTTTAAATTCACTCAGCGCCTCATACGCTTTACACAAGATTTCCGTGGATAGGATGCGAGAGTGGATTCGTCTAAACCGAGTTGGGTCACCAGGCCGAATGATCTGAGTATCGGGTGCGGACAGTATGGGGGAAGGAGGCCGAGAAAACGTAAAGAGGGGCACCTATTTGCGCTTTTTGCGCCTATTGATCACGGCCTGGCTAGGAACCCCCGGGCCAGGACTGGGATCACGTTGTCCAAACAAACCTCCACCATATGGAGCATAACTGGCTTCAGCATCAGCAGATGCTGCTGCAACTGGAGCAGGAGCAGTAGAGTTAGGCGTATTTGCAAGCAAATATCTCTGCAGAACGTACCAAAATCACGCTCGTTCGGTATAAGTAACGCTGAGAGTTTGCGTATCAAAGCGGACAGAACGACCTCACTATGCGGAAGGTCCCCATGCGTAATCGACGCGATACGTTCCAAAAGTTCTGGCATGACTACCGCAAGCATGCAATTCGCATAGAGATTCTCGAGCTCCATCTGGAGAACCTCCTCATACCTTGACGTAAGTGTTATACTAATGCCGATACTGATAATGGATATCAAAAGTAAGCACGTACGTTGATGAGAACTTGGAGAACATCTCCTGACTGATAGTTTCCGCAGTTATCCTCGATTCGAGATCCTTTAGCGCGAGGTCTTTCAGTTCCTGGATTCCAACCTCAACAACGCCAGGGTTTCAATTGATATGATCAATTGAGGGAGGATCACCAAACAACTCACAATGTCTGCAAGTCGATAAATGGACTTTGGAGAACATAGAGGAGGCAGGTTTGGATTATCCTCGCAATGTTTTCGCCGTTCTCTGCGACGGAAAGCGATTCCTTGAGATTTAAGCGGTGCAAACCGAATGGTGCCAGTGTATATAAAACCTATGAGAGCCTGCCATCTGGGTCAAGTCGTGTTGTCAGTTGAGACGTAGGGCGGGTCGACTTTCCTGGGAACTCACGTATCGGCAGCCACATCAGGCACAACCACTCGGTACTTAGATTCTACAGCCACCGGCACAGGTTCAGAAGCGTTTGTAGTTAGCTGAGTACCAGTCGGTGAGCAGGAGCTCGTTGCGACGTCTTGACCTTCGCTCCCGGATGCGGTGATGGCTTCCTCATCACCATCGCTTGCCCAGTCTTCCAAATCACTGTCAGAGTCATAGCCGTAATCCTCGGTCTCAGCCTCGATCTTCGGGCTGTTCAAGAATTCTCCATTCAACTCTGGAAGACTAATGGCTTGTGTCAAGTCAAACATGCACAGTCAGGGCGATACGCACGCGAAACAAAGTGCGCCGCAGCGCCTTGCATAACTTTACTGTTAGCGTACACCACGCGTGGCTCTCCTATCGCTCCATTCTTCAGTCTGCGGGAGTACAGATAGTACCTCGTGTCGGCAAACGTCCCTTTTGCAGCGGAATTCAGCAGCGCATCCTGTAGACTGGAAGGGGGATAAACATGCGAACGAGCAGTAGAGGCCATGATTGGGGCGTGAGGACGCGAACGACGAGTGGGCTGTTATATATAGTTGAGCTAGGAGCATTGCTCCTTTGAGGGTTTGATGTACCGATCCCAAAAGAGCCAATGCCGTTATTAAAGTCCCTAGAAGACAACGACGCTTTTGTAACTTGTGCAACCATGGCTGACAATGAGAGCTTGCAGATTTAGATAGGGTGTCGACATTCACTGGAAGACGAACGGAGTGGGCAGGGCCTGTGATACTGGCGTAGCGACATGGGTGCAAGTGGCGACGACCACCTCCGGCGTCAGTTGATAGAGTGTTGTCGAATTGTAAACACCAACACCTTATTATAGTCTAAGGTAAGCACTGTATAAGTCTGTTAGTACTTCATAACGAACGTACACACTACAATGACGCACAAGCGCGAAATCATCACAGACCTTTCGCTCATGACCTACGCTTGCAGTACATAGCCTTCAAGCGAGGACGACCTCGAAGTATTGCAATATTTTGAACTGATTTTGACCCAAGGCTGATTATCGGCTTTAATCGGCAAGTAAGAATTGTCTATCCCATTCGTTTCTTCGCACATCCTCTTGGCACTAACGTCACCTGCTGCGCTGAACATCTTTTCTGGCGTACAAGCCGGCTTCACCTGCATAATCAGCCTCTCATAAACATGGCCTCGGCGAGCCGGCATTGTCATTTCCAGGCTTCACGGCTTATCAGACGGCGATGTGTGTGCTAAGGCACACGAATGTGGTAAGGACTGCAGCGTTTACCAGGGATTATAAGCACGGACCGCCCCAACCCGCGTTCCTGGCCTTGCAATTGCACCTACTTACATCGTCTTCTCAGCCCCTCTCCTTCCCCTTTCTCAGCGTTGCACAGTACCGCCGCTTTCCCCACGCATGACCGATGGTGGCCGTCGCGCAGATGCTGCAATAATCACCGCCGCCACTGCCTACTCAGGCTCTGGTGCAAGGAAGCCTTTCAATCGGAGCAAGTCGTACACTGCGCTCATCCCGCTCGAGCTGCTTGATGGGATCCTGCGATGTGTACAAGACGAGGACCGACGCAGGCTACATCTCGCCCCGCTGGCCTCTAGGCGCAGCGTACCCCTCGATCTAACGACATGCCGCCTCGTTTCGCGCCGTTGGAACGCGATCGCGACTCCTCGGCTGTTCGCGCGTACTGTGGTCAGCAAGGGTGGCGGCAAGACCTTTGAAAACTTTGTGCGGTTCTTGCTCACATCCCCAGCCGCCGCGGGGCAGATCAGAGTTCTCCGACTCACCGTGTGGACACCGTCCGAAGTCGAGGCAGCGCTGTCCGCCAAGACGCTCAAGGCGATGTTACCGTACCTCCCGCGCCTCGAGGAGCTGCAGTTGGATGGGATCCGGCTCGTACCTGCCCTTGATCGACGCCGGCGCAAGAGCTCGGTGCACGTTATCAACCTCCGCAAGGCACTGCGTGCCTATCTCCAGATCATCCGTTTGAACTCGATCAAGCCTTTCGTCCATCCCGGCCGTGTAAAGCTCCCCTCTGTGCGGTCGGTGTTCATGCTCAGGAAGCTATCACTCCGCAAAGTGCGCGTCAGCCAGGATCATCTAAATGAGCTCGGTTCGCTCATGTCCATTTTCTCCGCGATCGATGTGGTCACCCTCGAGGAGGTGCACGTGAACGACGGATTCGGGCCCTGGATGGATGACAGCTACTCTATGACGATACCTAGGACAAATCAATTACTTTTCAAGGAGCTACACATTCGCGAGACCTCTGCGGACTACGTCCTACCGCTCCTGGAGAAGACGACGTCGTTCCGGAAGTTTGCGTCCCTCACCATGAGGTTGGATCTATACCATGACGCACCGCGTCTTGCGTGGCTCCTTTCTCAGCCGAGCAATCCCGGAATGAACCTCACAGAGCTTACATTCGATTTGAATGGAATACCATGGAAGCGATCCTCACTGTCGCTTCATGAGCATAGTGAGTAGCACAAACCCTCATCCTCCCTCTTTCTGAACATCGTCTGACGTGCCTCCTTTAGGAAATGCGGGCGAGTTGAGCAAGGCTCTCGGCTTGTATCTCCCGCACCTTCATCGATTCAAATTTATCGGGACGATGCCTGTCGAGTCATTCTTTATCGCTACATGGGAGCTTCCGCTTATGTTCGTCGCCTCTATGCCGCTCTCGCTCTCGCACCTCGCCCTCGACCTTGGGCACGTCCCGGATTTCATCTGGGAACAACTCACCGTGCACTGCCGACGACTTTCCAAGCTCAAGTCCGTCACCGTCCTCCTTGATGTACCTCCTTCTCCGCCTCCGTCGCCAGTTATGGAGAAGGACAGGCAGGCGCGGGTGAGCCGCGAGCTGGAGCAGCGTGGTATTTTGTATTTTGGGGAGGTACCAAGTTGTACCACATTTGGCTGTGTTGGGGCATTAACCCTTGTGCGGCCGACAAGACATTTACCGTTATTTCTGTGATCAGTTAGTTTCTGGCCACGGATGATCCAATTTGCTCATGATGCTTATGGTGTAGATTTTCATTTAGGATTTATTTCTCTTGGGGTTTCAATGGGTGGACAGGAAATTTTGTATTACTAGATTGCATGGATCGCATTACTATCCCCTCTCTGTGCTTGTTTCTTGCTTTTATCCAAAGAAAAACTATCTGCCTATCTGTTACGCGTGAAGAACAACCAGTAAACGAACTATACGAATGAACGTCGCGTGCGCAGGTTGGCTGCCGACCAGCAGCGTCGTTGAAGAATGCCAAATGCAGCGGAACACACCCCCTAGCGCTCTAACGCCGAACCAATCAGAAAAAGGCTCCCCTCCGCCGCGCAAAACGTAAAAAACAATAACCATGGCAGTTTCCGGAGGTCTATCCCAGACCCCTCACACCCTCAATCTCCCTCCCGCCCCCCAATTATTGTACACGCGGAGAGCGCGAGATGGCCGCTGTAGGAAGCTCCTCGTCGTCTGCAGCAGGTCCGTCGACGTCAACATCGGCTGGTGCCCCCGCTGCCTCGGCTGCGCCGTTGCTTGCGCAAGGAAACGACTGGACGAAGAACCTGGTACATTTGGCGAAGACAGCCGAGCTTAAGTGAGTCTTGTATATGCATTATACAGGTTGCAGGCCACGCTTGAGTTTTCGGTTTCTCTCGTGTATCTGTGGGCAATCTTTAGAGCTCTGCTCGCTCGAGGAGTCACCAGGTTGTCAGCAAAATCGTTCTGTGTTGCATAGAAGCATGTATCGGACAGAGCCACTCGGCCGAAGCCAGACCGTCGTAGAACGGGCGGGGTCTGCGACGCTTATAATTGGCCTCCCCAACTTACGGTCGTTCCGGCTGGATACGGGTGCCCACGACGTGCAGCCAAAAGTCAATGTTCATGCGGAATGTGTCTATGCGGCCATACTTTCCCCGATCGTCCGAGCCGTGTCCTCCAGGCTGCAGCCACATATCCTGACCAGTGCTGACATGTTCACATTCACTCCCCTAGGAAACATGCGTTGACTCTGCAGCTTCACACGGCCCATATACTCTCTGCACATGCGACGCTCGATTCGAAGAACAAGGCGGTCCAGGATCTGAAGGAGCAGAAGAACAAGTACGTACATCGTTTCCAAATAGTGTCTCGCAAGGGCTCGCTTGCTGAAACTCCCTTGGACAGGCTGGAAAGTGAAAGAACGCGCTTGCTCGTTTGTCTAAGAGAGGTCAATGAAGACCGAGACAAGGTACATTTGCCTGGCTTGTCTTGCGTGTTCGTACACTCACACGTCGCAACGTTACAGACAGACATGCTCGAAGCGAAGCTGAAGGAAGAGTGCGTCTGCAGAATTGATGCTTTCACTTGTGTATGCTTACCGGTCGCCATGCGCACGCTAGGATGGCCGAGCTGCAAACAAAGATTCAGACACTCACGGATGGCGAGTACTCGGCCGCGAAGGCTGATGTCGACAGACTACGGCAGGAACTAGGGCAATCGCCACTACCAAGTCTGCAAACAACGATAGAAGAGAAGTCGGCACAGTAAGTGGTCGTCCACCCATCGTTGTTTCCCAACGGCTATGCACTGCGCGACGCCACCCCGGGCTGTCTCGTGTCGTCAACACGCATGTGCGAATTCTGACGACTCATCTGCTACGTTTCCTGGTTGTCAGTTATGCGCGGTGATCCCGGCACCGCTCGCGTGCACCGGTCTGGCCTTCTCTGTATTCCATACATCTGACTACACCATCATTTCCTTTCACCTTCTCTGCAAGTGGAGTAGCAGCTGACCTTGTCTTTTCTTAGATACCTCAAGGAACTACGGCTCCAGACAGAAGCTGCCGCCACCACAACAGCTACCTCTCAGAAGCGCGCCTCAGAAGACAGCGGCGCCGCACCGGGCAGTATAGGTCCCGATGGACAGCCGTCTGCGAAGCGTCCGAGAGGACGTCCAAAGGGGAGCAAGAACAGTACGAAGAAGGGAAAGCCCGTCAGCGATGCAGGGAACAGCTGAGCGTGCGCTTGCTCTGGACAGCTGCGTTCACAGACTTTTTTCTCTTTCAACGGATTCGTTTATTTAGTTTATCTCTTGTGTTGTGTGATCGCTATCTTTCTTGCAATGTATGTCCCAAACCTAGTCCTGTCCCCTGTTTCCCTCCTCGTAAAGGATGCTTACTCTCAGCGTGCAAATCGTAGTAAGTCCTGGTGTACTCCGTCACTAATTCACAGTGTCAAAACGTAAACAGTATCGCCTGAATTCACAGCGAGCTTTTTTCCGTGCCGAGCATGAAATCAGGTACGTGCTAGTTTTGCATTGCGGTCAATCGTACTTCAGATTATCATTCGTGCAGATAACATGAATATATTGTTCATCTGAGACGATTGATCCGGTCCACAATCCACTCTAATGCCACAAGAACGAATGCAGGCGAGCGAGACAGAATCAAGCTATAAGACTCATCTCCGAAAATGTAGCCAAGAGAACAAATATGAACACGTCTACAGCAGTCAGTACTTTCTGCGTGGCCTCGGAAGCTGTTTAGTTTTCACACTACAATCATACACGCGGGCAGGCGTATCACCGTTATCACAGTCAGAAGCTCGTCGCAGTCAGTGCGCACCTGGGAACGACAGGTCGAAAGACAGGTTTTCTCCTTCTTCGGGACGTCCCGGAGCTGAATTACGCCCTGGCACAGTGCTCGTACCGTTGAACATGGCAGTAAACGGAAGGAAGCAGTCGAAGGGCTTGCTCAGAGGACCGGCGTTCATACTCATAGGAAAGCAAGGGATTCATTGTACGCCCAAAGAATCAACGTGTATTCTGTGTATGTGTCGGAAGGACAAGGATGTGGGCAGGCAAATCTCGGATATGCATATGACGGATCATTTGCGTTCGAAGCGTGGCCGGGCGGGAAAGTCTTGCATACTTGCTGTTCGTAATCAGCCACCTTGTAAGGCCGACAGCCGCAGAGTCCGCTGGCATAGGCATGACCAACATTTGCGCGCACAGGATTACACTCGCGCTAGAGAGTATCTCGGCATGATGTAGAGGTCCCGACGCGTCGTTTCCCTTAGCTGCAGTACGCCGTCATCTCGGATGCTTGGTGTCCCCCCGGCTCGAGCCTATAGGCGGCTTCATCGGCTCTACAACGTCCAGGATCATAGTACGAATATCGCACGTGTCTGCTGGGAGGCGTTCGCTGTAGAGGTAGCATGAGCAGCTGACGACACTGTATAGTAGCACAGCGAGCTGCGCTTGGTGTGCGTTTATACGATGTCCATCACGGACGTTCCTCGATGGCCAATTGCAAACCAGCCGGCTTGTGAGTCCCGAGTACCTTGTATTTGTTCATTGTGAAGTCTATGTGTTGGGATTCACGCGCGCCTTACCTACGGTTGAAAGGGACGGGGTCAGTGCTCATCCTGATACTACTCTTCCATGCCACGGACCAATAGGTTCGGCCAGCAGTATAGCAGGGGCGGTGCGGTGACGTTTTTCAAGTGCCCGCACCACTGGCTGCCGGTAACACCGCAGGCTTGCCGTTGTGTCGATTCCGGAGGGAAAAGGAGAGAAGAGGAGAAAGTCGTCATGGCGGTGTCGGCGCGTTCTCTCCCGACATGCCGTGGACCGAAGAGAAACGGGTCGGCGTCATCATATACGTCGTGCGCCGAATCATACGCGCCTCGTAGGTGGTGTAGGCCGAACGCGTAGGAGCTATTCGTGTGTGTACCCGGGCTCCATGAATGTTGGCTGTCGGCGCGTGTGTACCACTCGCTGGCTGAAAAACAGTTTTCAGAGCAGGGCACATGAATATCCTACTTCTTTGGCCAATGGACTGAGTGTACTGAGCAACGGTGTCGTCAGTGTGTGTCGGGTCTCGGAAAGGCCTGCCTCCTTTTCGGTCACGATGACATATAAGTATAAGCTGCCATTGTATCGCAACTACTGTACTGGACTTGAAGCCGCCTATGCACATGCCGTGACTGTGCACTCACAAAGCGATGCCGTCGACAAGTTACAATGCCGGCTAACGATGGGATTACACCTCGGCACAGACTGCGCTGGACCGTGCCGAGAGGCACGCTCACCGGGCTGTCCGCAGTATACCTACAGTAGGAGCGAGAGAAAAGTTAGCATACGCTCCTACATCAAATAGGTCTTTCCATGTGCATGGCACATCTCGCACCGATATGCTAAACGACCGATGAACGGAAGAAAAGCACTCTCGCGCTTGGCGAAACATATTTCTCGACAAGCACCGCCCGTTAGACGCTCTTGCACACCAGCCGGCGAGACGACTCTGCATGACACGCGTTACCTGACAGTGACGGTCGGGGGCGACGAGCTCCGTGTACGATACTTGGTCAGGTACGTACGGCATACCGATCCGCGCCACCGGCCAATGGTAATGCGAGGTCTGAGATGGGTACGTGTGTAGATGCGAGCGCAGGAGCAGATCCGGTCTGCGCGTGAGCGTAACGCTTCTCAGCCGTGCGAGATGACGAGTTCCTGCATTCGAGCGCCGTCCGAGGTCCGCAGTGCTGTGAGAAAAGCAATGGTGTAAGTTAGAAGAGCTCTGCTTGAGGAACAAGTAGAAGATATGCGGCTGGTGAAGGAGGCGACGGCACCAGGAGGAGGGAAGGAGGACTCGCACCTGTGCGGGATGGTCACGACTCAGAATTCATTGTACGTGTCATTGGATGGAGGGTTGAGTGAGGTCGTGGTGGTGTCGATGAGCGCGATGCACGCAAAGGTAAGCACGTCATGGAGACAGACGCGGCAGGCGACGACGCAGGCTTATCGAGCTGTATTTCCGGAAATCTGGATGCACGGAAAGTAAGACTAGACCGAGGGCTGATAAACAGGACGCACGTCTGATTGAGTGCGACGCCGAGCATCGTTCTCCCCAGAAAAGGAGGGCGCGCTCGCCGCTTATCTGTAGTGTTGGCGAACTAAACTAGGGAAGCATCAGAACGCAATAGGTTTGGTGACGGCGACGTGTGGCGCGCACTTGACCAAGACGAGTTCTGAAAAAGTGTATAGACCTGCGGTCGATGTGAATTCACGTTGTCCGTCATTGAGCTAGCCTTTGCGTCCTGGACTCAGTGGAGTGGGATGAATGCGCACGTCACTTGCAGTTGTAAGAGGCGGGGCGAGATCAAGACCGGTCTTGATACCGGCCTTCCATGCCGCTGACCAACGCGTTCGCCTGACAGCATCCAGGAGACCAGAGTCGATGGTACAGTGACGTCTGTCTAGCTCGCCGCTCCACTTGCTGACTGCACCGCACCACCGCAAACTTGTAACAGCGACGATGCCGATGCAGAAGGAGCACGTCTTCATCGCGAGAGTAGCGCGTTCTCTCATAATCTGCCGTGGACCGAACATGACAGGGTCGGCGTCATCACGTACGTCGTGTGGTGCATAGCACGCGCCTCCTGGTTTCCGTAGCCCGCGAGCGGGAGCGAGTAGTGTATGTGAGCGATGGGTCCATGTATTCGCGCTGTGTGAGTGTATGCTGTTGATACGCGTGGCTACTGCTCGCTGTTCGCGATGCGAGTTTTCAGTACTGAAGGGCGAACGGGAAGCTGGATGTATGCGCACCTTGATGAGACAACGCTCGTAGCTTCGTGATTCTCATGTTGTTGTGCACCTGGGAGAGTGCATATATGCTGCCAGTAAAACGCATATAGGCTAGGTTGAAGCCTCGCCCACGCGCCTGCAGACCGAAATCGTCAGCAAGCCCCAACACGGTCTGACGATAGACGTTCACCTGTCCAGTTCACCTCAGACCGCGCTGAGAAGGGTTGAAACGGATCTCCTTCCATAAACGCGCAACAGACTATATTCCTGCAACAAGAACGAGAGAACAGGTAGTCAGTGTTCCTGTAACAAACGAGCACATCCATGTGCCTCGCACCGGCACTAAAACTCGAAAGACCGATGAACGACGGAATAAAACACACCTCCGCGTCTCCTCTCAAGGACAAGCACCGCCCATCGGCACATGCCCCTGACACGACGCGCGTCTCTTGACACTGACTGTCGGTCGGGCGCGACCAGCTCCGTGGTACGGCAGGCCGATCCGCGCGTCCGGCGACTGGTGATGCGGGAGGTAAGTTATGAAACGGTGGGCGAGGCGCCCTTGCCTGCGCAGCTGTGGGTGCATGTATGCGTGCGGGGATGTGAGACGCGTCGGTGTCTCGTGATCGGCGCGAGTGTATCGGTCTGTGGGAGTTGCCTCGAGGGTTGTGTGGGAGTGCGACGCGATGGACGCGTTTGAATCTGTAGTAAGTCACGTTCCTTGTGTTTGAGCGCGGCTTTGGGGCCTACGGCGCGTGAGAGATAGATAGAAGGAAGTGAATGAGCTTACCTGTACGTCTACTCGACGCATACAGGGCGCGTCTCATGATGTGACTGGGGGTGGCGGCGGCGGTGAGATGAGGGATAGGAGGAAGTCTATCTGTGCGCGACGGACGGGTTTGAGCAACTGCCGAGCGACAGTCGACTGGAGAGAAGTAACGAGGGTGAAGTGCGACGATGGCGCAGCAGAGGTCGATGAGCGGACGCGTCGAGTGTCGAAGAACATACCATGGAGGACGTGGTGGCAGTCGACAACGAACGACGCCTCTATTCCACTCCACGCATTTCCGGAAATCCGGACACACGGAAGCCAGGCCTCGACCCACTCGACCCACTCGGCCTAATAAACAGAGCGACGCACGCGTCCCGTCTGATAGAGTGCGACGCCGAGCGCGGTCGGTTTCCATACCAGGCCATCGCGCGCCCGTCCGCCGGAAATTGCGTTTATTGACGGCAGCCATGCCATGCCACGTCGAGTGTCGATTGTCGAATTAGAACGCGAATTTATTGGTATGGTGGCGGCGACGTGTGACGTGTGTTGGTGTTTGCACGACAGCGCACCTCTGCAATTCCCGACTTCCATCATCCGTGTCCCCGTGCGCGCCGCACGTCGCGCCTCCTCCGTGTTGGCATTTCGCGTTCGATTCTGTCACGCTTTCGATCTGCATTTCGACGCAGAATGCACTTCCGCGATCGTGCATCACAATCTATCCCCCTCATTCCGCGTGCGTGAGAAGACGGACAATTTGCCCTGAGAGGCGTGAATGAATTTAGAGAGAAGCACGTACTGTATGGTGCGATCAGAGAATGCGAACAATGGGCAATCACGTACCGGGTGGACGGTTTGTTGGATAGAGGGATGGAGGGATATTGTGGGTGTTGTAGAAGCTCGCCGCTATTGTCATCTAAGCGAGACACAACAGCAACAGTTGGGACAGAAACTACGGCAAGGGCTGTGATTTGCCGTGTCGAGGGTCGCGTCCAACGATCCAGAATTTAAGGGAAGCAGACGTGGCGGGGTGATCCCCGGGAGAGTGGCGGGCGTGTCGCGCTGAGATCTGCGCGCCCGATACTGCGCTGATGCGTGGCGCTGCCCAGAAGAGGCACGGTGGCTACGATATTTGGCAGGTGCTTCAAGCTTCGAGGGTTGCGCAGTGCGTACACAGGTTTCTCATCTTCATGTCCTAGGTATTCGAGGAAACTTACTGATGGGTAAGCACGACCATTTCTTGGATGCTTCGAGGTGATTCCGTTCCTCTTATCTCGCATAGATGGCGACACGACATCGCTCGCGATGATAGAGAATTCCATAGACCGGTGGTAGGACGCAGAGAGTGACTGTACACAACCTTACCAATCACCGACAGCACGTCGATACTGTATGCACCCCACACGCGCTGATAAATGCGGTCCACGACACTCAACACAGCTCCTCGGCCGCTGACTCATCCCCTGCGAAAGGGATCCGCGGGAAGCTTGTTAGCCAATCGCAGTGCACGATTAAGATGCCGGGGCGATGGGGCAAATGAGCGATCTAGGCGCGCGCTCTCCCGCGGAAGCAGTGAGGGAAGATGACTGGCTACCCGCCCATTGTCCGTCTGCGTCGGTCTATATATCGTTGCACGGCGCGCGAGGGAGCGATCAGAGCATCGTGGGCGAGCATCACCAGCAGCGGCTAGCGGGAGTCTCACTATTAGCATGCCGATGGAGTGCGTCTGTGTGCGCGGCGCCGGCTCATGCGCTTTGCCTGCCCCAGTAGGAGCAGCAGCAGTCGCAGCCATCGACCGATACGTGTCTCTCCACGTTCGTTGGAGGAGATCAGTCGGAGAGAGCTGGTCAGATCGGACGGTGTGCCTCTTTGGTTGTGGTCGGAGAACGGGGCCGGACGAGGTCGGAGGAGGACAGTCATCGGCTGTGCCTTCGCTCGTCCCGTGCACGACACAGTCAGACTGCTGAATCACCCAAGCCGTCCATAGAGCGCCCCCGCGGGTCTTCGTTCGCATTTATCGGAATCGGCGCAGTTATCTATAGTCAATGTCGTTACTGTAATTAGAGTGCTCGGTAGATAATGATCGTTAGAGTGGACTACGGTGTATGATGGAGATGCACAGTAATAGACTGCGGTCGTCATTGCCATTGCTGTGTGGCAGTAGTGTGGCCTCCTCTTGCCGTGCACGCACCAACGGCTTGCCGGGGGGAGACGGCATCCCTGGGGCGCAGCAGCACGCCGTGGGTGAGTCACAGCCGCTGACATCGCTCGAGCAGGGGGAGATCGGGGAGACGCGCTTCCACGCAATCTAATTTAACACCCACGCGCCTAATTCGCTGCTGCCCTCCCCGCCACCGCCAATTTTCTCGCTCTTGTCTTTCTCTTTCTCTCGCTCGGCTCGGAGATCGGGCGGGCCCATCTGGGATCTATGGCGTCAGATCTTTCCTTTCCCTTCTCCCACCCGCCGGCCTCTGCTTCGGTACGGTGCTACGCCTCTCTCCTGCGCTTTTTTGACTCGCTCAGCCCACCATGCCTCCGTCCCTATATTACCCAGCCTCTGCCCTCCTCTCCGCCACAGCCACCCTCCCACCTTCGCCCCCTCCCCTCGTCCGTCCTCGACCGCGTTCGCCCTCTCCTCCTTCGCCTCAGCACCCATCCACAACAGCTGAGCAACAATGCCGTCCGCAGTGCCGATCTCTGACGCCTCTGCCACTGCCATCCACCGCGCAAGCCTCGTCGACGCCTCCCTCCATTCACCGGAGCTCCTCGAGATGACCCACCTGAAGATGTCCCGTGTTCTCATTGGTATGTCGCAATCGTCTCGAGCCTAGTGCAATCAGCTCATGATCTATCCAGAGTACGCGGTTGACTGCGTCATCGACACCGTCGACTACGCCATGGGCAAGCCCTCATCCTCAAGTTCTTCCCCATCGTCATCGTCTTCATCAAGTACAAGGGGTCGTCGTGCAACGCGCCCAACGCCGCTGCACGCCGCCTTCCAGACCTTCGCCACTTCCGTCCTCACAAAGGCCGAAGTAACCGTGCCGGTCCTCCTAGTCGCCCTCGCATACATGGACCGCGCCCGCCCGCATCTCCAGATCGCACTCGAGCAGTGGGCCTGCGAGCGTGTTTTCCTCGGCGCACTCATACTTGCCAACAAGGTTAGTCTCCTTTCTTTCACCGCTTGGCCATTCATCGGTGCTAATGAGACGCGCACAGTATACCAACGACTCGACGCTCAAGAACGTCCACTGGGCACTCTGCACGGGTGTCTTTGGCAAGCGCGACATCGGACGCATCGAGCGCGAGTTCCTCGACGTCCTCGACTACGAGCTCGCTGTGACCGACGCCGACATCCTCTCGCACTACCCCGCGCTCATGGCCGCAGTCGAGCCGCCCGCATCGCCCCGCGCACGCAACCACGTTCGCTCGCATCACCGCGTTCATGTCGAACTCCCGCAACACACACAAGAGCCGGAGCACGTACGCGTCCACCACCACCACAAGAGACACGCGAGCACGGAGGAGGAGTTGGAGGGATCGAGATGGAGCGACGATGAGAGCGAGTCGGAGGACGAGGAGGACCGCATGCCGGTCACACCTGCTCTCCCGCACGAGAGCACTACCGACATCGCCGTCGCGAAGCACGAAGAGCAATCACATCCGCACCATCACCCCGAGCCCGTCGAGTCCAAACCCGCCCCGCTCGTCCACCATCATCAACAGCAGCAACAACATCACCACAGGCTCTCGAACGCGCTGCACCTCCTCAAGTCATTCCCCATCCCCCACTTCCACCACAGCCATCATCACCATCGCTCGAGTTCGGGGAGCAGCTCGGAGGAGGTCTCGCCCGTCTCGAGCTGTGCGAGCTCAAGTGGCTCGAGTGTGTCTGGCTCGATACCGATGCCCATGCCCGTCGCCATCGCGGCGTAGCCAAAATACGCATCACGCATACAGTCTATCGTCTTCATCGACTCTCAACGCGGGCTCACACATATCCGAGCCACCGCCGACTCCATCTCTATCTATCGTTTCGCTCCAGCATGCACATCATCCCATCTCACTCTGCAATTTCTCGTTCTTCTCTTCGATTTCCTTCGCATACACCGCACCAATGATATATTTTCTGTTCTCATCAGTGTAATCGCGCGCGCTCGCGCAACGCCTCTCCCTCACTTTTCGATTTTATCATCTCTCTCTTCACATGCGAATCTGCATATGTACACATAGAACGCAACAACGCACGCACCCATCTCCTAGCAACAGCAGTGCACAGTAGTACCAGACACACAGATGTCATAATTCACAATTCATAAATTGCCAAAACAATCGTGACATGATCTGAAAGAATGGAAAATAGTGTGATAGAGTATGGAAACATGACCGGTGAGCCCAGCCTTCGAATTCGGATATGCACGCGGATGAAGACGGAGTTCATTTTATTCTTCGAGTACAGATGACTCTCCAATAAGGCATACCTACTCTTGGCCTCACCCCCTCGCAAAGCGTGGCCAGACCTAGTGATGGCTGGGACCAGAAGATAGTTTGAGCTGTTCGCTATTTTACTAAGTTGTTCCACAACCTGGACTCGTAAGCATTGTGGAGGGATGAATATTCCCGAGGTATGCCTTATTGGAGAGTCATCTGTAGCATCATTCTGCGAGTGTGGCGTCGACACGCAGGCACGGAGTGGCACAATTGGAGGGGTCCCCCAATGTCAGTCGATTATGCTTCTTTGCAAACGAGAACGATACGACAGGCAACAGGAGAGGGGTAGAGTGACTGTAGATTAGAAACCAATTTCACGCTCGTGGGCTCCTCGGCGCGCGGGCGTGAGCGTCCCATCTTGATGTCCGAGGTGGACTCAGGCGTGCTGACTGTTCGTCCCCTTGCCGCAGTCTGTTTCGTTGTCTGTTTTGACTGCGCCGGCGGTCGGTGGCGATGAAGGGGACGTGTGGGCTGTGGTCACGCGTACGTGCGCTCTCCGAATTCGGTACGAGTTTGATCTTGATCTTGCTCCTTGCGATTGACTTTCTCGTCGCGCGCGTTCGGAGCGAACACCAGGATGCAGGGAGGGCAGAAGAGAGGTGCTCAGGTGCGTACCTCGTCTGCTTTTCGTGCAATTAGTTCTGATGATAGTCATCGCTGTTCGTTGTAGGTGCGCTGCAGGAGGCGTGATGCCCGTTCGTCACTCACGCTCGCAGCACGGCTGGTTCACCCCATTAAGAGTCCGTAGACCACGGCGACCCCTATCGTGACTGCCAACACTGGACTCTGGCGCGATGGTAACGATGACGGAGAGGAGGCGGGGCGAGTCGGCGGTGATAGCAGTGATCTGGCGTAGGTTAACCACGACCGCGTGTACGTACGTTCTGCAATTGCACTTCGATTTCTTCGTCATCTGCGCTGGTCACGCCAATGTGTCGCTGCAAGCAAGTCCTAATCCAAGCTCGCGCAACTGTTCCGGATCGCACGCGCGGTGGCATTCACAATAGGGCTGATACATGAAGAACCTCAGGTGTGTAATTTGCGTGGCATCCTGCGACGAGATGCCCCGCTATACTCGCGCGTTATGTAGCGGATACGTACCGGTCGACAACGTACAAACTCAACTGCCTCCTCCGTCACCAAGTGTTCTTGCCAGATCGCACGGAAAGGTCGAGACTGGCTGGGGGCTGTATATAACAACAAACTGCAATGAGCATATGTTGTGCAATATGGATATCATATTTACCAGCCGCTTTTGCCTTCTTTCCTCATCTTGCTGTAGTTGTGTCTGACTGGTTTGTTCCACGATATCGGTCATTGCTACGGAAGTTGAAACGTCAACTCCGTCAACTGCCGCCACAACATGACGTCGACGAACAGGCGCCTCTTGCGCCTTGTTCCTCACCGTAAACGTGCGCGAATAGAGTAGCCCGACCTGGCAAAGATCGACAGCTATAACTTACACAAGTCTTCCACGCTATTGCGGAAAACCCCGGCTGAAGAAGAAGGTTGAGGTCGTACTAGGTGAGTGCCAGCTCCGGTCTCCTGAATAGCACATCTCACGTGGTCTCCTCGTCCAGCTCAACGACAGTGAGCACAACATGCCTCAGGCTCTGGTGACCCGTTATTTAACATTAAGCACACAGCGTTGGCTTTCCTTCAACTGCTCAAACAACATCCTCTTCGTCTGCGCCCTTCACAGCATCTCTCGCCTTCCTTGGTCTCCTCGTTCGTGCCAATTTGCGTCAAGCCCTTGCTGAACGGCAACAACATCCCCACCACGCCCGCGCTGCTGCACGTCGCTCGTATATGCCCTGCTCCTGCCTGCGCGGCGACAGGCCTGGACGGTGGGCACGATGGGCGCCATGTCCGGTACGCAGTAGCCCCATATACCTCAGCCAGACGTTCGCGTTCTCACATGTGAACGTCAGGACCTGTTCATTCGCAAAAACGGCGACAGTACGGACAATTCGTACTACCGTGTCGTTCGGGTGCGAAGCATCTTCGTTTGGTGGGGGCCTTCCGCGTACCTGGGCTGCTGTAAGACGTTAGAAGACTGGTTGAGCCGTAGAACGCACAGAGGCTGCTATCCAACTGAGGACGAGCATCCGACACCGCGATCAGGATGCGTCTGCAGCATCCCCTCACCTTGAAAGTTACTTGCCCCTGCGACTCAAGTTGCGACTGCCGTTCCCACCACCCGCAGGGACAAGCAAGTATCTGATCACCTCGAGAAACTCCCCACAGACTTAGCTCGCCACACGCACGTCTCCCCGCTTATTGAAACACACATACCACAGGGTCAAAAAAGCGACTACCTGGTCTTCTAGCTGAGTCGCCCGACGGTTCCCATGCACCAAGACCAACGCGACTCACCCTCCTGCCGTTCTGGACCCTCCCCTCCCTCTAGGCACAGCTCTGTATCTGGGTGAATGACACGCAGCGTGCGTCCGCAAATCGCATACACTCTGGATTTATCGGCATGAACGGTGGAGGCATTAACTCGCTGCTCGTCGGGTGTCCCAGGCATGCCCCTCTGGTCAAGGCAGGGTCAGAGTATGCGATCCGCTTGAAGCTCGTCGAGCAGAGCGTCGCATGAAACTGCCTCCTCGAGAACAGAGTACGCCCGTCCAATCTTAAATTGAAGCGAACTCGCCGGAGAGGGTAACGCTGACGGTCATGGGGCAATCCGCAGGGTCGACGGCTTACCATAATCAGTGCGAGGGACCCGGACGTCAGCATGAAGAGCACCGAGTGAGGCGGCGCGACCGCGAGGATACCATAGAAGGAGAGCAATACAGGTGTAAGAGCAAGAACGCCACCCGTAGATCCCCATGACTCCTTGGCCACCCCCGCCCTCACTTGCTTGCCCCATGCCACCTCCCTCGTGCCTCTTTCTGCAGCCGATCCCCACTGTGCCCCCGCACCCACCTTCGCTGCGCTGCTTTGCACACTACGCCACCTTCGCTATCTATCTTGTCCCCGCCCTCGCCTTTGCCTGCTCGCTCCTGCCACGTAGCCTGTCCTTTGTGCCTCCCCTCTCGCCAGCATTACTCGCGCTGCATCTCTCGTACAACCTCCTCTCTTGCACTGCCCTTTGCCCTACTTGCCGCCCCCACACATCCTGTCTCTGCCCGCGCTGAAGTCCCTCATTGTCCGCCTCCCTCGTGTCAACTGCTTGCCGCTGTGTCAATGCCCTCACCTCCTCATCCTGAGTATGCTCTTCGTCCCTGCAAGCGCTGCTGCTCTAGTTCGCTGTCCCGTTTCTCTATGTGCACGCGCACCGCTGCTGTTGTTTTACGCCGCACGCGTCCCTCAACGCGCGCATCCGTCGCCCTTATCGCTTACCGCCGTCGTTTCAACCGAGCCCTCATGATAATGCCAACGCTTATCAACGCCTATGAGACTCAGTAATGGAGAGCCGTCTTCAGACGGTGGGTAGGGTTACAGCTTGTTAGCAACTGTAAATGAGTTTGACTGACACACGCAGCACAGTACTGTTCTGTACTGTACCTCTCCCAACGTCCTCGTCCCTCACCGGCCTCAGTGACCGCCAAATGTCGGACTTCGCCCTTCGCGCTCTGTATTGCAAGAGATGTGTCGCGTTGCGCACGGGACATTCTGCGAAGGCGAGCGCATCCTCTACGTCTTCCTTCTACGTCCGGCGCCGCCATTCTCGCGCAGTCCAGCCCTGCATCCGTTCGGTGCTCGACTGGTCCTCCACCCGACCCGATCGTGCGCTCCTTCCCCATCAGTGGCTGGATAGGTCCCTCGTATAGGATAACTGCTCGTTCTGCAGATTTTCCCCTTTCGCCTCGTAAGGGTACATACTGCAGCATTGCTAGTCAGGGACAGACCAGATTCTACGGTACTGTACGGCTTTCGTTGATCGTGAATCGAAGGCGCGGAGGGGCTCGATCGGTGGAAGTTCTCAAGTCAGACCGCTCTGTGCTGCGAGTTTTCGGGTGCACGAGCGTCGACGCCTGGCCTTAGGGAGTTGATCCAGGAGGGATGAGAGCACGTTGGTTGGTATATGGGTAAGAGGTATGCATACAGCGACGACTGCTATGAGAGTGGTACTCACATGTACGTGGCCGGCACACAGAAACTCCGGAGGGTTTTGGGCTCGACTCAGCTCGGATGTCGAAAAAACGGAAGCAACTCGCGAGGAATTGCAGCGAGTTGATATCGCGAGTGATCAGCGGGAAACCTGAATATGGAAGAGGTAGAAGATCAGTTCGGGAGCGGGCCAACCGTCAAAATCTGCAAGCTCAAGCAAGTGTTTATGATTGGATCCTTGCGTCGGGTGCTGCACGTTGGAGAAGTTCGCGAAGAACAGTGCGTTGGTGTCCAGCAGAACTTCCACATGATCGTATGGCGTTCCCGCACTATTTTGCTGGCCTACACCGTACTTTGCGATTCTCGTAGCGTCAAGCCATTCGAGTTTCTTAGGAGATACAATGATGAATGTCAGTTCTCTTTCAACTCAGACTATCCAGCGACTCTTAGTCGCATCTTGGAGAACTCGCATTCCGTCGCTGAACAGCCCGGCCTAATTTGCTCTGTAAAACTCCACATCCCGCTAAGTCTCTCTATCGTCGAGCACAGGGTGCGTAACGCGCTGATACCATTCGTATGGAAGCCACTTATGTCTTCCGCGACACGCAACGTTCGGCCCCAAACAGCACATCCGCATTGGGAGACGCAGTGTTATCGCGGGCTCCGACTCGCGTTATCGCAGTGCCTTAAGCGTAGTCGGCACCAGAGCTGACCTGTGGTCCGCGCGTCGGAGTATATTTGTGGTGGGTTCGCTGGGCTGGGTAGGATTACCACGGGGACGTTATAACCACAAAGTGAGTGAAAGTAATACCAAGGAGAGTATAAACAATTTACTCTTACCTAGGCCCTTATCATTCAAACATGACATTCTTGTCGTCACCGTGCGGTCGCGCTCATATGCGCTGCAATTTCTCTTCGTACAGCCGCCTGTTATCGATCAGACATTGCCGGAGGTGTGCGAGGCCAGCAGAACGATTCAGATGCAGGTATGCTTCCTGGGCTCTACTTCCGTTATCTGAATCTTCATCAGTGTTGTGCTTGTAGAATGCGAACATGTTGTGGAGAAGGCAGAGTAGACAGCAACGAGTGGTGGACTCGAGGATTGCGCGATAGTTGTGCTCGGCGTAGTCTCACGAAGAGCCGACTCACCTGAAGGACACCAAGGGTTGGGCCGGGCGGAATGACAGGGGATTATAGTCGTGCACGACAGATGCTGCCTGTCGACAAGTCTCATAAACTGTGGCCCATGGTTGGCGAAATAGATATCACTCCGTCATCGGCTGTAGGCCGTCTACGCCTTGTTTGAACTGGTCAAGTCACTGTCTATTGGGTGGCTATGACCTTTTGTCCCTGCTATATCACGCCGCTGACACAGCTACATCCTCTACAGACAATAATATTGCTCTTATTAGAGCATTCCACCGAGTTGGCTGCAACCGCCTTCTGGTTGCAGAGCAGTTTGACGAGCACCGTGGGGCCGCACTGGGCAGAGTACCGCCAGTGGCGAGTGTTGATGCAGACAGGTCCCTGTCGGCGCGCCCACACTGGCCGCACATTCACTGGACGGGCTAGCAGCAGAGGTGTCGCCAGTGGCGAGCCTTGACACAGGCCGGTCCTCTATGGCGTGCTGGTCAGGCTGCTTGGCTCGCCAGTGGCGACTCTGCCTGTACTGTGACCATCCGGCGCTTGCAACTCACTCATGCTGCCCGGCTGTGCAGGTGGCCGCTAATAGCGGCCACTTGCGCACTCTGCGAAGATATAGTGAGTGTGCAGTACCGCCCTACTACATTCAAGAACATAACTAACTAACAACACCGTATATATTACATATAACTAATCTAATTAGTACACCCAAGCATAGTGATATTAATCAAAGGGCCTATTACTATATATATCAACTTCATTATTGCGTCGGCGCCCGCAGCGCCGGTTGCCATCAACGTCCCATCAACATCCACATCATCAACCCTCCCCGCCGCACCAGCTCCCGCACCCTCGTCATCAATGCCCCACCGTCCCACACACCAAGCGCAAGTACTCCATCCAAGAGTCCCCCGCCGTCATGGGGTTGCGTACGGTACACGAACTGCGGTACCCCGCCACATGTACTATTTGCCCCACTGTCATTCTACTAAGAAATTAGCTACCCCGTCAATAAAATTGGACTGGGCATTTTGGACGAAACTTGGCACCAAGGTAGATACCCATATGGACCTACTA